>JAJSOF020000009.1:11774204-12364204 GCA_025594305.2 Periplaneta americana | reverse complement strand
ATTCTCCTGTAACGTCATCCCTCTTAGCCCCAAATATTTTTTCTGAGAACCTTATTCTCAAACACTCTTAATCTCTGTTCCTCTCTCAAAGTTGTTGTTGTTGTTTTCTAATGCCAGGCGTTTGACAATACAGTCATTTGACGTTTTGCACTCCAATATTTTTCAAAATCCGAATCCATTTCTTGGTTTGAGTTGCACAATGGGCAGTTAGGGGACTGATATATTCCAATTCTATGCAGATGTTTGGCCAAACAATCATGGCCTGTTGCCAATCTAAATGCAGCTACAGACGATTTCCGTGGTAAATCAGGAATTAACTGTGGATTTTGATGCAGAGAGTTCCATTTTTTCCCTTGAGATTGTGTTATCAAATTTTGTTTGTTGAAGTCTAAGTATGTAGATTTAATAAATCTTTTCACAGAGTAATACGTAGATTTAGTAACAGGTCTGTAAGTAGCAGTGCTGCCCTTCTTTGCTAAAGCATCCGCATTCTCATTTCCCAGGATTCCACAATGGGATGGTATCCATTGGAATACAATTCTTTTATTGAGTGGTATTAATTGAGAGAGCATTTTAGTTATTTCTGCTGTTTGAGATGAAGGTGTGTGTTTAGAGACTATTGATAGAATAGCTGCTTTGGAATCTGACAATATCCTCTCTCAAACTGAAAGTCGAAATTTCAAAATCATACAGAACAATCGATAATATAACTGTTTTTTAAATTCTAACTTTCAGATTTTTTGACAGCAGACTAGATGAAGAAAGCTTCCCATATTTATTCTCCGTTTAATTTCCTCCCGAGTGTCATTTATATTTGTTATTGGTGCTCCAAGATATTTGAATTTTTCCACCTCTATGCTATACTATTGTGGGTAGTGTAGTTGAACACAGTCTGAAGATTTCTTATTCAGGTCTGATATTCTTTTTTGCTATAGATATGTTACTTTGAAGTTTTATTATTATTATTATTATTATTATTATTATTATTATTATTATTATTATTATTATTATTATTATTATTATTATTATTATTATTATTATTATTATTATACACGACTGAACGAGCTATATGTTCTTCCAGGGTTGATAGAACTGCCTGGAATGTCTCTCTGCATCTACTTCATGGGAAGATATGGTCGAAAAATGACATTGCTTTCATCGCAGCTGCTCGCTGGTGTTTCCTGCCTTCTCATCATAGCAGTGCCTCAAGGTAAGGGCTTCAACATTCTCCTCGTCCCTCTTCACTCGGTTAAATTATGAATTTACTACTGAACACTGTGCTCTTAACTTATGACAAACAAGAACTAAATAAAGTTCATTTTTACTGATATCAATGATTATACAGGTAAACAACTACAGGTGAGTTAAACTTCTTTACGTTAGGCACAGAAACAACCTGAACCATTAGGAAGTATTTTTTTTCTGTCGAATAAAAAAGTTGTCCTTCATGCGAACTATCAAATCAAACAATAAGCACGCATAGTTAATTCCGTAATAATTATGTTACTGCATCCACAAAGTTCATATTTCTAACTTATCATCAGATCATTGACGCACTTGCTCCGAACCTCAAAAGATTGGTCTTCGACTACTGAAAATTGAACCTTTGAATGAAGTATTCCGTTATTTCTCGATTATAGAAAACTGCAAGATACAGAGAAATGTTTAATGTTTAATTCTCTAATACCACTCTAGTCTTATTAATTATTATGTTACTCAATGACATAACTTATATTCTTCAAATAATGCCAAATAATCATCAGTCATCAAGCATCACCAATCTTGCATGAAAAGGCCTACATACAGCATCGTACGTACGTACGTACATACGAGTACTAGTGCTATATGATCGTACTAGTTCTGCACGCTCGTACTAGTTCTTCTCGCCCGTAGGGGAGAGTCGGGTAGTATCGGACATCGGGTAATATCGGACAGTTAGTTTCTTTCACCTACCACATGATGATAGTACCTGATTGACATGGTTACGTTTCTGTGATGTCGCATAGAGAAACGTAACCATGTCATCAGGTTCTACCAACGCACTATACTACCCGCTGTCCGATACTACCTGTCTCCCCTACTTTCTGCATGCTCGTACTAGTTCTGCACGCTCGTACTAGTTCTGCACGATCGTACTAGTTCTGCACGCTCGTACTTGTACTGCACGCTCGTACTAGTTCTGCACGATCGTACTAGTTCTGCACGCTCGTACTTGTTCGCTCGTACACTGCTCGTACTAGTTCTGCACGCTCGTACTACTGCACGCTCGTACTAGTTCTGCACGCTCGTACTTGTGCTGCACGCTCGTACTAGTTCTGCACGCTCGTACTTGTTCTGCTCGTACTAGTTCTGCACGCTCGTACTAGTTCTGCTCGTACTAGTTCTGCACCCTCGTACTAGTTCTGCACGCTCGTACTAGTTCTGCACGTTCGTACTAGTTCTGCACGCTCGTACTAGTTCTGCACGCTCGTACTAGTTCTGCACGTCTTGCTAGTTCTGCACGCTCGTGCTAGTTCTGAACGCTCGTACTAGTTTTGCACGCTCGTACTAGTTCTGCATGCTCGTACTAGTTCTGCACGCTCGTACTAGTTCTGCACGCTCGTAGTTCTGCACGTTCTAGTTCTGCACGCTCGTACTAGTTCTGTTCTGCACGCTCGTTAGTTCTGAACGTACTAGTTCTGCACGCTCGTACTAGTTCTGCATGCTCGTGTTCTGCACTAGTTCTGCATGCTCGTACTAGTTCTGCACGCTCGTACTAGTTCTGCATGCTCGTACTAGTTCTGCATCCTCGTACTAGTTCTGCATGCTCGTACTAGTTCTGCACGCTCGTACTAGTTCTGTACGTTCTGCACGCTCGTACTAGTTCTGCACGCTCGTGCTAGTTCTGCACGCTCGTACTAGTTCTGAACGCTCGTACTAGTTCTGCACGCTCGTACTAGTTCTGTATGCTCGTACTAGTTCTGCATGCTCGTACTTGTTCTGCATCCTCGTACTAGTTCTGCATGCTCGTACTAGTTCTGCACGCTCGTACTAGTTCTCGTACTAGTTCTGCACGATCGTACTAGTTCTGCATGCTCGTACTAGTTCTGAATGCTCGTACTAGTTCTGCATGCTCGTACTAGTTCTGCATGCTCGTACTAGTTCTGCATGCTCGTACTAGTTCTGCATGCTCGTACTAGTTCTGCTCGTACTAGTTCTCGTACTAGTTCTGCACGCTCGTACTAGTTCTGCACGCTCGTACTAGTTTTGCACGCTCGTACTAGTTCTGCACGCTCGTACTAGTTCTGCATGTTCGTACTAGTTCTGCATGCTCGTACTAGTTCTGAATGCTCGTACTAGTTCTGCATGCTCGTACTAGTTCTGCATGTTCGTACTAGTTCTGCATGCTCGTACTAGTTCTGCATGCTCGTACTAGTGCTGTATGCTCGTACTAGTGCTGTATGATCGTACTAGTTCTGCACGCTCGTACTAGTTCTGCACGCTCGTACTAGTTCTGCATGTTCGTACTAGTTCTGCATGCTCGTACTAGTTCTGAATGCTCGTACTAGTTCTGCTCGTACTCTGCATGCTCTACTAGTTCTGCATGCTCTTACTAGTTCTGCATGCTAGTTCTGCATGCTCGTACTAGTTCTGCATGCTCGTACTAGTTCTGCATCTGCATGCTCGTACTTAGTTCTGCATGCTCGTACTGTTCTATGCTCTACTAGTTCTGCATCTCGTACTAGTTCTGCATGCTCGTACTAGTTCTGCATGCTCGTACTAGTTCTGCATGCTCGTACTAGTTCTGCACGCTCGTACTAGTTCTGCACGCTCGTACTAGTTCTGCACGCTCGTACTAGTTCTGCATGCTCGTACTAGTTCTGCATGCTCGTACTAGTTCTGCATGCTCGTACTAGTTCTGCATGCTCGTACTAGTTCTGCATGCTCGTACTAGTTCTGCATGCTCGTACTAGTTCTGCATGCTCGTACTAGTTCTGCATGCTCGTACTAGTTCTGCATGCTCGTACTAGTTCTGCATGCTCGTCTGCATGCTCGTACTAGTTCTGCATGCTCGTACTAGTTCTGCATGCTCGTACTAGTTCTGCATGCTCGTACTAGTTCTGCATGTACTAGTTCTGCACGCTCGTACTAGTTCTGCACGCTCGTACTAGTTCTGCATGCTCGTACTAGTTCTGCATGCTCGTACTAGTTCTGCATGCTCGCTAGTTCTGCATGCTCGTACTAGTTCTGCATGATCGCTAGTTCTGCACTAGTTTCTGCATGCTCGTCTAGTTCTGCACTCGTACTAGTTCTGCATGCTCGTACTAGTTCTGCATGCTCGTACTAGTTCTGCATGCTCGTACTAGTTCTGCATGCTCGTACTAGTTCTGCATGCTCGCTAGTTCTGCATGCTCGTACTAGTTCTGCATGCTCGTACTAGTTCTGCATGCTCGTACTAGTTCTGCATGCTCGTACTAGTTCTGTACTAGTTCTGCATGTTCGTACTAGTTCTGCATGCTCGTACTAGTTCTGCATGCTCGTACTAGTTCTGCATGCTCGTACTAGTTCTGCATGCTCGTACTAGTTCTGTATGTTCTGCATGCTCGTACTAGTTCTGCATGCTCGTACTGTTCTGCTGCTGCATGCTACTAGTTCTGCATGCTCGTACTAGTTCTGCATGCTCGTACTAGTTCTGCATGCTCGTACTAGTTCTGCATGCTCGTACTAGTTCTGCATGCTCGTACTAGTTCTGCATGCTCGTACTAGTTCTGCATGCTCGTACTAGTTCTGAATGCTCGTACTAGTTCTGCATGCTCGTACTAGTTCTGCATGCTCGTACTAGTTCTGCATGCTCGTACTAGTTCAGCACGCTCGTACTAGTTCTGCATGCTCGTACTAGTTCTGCATGCTCGTACTAGTTCTGCATGCTCGTACTAGTTCTGCATGCTCGTACTAGTTCTGCATGCTCGTACTAGTTCTGCATGCTCGTACTAGTTCTGCATGCTCTTACTAGTTCTGTATGCTCGTACTAGTGCTGTATGCTCGTACTAGTGATGTATGCTCGTACTAGTTCTGCATGCTCGTACTAGTTCTGCATGCTCGTACTAGTTCTGCATGCTCGTACTTGTTCTGCATCCTCGTACTAGTTCTGCATGCTCGTACTAGTTCTGCACGCTCGTACTAGTTCTCGTACTAGTTCTGCACGCTCGCACTAGTTCTGCACGCTCGTACTAGTTCTGCACGCTCGTACTAGTTCTCGTACTAGTTCTGCACGCTCGCACTAGTTCTGCACGCTCGTACTAGTTCTGCATGCTCGTACTAGTTCTGCATGCTCGTACTAGTTCTGCATGCTCGTACTAGTTCTGTATGCTCGTACTAGTGCTGTATGCTCGTACTAGTGCTGTATGCACGTACTAGTTCTGCATGGTCGTACTACTGTATGAAGATTGTAAATAAACTTCTTTTGTTGACTGGCGTTCAAAGATATTCGACTCCTACTAATAGATACTGTTATATACTAATAGATAATTTATTCGTGTAAGTGTGGCTTCCTTAGCTATTACGTCTATTAACAGATGGCGAAGATAACGCTCAATGTCGCCAATAGTACACAAATATACCCACATTACAGAATTAAAAAAATTTCAACCCATCTAATGATTGTAAAATGCACTAGGTTTAGCGGGAAACTGATGATACTGTCAATAGCCGTGCCAATAATCGTGTCTTCTATTGAGAACTAGAGAAACTTTTTCAAAGTTTGTCACTGGTTCTGATTTATGCCGTGGTTAGAAAGTTTGCTTACACGATCAGAAACTTGTATGTCATAACTCTAATGTATGTGTATAATAATAAAATGATCGTTGTTCTGCTTCCAGGTCCGGATCACCCGGAGTGGCCGAAGGTGATGCTGGCAGCTCTGGGCATAGTGGGCATGTCCGTGTCCTTCCCCACGGTCTACCTGTACTCCGCGGAGCTGTTCCCCACAGTCGTTCGAAATGTCGGCGTGGGATCCTCGTCCATGTGCGCGAGGATCGGCTCTATGGTGGCGCCCTACATCAGCTCGCTGGCGAGTACACCATGTTTCTGGTTATTCCCGCTAAGTTACGCGATTAACATTGAATTTTTCAATGCAGTTTGCACATATTTATAAATACGTAGATAGCAAAATGCGACTAGCAGCATAAGGGCACAGTAAATCAGTTATTCATAGATTTCAAAAAGGCATATGACTCGGTTAAGAGAGAAGTTTTATATTACATTCTTATTGAATTTGGTATTCCCAAGAAACTAGTTCGATTAATTAAAACGTGTCTCAATGAAACATACAGCAGAGTCCGTATAGGCAAGCTTCTATCTGATGCTTTTCCAATTCACTGCGGGCTAAAGCAGGGAGATGCACTACCACCTTTACTTTTTAACTTTGCTCTAGAGTATGCCATTAGGAAAGTCCAGGATAACAGAGAGAGTTTGGAATTGAACGGGTTACATCAGCTGCTTGTGTATGCGGATGACGTGAATATGTTAGGAGAAAATCCACAAACGATTAGGGAAAACACGGGAATTTTACTTGAAGAAAGTAAAGAGATAGCTTTGGAAGTAAATCCTGAAAAGATTAAGTATATGATTATGTCTCGTGACCAGAATATTGTACGAAATGGAAATATAAAAATTGGAAATTTATCCTTTGAAGAGGTGGAAAAATTCAAATATCTTGGAGCAACAGTAACAAATATAAATGATACTTAGGAGGAAATTAAACGCAGAATAAATATGGGAAATGCCTGTTATTATTCGGTTGAGATCTAGTCTGCTGTCAAAAAATCTGAAAGTTAGAATTTATAAAACAGTTATATTACCGGTTGTTCTGTATGGTTGTGAAACTTGGACTCTCACTTTGAGAGAGGAACAGAGATTAAGGATGTTTGAGAATAAAGTGCTTAGGAAAATATTTGGGGCTAAGAGGGATGAAGTTACAGGAGAATGGAGAAAGTTACACAACACAGAACTGCACGCATTGTATTCTTCACCTGACATAATTAGGAACATTAAATCCAGACGTTTGAGATGGGCAGGGCATGTAGCATGCAGTAATGCCTGTGTACTCATAATTAATTTAAAAAATTAGAAAATTAAATAAATAAATAAAGAAAGAAGTAACCAAGTACATAAATAACTAAATAAATTAATAGCTCTTTATGTACCGGTATATATAGTGCTATACTACATTATTTTGAAACTGACTTTTTAATTTATTTGTTACAGGGCGCATATGGCTTTTTCTTGCCACCCTTAACATTCGGACTGTTTCCCTTAATTGGTTCCGTGTTGTGCATTTTGCTGCCAGAAACGGCTCATGCTGAGCTTCCAGACACCATAGAAGAGGGCGAAAATTTTGGAAAGTAAGTAACCAATACTTATCCTTCATTTTACTCTTCATCTTCATCATTAGTTTAATCTTTATCACTTTCTTATAAGCATCAGTTCCCTCGTTCTTATCTTCACTTCGCATGCATATTAAGTAATATAGGCCTAACAACATCCTACCTTAATAGCAGCCTATACAACACTACCGTAGTAGTGCATAAAATTGCAAGGAAAGATAGTTTACTAGAAACATTCCTTTCACTTTCTAATTATGCGAAGTATGAAGACGGGAACAACAGCAATCTCGAAATTTTTGTGGAAGAACACATTTCCTGGATCCCTGGTTAAGGGTGTGCCGTCTGTCTTCCCATCTGTTTATGACAGCGTTTTCTTTCTAAACATTTGGTAGGATTTTGCTCATATACCGTATCTACCAGTCGATTAATGCGATAATAAATCACATGAAATACATTACGTACTTTTATAGATAAATTTAATTCATTTTGATTATGTAATGTGGACTTTACATCACTAATAAAATGTTGTAAACATTCATTACGCAATTAGATGTAGTGATACTGCTATTACATAACTCGTTGTATAATGTGAATCACATATTAAATTAAATTAAATGGAATTGATTTTATTTATTATAAATACTAATTCTAAACATTTCTACATTTTTTCCTTGGAATGCGAATCTTCAAATTGTTTATATTCCACTTCATATCTTACGCTGGATTTCGATGGAACTAAACGTTCAACTGCAAAATTTGCAGCATTTTCAATATCTGATCCTCGTTTGAACTCACGTTAACAATGTTTATTTCTCCTAGTACTGCTGTTCTTCTGTTATAAACAAAAGCCTATCGTGTTCGAAACTAATAAACAAACATCAGCGAATCGCCTCTCGCATAAAGATACTAATAATATAGTAATAAAATCGCCTTTCCACAAAAGATATGTTCAAAACTAACAAAAATAATAACATTAATTTAATTAAAAAAACGTTGTACGATATACTTATCGTAACTTCATTTTATAGCACTCGACAGGTTACCAAACTCGATATTCATATCGTAAATAAATATTTCGTTAAGTTTATTTATACAAGCTTTAAATCTAGGTTGTATCACATGTGTAGGATCTTTGGTATATCAGAAGACCGTGGACTATTGTTATGATTGTTTCTACCGTCATTATGACTTGTATTCAACCTGATTTCAATTTTAAATGATTATATAATGACGATTAAGGCGGTGATGAATCATGGTATGTAAATTTCCAATCCGAAACTATCATTTGTAACAGAGGAAAACAAAAAAAAATGTTATGTTTTATTTAACGACGCTCGCAACTGCAGAGGTTATATCAGCTTCGCCGGATGTACAGGAATTTTGCCAGTAAATCTACTGACATGAGCCTGTTGCATTTAAGCATTCTTGCAACCTTGGGCATAGAAGGCCAGCGCTATACCAACTCGCCAACCAGGTCGACGAGGAAAACAATGAAAATTCATTATCCGGTCATGAGGTATGAATACGCGACCTTCCGAACGCGAGTCTAGTGCGTTACCACTGAGTCGCTTCGATCGGTTTTAAAGATTTGACGGGTCTTTATTTGAAATGAAAAAAAAAAAAAAAGAATAGCGCTTAAATTCAGAAAAGCCACCGGCGTAACTCAGTCGTCTAAGGCGCTTGTCTGCCAATACCGAGTTGCGTTCGGGCGCAGGTTCGATTCTCGCTTGGACTTATCTGGTTGGGGTTTTCCCCGAGGTTTTCCCCAATCATACGGCAAATGTCAGGTAATCTATGGCGAATCCTTTGCTTCATCTCGCCAAATAACATCTCGCTATCGCCAATTCCATCGACGCTAAATAACCTCGTAGTTGATGCAGTGTCTTTAAATAACCAAGTAAAAAAAAATTCAGAAATCGTCAGACCTGGGGTTGAGGGACCGTAGCGGTAATGTCTACGCGGAATGGTAAAGGGGTTCTGTAAGCTGTAGGGGAGTTCGGAGGCGGTCCGCAGAGGAATCTGTAGTCTTCTGTAGCACGCGATGCTGAAGGTTTCTTTTACGGAAAAGAGTGGAAAAAAGATGGTCTAATTTTCAGAGGGGAGGTAGCTTGGAATGTGAAGAATTCGTATAGGACGTCAGTTGACTTGAAGACATATTAGAAAAATAGATAAAAATTGGAAAGAATTAATCGGCATATAGAATGGAATGAAATGGAATTTATGGTAAGGGGCCACTATGGCCCAGCAATGCGACCTATTAAGATCTATTGCGATAACTTTTAAATTAGGCGCATTCCTAAACCCATACCGGCTGACTGCACTAAGGTTCGCTGCGTACCTAGGTTTCAAGCAGGCAACCCCGTTCTTCTCTAGGCCAGCCCCCTCCGTGTGTCGCCAGCCGGCGATCGGTGAATGCTATGGAATGGTGACGAAATGGAGAAATGATGACGGAATGATGTAGAAAAACGCTGAGAAAAACGATAGAATCCCGAGAAAACCCCAAACCTGGTCTATCTCGGGTGTCACTATGCATTTTTCAATGAAAAATCCCAGACCTAACCAGGACTCGAACCCAGGCCGCCTGCGTGACAGGCAGGAGGTCTGACCACTCAGGCACCGCAGAGGGTTATCGAGGTATGTAACCTAGAAGTGATTATTTAACGCGTGAAATAAAGAGGTAGAACACGTCTTCAACATGAAAGCGAAACACACGAAAGTACAGGCAAGGCACAACAAAACCTAAACAAGCATAGCCTAACCTAACCTAACCTGTCACAGATTCGTAAATAATTATTATGGGGCTATTCATAGACATTTCGCTAGCCCGCGCTACGAGCGTGCTAAACTAGCCCCTGCTATCGACTGGTTACTTGTACAGGATTCATATCATAACACATCGCTAACTCTGGTTTATGAATACGAAAAACGCTAGTTCGCTGATCATCCACCGGAAGCCCGCGCTAAGAATGTCTATGAATAGGGCCCTATATGTCTAACTATTTGTTTTTGTTTTAAAATCTTGATAAGTCATTTTGACTGAAATATGTTCAATAACATAATCTTTGCTGGGTAACTTTCAGTGCTGGAACCCGGACTCATTTCACCGGCATTATCACCTTCATTTCATTCAGACGCTAAATAACCTAGATGTTGATACAGCGTCGTAAAATAACCCAATAAAATTTAAAAAAAAATACAAAAACATAGCCTAATCTGTCACAGATTCATATATGCAAGAAATAACAAAAGCCTAAACTAACATAACATCACAGATTCGTTTCTATACAAAGCATAGCATGAGTGTACCTAGCGTGAAACTTTCGTAATGTCACCAAAGTTATGTTGGTATGATTGAGGAGACAGCTCTATACACTTGAAAGTTTGTAAGCGGAGTACGAGGAACTAACTTCCCGCTAATTTAACCCGGTTTTAGTTTAAAGATTGGATACTTATGTCGTATTTGTTTATATTTTCTTGTTTTGAATTTATCAAAACATTAGCTTGCATTTGCCCCAAAATAATAAAAAAATACAATTATTATAGGAGAAAAGGAACTAGCCACCCTACCCCATTATCTCCTGGCATGGTTGCCTCATAAGTGGTGTCTTGTTGGTATCACTTGTGAGGTTCAGCCCTGTCGTCGGACAGTTGACTAAACAACAACAACAGTTATTGTAGTGTCAATATACCGATATGCAGTACAACTGGAAAATCATTACAATTTAGAATCGTTCAACTTGATAGAATTACGTGTAACCAACAGTTTTATGCATTTCTTCAAAGCAAATTATTCTCTGAAAGACTAGTAATGCCATCGCATGGTGCATTGTAAGATCTTATAACAAATTGAGCATCGGACATTCTCCGGATTAACACAAAATAAATATCTTTTCAATCAACCTTAATATCTACGTTTTCTAAGACTATTTTTATGCTTGAAACGTTCTGACATACCGAATAACACACTGAAAACGCCACTCCGACGCTGCTCTCATCTGCATAACACTGAACACGGTACAGATGGGGTGGGCACGTAGCACAATCTTGGGCTCAGTTCTGTATTCTTGCGCCCTATCCTGCACTAGACTTGCCTTATTCAAACTGAGGCACGCACCTTCCCTGTCATGTACAGAGAAGAAATAAATTCATTGGTTGAGCTGTTTGTCATTTGAATCGCAGGGTGCTTGATTGGTGGGCAGAGTGGGGGGAAGTCAGCCCAGTAGGCGGGGGCGCTATACACCCTTATCGTTCAGTAAGAAGAAGCTAGTCGGCGAGTTCAATAGACGCGATCACATTGCAACGACAGACGTTCAATTGTTTGTTACGAAATTCGTCTAGAAAATAATCGCTTCTATATCAAACTGTGGTGACATTTATACAGTACGTATATTCTTAAGGGGTTCTAGTAATTGCAGTAGGTAGTTATTAACTTTACGTCATTTAACTTCGTCGTAAGGGAAAAATGTAATTTAGTTTTTCAAAACAATTCACGTAAGCTGAAAAGTTTTAGTCGAAAGACTTTCATCCATTTGAGGTATAATTTTGTAGGCAGTTTCTACGCTAAAGGTTTTTACAGACATATTACGGCCTTCTCATTTCTACTTATGTTATTATCGTATGAAAAAGAGACACGGGATTTGGGGAAAACCTCTAGGGTTGCGTATGACGTCTATACAAGAATTAGAATAAATAAATACAACTTCCTGTAAGATTTAATTGTCTAGTGAACGAAATAAAAAAGCTATGAATAAGTCAATGATATAATAATAATAATAATAATAATAATAATAATAATAATAATAATAATAATAATAATAATAATAATAAATTAAAGCAGAGTATAGCCTACTATTAACAATTTAAGAGGAGGACAAAGAACTGTTTTTGAGTCACGGACAAATTAAGGCCCATTCACAGTCAAAATTAAGCATAAGCCCTAATGTAAGCGTTAATTTAAGCCTAAGAATGTAAACATTACCGTAAAATCAAAAGTCGTACCATCATTCACGATGCGAACATAAACAGAACCACAAAGATACTTGGTAACCATGGAAACATAACAATGACGTCATTTCGTTATATTGTGTTATATGTTTCGGCGCTCTACGATTGTGTATTGTTTCCAAATCACGTAAGCATAAACATGAAAGTTTGTAGTTTGCAAACTTCCATGTTAACGTCTAACCGTAATGTTAATGTCGGTGTTTATGTGAATCATTGTGAATGATCCTATTAAACAATGTGAGAACATTAGAACATTTCTGAAGACATCAAAGGTATTGTAAAAAAAATTCAGACGTGATGCTTAAAGTTTTGGAGAGAAGAAACATTTTGAAAATATGCAAATTATTTTTTTATTTAAATAAATCTCAAACCACTGAACCTATAAACACGAAACACATCATTACTAATGTCAATAAGAGTAGCTATGTGTATAAGAAATCAAGTCTCTAGCTTAAAACAATATATAAAATATAAATTTCACCCATCGCCCCCCCCCTTAAGACAATTTCATGCACTGTTCATCACTATGTTGACTCAATGTGTTACACACGTTAATATTTCAAGTGGCGTAACTTATTTTGTTCTTTTCTTTTTAGGAAAAGTAAGCAGTCTAAAGAATCAACAGGAACTTCAAACAACGCCTACGTGGGTGCCGATAGTCCGCTATAATCAAGAAGGGGGTAGCTTCGTTTTGTTGTGATGTGGGTCTCCATAACGAGAGGGCTAGCCCTGTTGACTGATCTGTGCAAGGATTCCCTGACCGCTACGGTGGCGCTGATGTTGATACTGTCGATAATCCTGCTGCTAGCGACGACCACCGCGGTCATCATGGCTTTGTCCATTCTCGTGATTTTAGAAGGCATGTGCAGATCCTACAGTCTGATGCAAATACTTCAACTACTGCACCATACCTTAGGTCGCCTGTATGAATTTGAGGACTAGAGCGAGTTTATATTACAGTTTGGATCTCAAGGACTCTGACATGTTGGAAAGGACGGAAAATGTGTAATTTTAACATTAACAGTGAAGTGTGTGTGTTGAAAGTAGAAGAAAATGACGTTTGGATTTTAAATTATCAGAAGGAATGCTACAAAACAATTGCTGTCTTAATTTTAACTGTTATCTACAGCAAGTTCTAGCTTAAAATGTTTTAAAAAATTGTAAAATGTAAACAAAAGTAACAATAGTATCGTGTGTTCTCATCTCTTCTGAATTTAATTGACACTAAAAGCTATTTTGAAATCTCCCTGGATGACTATATCTTTTAGAAAATTTTGTAGGATGTAAAGAAATTTGAAGGAAAAACTTTTCCAAGTTATGAGATTTCTTTCTTATCTTTATTCATATTTTTTATTTTAATTTCCAGTAAATTAGACTTCAAACTTTCGACAATTTATTGTGTATAAAAAAAGACAGGAGTCATTAAGACGACACACATTTTCTCATAATTGCTACATTTTAAAATTTCACAAAAAAAGTGAGAGGGGATTTAAGGAGATTCAAATGATTGCTATACTCTAATTTAAATAATAAAATACAGTATGTACTTCAACACTGCAATGTATTTTGATATTAATGCATATACATAACCCATATACCCAATATTTCCATGACTATTGCGTGGAAAATATCGACACACATGAAATGGATAATAGAGGAGGATGGACCGTATGGAAAACCACTTCACTTCTGTTTCCATTGTACCACGAGTGACGTCATTTTATTACAAGAAAATGGGACAATTTTATCCATATAGGATTCTGCTTAAACGTTCCTAAATGACTTACAAATAGCTTTTAAGGAACCCGGAGGTTCATTGCCACCCTCACATAAGCCCACCATCGGTCCCTATCCTGAGCAAGATTAATCCAGTCTCTACCATCATATCCCACTTCCCTCAAATCCATTTTAATATTGTCCTCCCATCTACATCTTGGCCTCCCCAAAGGTCTTTTTCCCTCAGGTCTTCCAACTAACACTCGATATGAATCTCCGGATTCGCCCATACGTGCTACATGCCCTGCCCATCTCAAACGTCTGGATTTAATGTTCCTAATTATGTCAGGTGAAGAATACAATGCGTGCAGTTCTGCGTTGTGTAACTTTCTCCATTCTTCTGTAACTTCATACTTCTTATCCCCAAATAGTTTCCTAAACACCTTATTCTCAAACATCCTTAACCTCTGTTCGTCTCTCAAAGTGAAAGTGAAAGTTTCACAACCATACAGAACAACCGGTAATATAAATGTTTTGTAAATTCTTTCAGATTTTTTTGAGAGCAGACTGGATGACAAAAGCTTCTCAACTGAATAATAAGACATTGCCCATATTTATTCTGCTTTTAATTTCTTCTCGAGTGTCATTTATTTTGTTACCGGTACTGTTGCTCCAAGGTACTTAAATTTTTCCCTTCCACGTTAAACATTTTTTTTCTGTTGAAAGTATTCCTCGCTGCATTTTATTTTCTTCACCTGTGATTCCATGACTCGTCTGTGAACCTCATTCTAATGCATTTTTTTACGTGATCTGTCCATCATGATTTTGACAATTTTACAGCTCTACTAATATCTTGGGATTTTAAAATCATTTTAATACTACTATTTCCATCCGTTGACCAAAAATACAGTTCCATTTGTCTTTCTGTCAAAGCATCACCATAAATTCTTTCCCGTTACTCTCTCTGGCTCTTCACCTTCTCTCAGGTGACATCCAATTAGGATTGAAAATGGCTGTCTCTTTTCCTCTATCTGTTGAACATGGTCATACCTTTTCAGTTATCATTCTGTTTCTTCTATTACGCAAATTTCATATTCTTCCTCATTTTATTTATTTTTGTTTTATGAATTCCTTGTAGCAGGACTTCTTGGCTGCTCTTGATGAAATTTAATATCAGTATTTGTGGAAATGCACATTCTTCCCTTTATTTGGTTGACTAACTACCATAATTTACAAATGTGGAAGAACATTTTGAAATACTGAGTTAAAATGTGCAACTTTACGCTCTAATAATGTGAATATTTCAGAGCAGATAAATTTTGCTTAATTATTATTTCTTGCTAGCTATCTAGATTTTGAAATACTTGTCAGCAAAAATAATAGTGCCTTAATCTAATACGTTAGAAAAAATGAACGTATCGTAATTCTAAAATATATGTAATGTGTATATTGACCTCAAAATGGAAAACGTCACCTTGCCTTCAAATATGTATAATTAAATTCAAAATTTTGTAATTCCATAATTCTGTATTCACAAGTGTTTGATTTTGTAGATAATGTTAATTGTATCTTAGAATGTAGCTCAATAAAAATATGACAATCTTTTGTAATACAGTTATTGTAATTGGTCAAAGATCTATGATTTTAGGTAATTCATCACCATCTACATCTACTACTTTCAGGTTTTGGTCTAGTGGCCTATTCCGGCTTCAAGAAAGTGAATATTTACCATTTTATTTTAGGTCGTCATGAAGTAAATTCACATAATGACTCTATTAGAAATAAATTGTCCCAGCGTCATGCTGACTACATAACAAAATGTCGCACTTCAATCTAACAATAATTCACTATTGAATTATTACACACACACACACACACACACACACACACACACACACACACACACACACACACACACACACACACACACACACACACACACACACACACACACACACACACACACACACACACACACACACACACACACACACACACACACACACACACACACACACACACACACACACACACACACACACACACACACACACACACACACACACACACACACACACACACACACACACACACACACACACACACACACACACACACACACACACACACACACACACACACACACACACACACACACACACACACACACACACACACACACACACACACACACACACACACACACACACACACACACACACACACACACACACACACACACACACACACACACACACACACACACACACACACACACACACACACACACACACACACACACACACACACACACACACACACACACACACACACACACACACACACACACACACACACACACACACACACACACACACACACACACACACACACACACACACACACACACACACACACACACACACACACACACACACACACACACACACACACACACACACACACACACACACACACACACACACACACACACACACACACACACACACACACACACACACACACACACACACACACACACACACACACACACACACACACACACACACACACACACACACACACACACACACACACACACACACACACACACACACACACACACACACACACACACACACACACACACACACACACACACACACACACACACACACACACACACACACACACACACACACACACACACACACACACACACACACACACACACACACACACACACACACACACACACACACACACACACACACACACACACACACACACACACACACACACACACACACACACACACACACACACACACACACACACACACACACACACACACACACACACACACACACACACACACACACACACACACACACACACACACACACACACACACACACACACACACACACACACACACACACACACACACACACACACACACACACACACACACACACACACACACACACACACACACACACACACACACACACACACACACACACACACACACACACACACACACACACACACACACACACACACACACACACACACACACACACACACACACACACACACACACACACACACACACACACACACACACACACACACACACACACACACACACACACACACACACACACACACACACACACACACACACACACACACACACACACACACACACACACACACACACACACACACACACACACACACACACACACACACACACACACACACACACACACACACACACACACACACACACACACACACACACACACACACACACACACACACACACACACACACACACACACACACACACACACACACACACACACACACACACACACACACACACACACACACACACACACACACACACACACACACACACACACACACACACACACACACACACACACACACACACACACACACACACACACACACACACACACACACACACACACACACACACACACACACACACACACACACACACACACACACACACACACACACACACACACACACACACTACTCAATTTAAATTACACAAGACACACAAAAGTGGTAGCATTTGCCGATGATCTACTAGTAATAACAAAAGGTACAAGCACTCTGGAGGCGGAAAATTATGCTAATGTAGAACTAAAAAAAAATCGAGTACTGGGCCAAGAACAACAAAATCAGGTTCAATGAACAAAAGACAAAAGCTCTGCTGATCAACAGAAAACGCAAAGACGGAAGAAACATAAATATTTACCTCAACAACAAAGCAATAGAGCAAGTGGAAAGAATAAAATATTTAGGAATAATTATTGATCAGAACTTCAACTTCAATGACCACATACAGCACGTTACGGAGAAAACTACTAAATTAATACATGCATTATCCAAATCAGCCAAGCTGAACTGGGGTCTTCAACATCAAGCTCTAAAAACGATATACAAAGGTGCAATCCTACCATTGTTATCCTATGCAGCACCGGTGTGGATAGAAGCATTTAACAGGAAATACAACTGCACGAAGTACATAAGAGTGCAAAGATTAATAAATATAAAAATAGCTAAAGCATTTCGCACCACTTCCACTGAAGCTCTCTGCGTATTGACAGGACTGTCACCCATCATTTACAAACTACGAGAAATCGCTGACGAGTACAAAATAATGAAACAAAGCTCAGAATGGCAAGTGGATATTCCATTAAATTACAAGAAATGGCCTCACCCAGCGGACTTTCCTACAATACAGGAGGCAAACCCAAAGAAGAATTACACTGTTGAAGTATATACGGATGGAAGCAGAACAGAACAAGGGGTAGGCTCTGGAATAGCAATATTCATCCACAATGAAATAGTACATCAGCTACAGTACAAATTAGACAAACATTGTTCCAACAATCAGGCAGAGCAGCTAGCAATCCTGAAGGCAATGGAAAAAATTGAGACAATAGATCTAATGTTGAACAGCCCTAAAAATGCAGCAATATACACAGACAGTAAAGTTACACTAGATTCACTACGGAACACTAAAAACCATAATCAATTAATAGAATCAATTAGGGAGAAATTCAGAATACTAAGCAAACAAAACTGGACAATAGATATAGGATGGGTTAAGGCTCACATAGGGATACAAGGGAATGAAATGGCCGACAAACTGGCAAAAAGGGCAACAGTACTAGAAGGGTTGGAGTGCTACAAAAGGTCCCAAAAAGTACCATCCAGAAAATATTGCGAGAGGAAAGTATAGCAAAATGGGAAAATGAATGGAGAAACACCACGAAAGGAGAAGAAACCAGACAATACTTTCCTACAGTCGCAAAAAGACTTAAACTAAGGATAACACTGACACCAAACCTCACTACAATGTTAACAGGACATGGACGACTAAGAGCATACTACCAACGATTCCACATCATTGAAGACTCAACCTGTTCCTGTAGAGGAGGGAAGCAAACAGTTAACCACATCCTATATGACTGTAACAAACTCGACGAGGACAGAAAGAAACTAAAAAGAAATATAATTCAAAAGGGAGGAACATGGCCTGCAAATAAAATGCAACTAATAGGAAAGTTCATGAATGAATATCGAAAATTTATTAATGCTATTGAGTTAGAGAATTTATAAGGGTATAAGTGTTACAATGTTAAGTGTCAAGATATCGGTATGTTAAAAACTATCACATTTTAAACAATCTGTACGAACATATTGAAGAGAGATGCTTCATTGCAGTGGTCATGAGGCTTCTATCTTATGTGTTGTGTATCGGTGTATTCTATGGGTGGAGATGAATGAGGGTAGAAGTGAATGAAAGAGGAGGTGATGACATATGAATTAGAGCTTAATGGTGAATTAAGTATGCATTGTCTATCTGTAGCAGTATCTTTGTATTTTTTTTTTAAGTATGGGCTATTGTTGCCTATAGTGATACATTTTCAAATGATAAGATAACGGATATGTTTATTTTTCTTTTTTTATTTTCTCTTTATTTATTTATTTGTTTTTTGAACAATAGTTATTATCTATGAATATGAACTATAAAACTGGCCAAACATCCCGAACATTAACTATTATTACTGCATAGTATATAAATAAGAAAAATATTTATAAAAACTTAATAAGAAAACCAAGGCATGTAGTATTACGCTGTGTAATGGAACATGTTGTATGATGAAATAAAAAAAAAAAAAAAACACACACACACACACAGAGAGAAAAAGCAAAATTATTCCTGTTAGAAATTCGGATAATTTTATGACAAAAATTTGACATCAATTCTATGTACTGTAGAAGTGTTTAATGTCAAAATTCTGTTTTTGTTATATTTGAATGTTTTAAACAAAGATCCCAGTTACGTATCTTACGAACGAGCTCTACTCCTACTGATAGAAAAACAGAAGAAGAGACATACAATAATATTAATGGTATTCATACACCTGAAGACTGTATTCACATAAGTAAAAACTAAAGGATCAGACAAAAGATGCTTGACAGAATCTAAATTTACTGCAACTGTAGCTTTCAGCCACAGTAGCAACTTCGGTCCAAGACTCTATAACAAGATAACAGCAAAATTCAATTTCCTAATGCTCCTTAATAAAAAAAATAATAAATGAAAATGATTGTTTAAGGAGAAAATATAAAGTTTCAATTATTGTAATATGTGTTTCATTTTTTATTTTTTTAGTTTTTATTCTGCTGGTTATTAAATAGATTTTTTTTTTTTTTAATTTTGTGAAATATCCCCTGAGTACGAATATGTACAGTAGTGGCAAAAAAACCGAACCGACCCTTGTAGCTGATTTCAGAGCCTTGTCCACTCCAGAGCACGATAGACTGGTAACTAAGACTTTCGTGGTTCGAATCCTGCCTGGGAAGGAAACTTTTTTTTGTTCCTTATTCAAATTTATTGCCAATACTTTTCGATTGCAGCGATATTTTACTACTTAATTAACTTATTATTCCCAGAACATGAATTTTACCAGGAATCGAAAAGTATTGGGAATAAATTTGAATAAGGAACAAAAAAGTTTCCTTCCCAGGCAGGATTTGAACCACGAAAGTCTTAGTTACCAGTCTATCGTGCTCTGGAGTGAACAAGGCTCTGAAATCAGCTACAAGGGTCGGTCCGGTTTTTTGCCACTACTGAGAGATTTATTATAAAAATCAATATGTATCTTTGTTCTAGCAATAAATTTATTATTATTATTATTATTATTATTATTATTATTATTATTATTATTATTATTATTACGAGGGTCATTTCAGAAGTCATGGTAACTATATTTATTTTTATTTATTTATGTCTATAACATAGCAAAGCTCCAATTACAATAGACAGTACCAATATTTGCTTAGAACATAAAATGGGAGGTAACATGAAAAAAGAGATAAAAACAGATACAAATGCAAGATACAAGTGTAAATACAAAATATGAAAAAAAAAAGAACAAAAAAAAAACAAATACATACTACGTAAATAAAAGAGACAGCAGATACATATATTACATCAGCCAATAAAGCTGTAGGAAAAGAAATTCACTATATGCAACTGGAGGTCACTGGAATGTGCTTTGCAATGCTAGTACCAAATTGGGTCCGGGTAAGGAGACAATGGGTAAGGGAAATTGAAAGATGCGTAATTAGAATCACTGTTTTATTATGCACAAAAGGAAACAAAGTACATTACTTACAGCTAACACCCTTCAAAATAATCCACCAAGGCTTCCACACATCTTTGCCAACGATGATGAAGGCGGTGAATACCATCGGCTGTGTGCGATTCGTCAATGTGGACCATCTCTAGTCGAAACGCTGTTAAGATGTCCTCCCTGTATGCAAACCTCTTGCCTCGCAGCGGCTTCTTCAATTGCAGAATGAGATCAAAGTCTCATGGACTTAGATCAGGCGAGTAGGGAGGATGTTTCAAGATCTCACATCCCCACTGCTGAAAAAGTTTCCATATCCATCTTGGAGCACAGCCTCTAGCATACTAACTTTTGCGTGTGCTGTCAACTAGCCACCAATGCACACAGACGCGATCTGGCGGTGGCATTCAGTACAGTGTACAAATTTTCAAACGTTGCAACTAACTACATTTTCAATTATTCGGAAGATATAACATAGTTGTCGTGACTTATGAAGTGACTCTCGTATTATTATTATTATTATTATTATTATTATTATTATTATTATTATTATTATTGTGACAGCGACGTGAGATTCGAACTCACGACCAGCGTCCCGCAAGAAAGCAGATCGCGCGGAGCACGGAGGAATGGCGCGCGGCGGAGAGGGGAAAGGGCCAACGCGGCTAGAGAGTGGAGCGAGGCTGCGCGCGCAGCTGCTACTTAACGCAGTGAATGGGAAACGGACCTTCCCGACTCTTCGAGAAGTCCGTCGAAGTGGAGATACCCAGATAATTCTCTACACACCTGTAGAAATTTCTCGCAACTATGATTTTGCTATAAAAGAAGTAGCGCCAGCGAACTCGAGCAGTTTTCAGTTATTCAGTCAGTGAGTAAGCCAGAACAAGCAAGCCTTGTGTACCGGAGTTCGACTCGAGTGTGCGTCCGCAACTGTATCAGCATCCGAAGGCCTGAGTTCGAGTGCAGTGGACCGCAGTTGGAGGGACCTGAGTTTGAGTGCAGTGGACCGCAGTTGGAGGGACCCGAGTTCGAGTACAGTGAACTGTCTCTGAAGGTCTGTGGTTCGAGATACTGTGAACTCGAGTGACTGAGATAGAAGAACTGAGAACTGATCGTTCTGATTTGTAAATAGTGCTTTGTAAATATTAGTTAAGATTAACAGTTCATTGTTGTTCGTAATAGTCCAAGTAAATTGTCATTGTCGTCGGTGGAGTGCTATAACGAATACTGTGTTGAATGAAAATCCAATTATTGACGAGAGCGTTTAAGGTGTATTGTAGAAAGGAATTATTGTTGGAAGAATAAAATCCTATTGTTGTTACTAATAAAACGTCACATTATTATTATTATCAGGGAAAGGATTTATATGTAAATACATATTTACTTATAAAGCTAATATAATTTATATTTTGCATTATCTTTATGTTTCACAATGTGTAGGGTTGAAAAATCCTACTTTTATTTTCCATATTTTTCCATATTTTAGAGTTTAGTACATATTTTCGTTAATTTCCATATATTTTCCATATTTCATATAAAACAGTCCATATTATATTAGGTTTAACAATAAAACAAAACAAAATTCCATTAACTTTTAAAAATACATTTCAACAATAGAGATTTAAACACATGTTCAGTAATCCCTTTAACATCAGAGTTATTTGAAAATTAGCAGTCCTATCAACAATGGGAAAGTAAGTTACAAAACTGTATTAATTTAATTTAAAATTTTTAACAGACTTCAGTTGTGCAGCTCAACAGTTAAATGCCAGTCAGAGTACACATAGGTTCAGTTTTGTAAATCATACTATAAAGACGGTAAATATGCCAAAAGTACGTCATTCAGTCAATTTAAAATCAAAACTAACAAGTTACATTTCAGAATTTAAAGAAGATGGTTTATCAACTGACAATAAAATATTATTTTGTAATTTGTGTCAGTGTGCAGTATCATCTACACAAAAGTTCCTGGTGCAACAACACATTACAACTAGTAAACATCAGGCCAACAAACAACTAAATTCCAAGCAGAGACAATTGTTTTTAACACAACCAACAACATCGAATGTAAGATCTGAGTTTAACATCGACCTGTGCTGTTCTCTCATCTCTGCTGATATTCCTCTCTACAAACTAAAGAATAAGGTCTTCAGGGAATTCCTTGAAAAATATACTCAACATACAATCCCGGATGAGTCAACACTTAGGAAGACGTATGCTCCATCCATCTACGATGAGACAATACAGAAGATAAGAGATGAAATTAAAGATAGTTCAATTTGGGTTTCCATTGATGAGACTCCCGACAAAGAAGGTAGACTTGTTGGTAATGTAGTTATCGGTTTGTTAAGTGAACAATATTCTGAACGAATTCTTTTACATTGTGATGTTCTAGAAAAGTGCAATAACAAAACTATAGTTAAACTGTTCAACGAAGCTATGGGTATCCTGTGGCCAAAGGGTATTATGTACGATAATGTGTTATTCTTTATTAGCGATGCTGCCCCTTATATGGTCAAAGCTGGACAAGCATTATCTGTTGTATATCCTAAATTGACTCATTTTACTTGTGTGGCGCATGCATTTCATCGTGTGGCAGAAGTGGTCAGAGACAATTTCCCTAAAGTAGATTTGTTGATTTCATCAGTGAAAAAGTATTTCTCAAAGCTCCCAGTAGAGTTAACGTGTTGAAAGAAATGTACCCTGAAATTCCATTGCCACCAAAGCCAATTTTAACTAGATGGGGTACATGGCTAGAAGCAGTTGAATATTATGCCGAACATATAGACTCTATTAACAATGTTCTCCTTGCATTGGACTCTGAAGATGCAGTCTCAATTGATACTGCGAAAACAGTTACCTGTGACATAAGTGTGAAGAATGACTTAGCTCACATTCAGCATACATTTTCATGCATCATAAAAACGCTCAAAAGTCTCCAAAATAGGCACCTTTCACTATCTGAAAGTTTTGAAATTATAAATAGTACTGTGGAACAACTGAATCGTGGTAGAGGTAAAGTTGCAGATGCAGTAAGAGCTAAGGTGGACACTGTACTTTCAAAAAAACCCTGGATATGAAGAACTACAAAAAGGTTGTTGCTGTGATGAGTGGTGAATCAACAGTGAAGATTAACTTGGACTTATCCCCAGCAGACATTGTGAAATTGAATTATGTACCAGTTACTTCTTGTGACGTCGAACGCTCTTTTAGTCAGTATAAATCTATCCTCAGAGACAATAGAAGAAGATTCACTTTTCAGCACTTGAAAGAAATGTTTGTAACCTATTGTTATGGTAACAGACAATAAAAATTGTGTTTTGTTGAAACTACATTGGAAGATAAGGTACGTCCATTATATTTTTGTTTAGTTTGATTAAAATGTACCAATATTTAACGTACATAGTCATTTTTTTATAATTTTAAGTCCATATTTAATTCCATATTTTGGTAAAAATCCATATTTAATTCCATATTTTGGTAAAAATAACTACATATATATTTACATATTTCATATATTTTTAGTCCATATAAATCCGTTCCCTGATTATTATTATTATTATTATTATTGTTATTATTATTATTATTATTTAGTGGAGACTACTCGAAGCCACCGGCGTGGCTCATTCGGTTAAGGCGCTTGCCTGCCGGTTTGAAGTTGCGTTCGGGCGCGAGTTCGATACCTGCTCGGGCTGATTACCTGGTTGGTTTTTTCCGAGGTTTTCCCCAACCATAAGGTGAATGCCAGATAATCTATGCGAACCCTCAGCCTCGTCTCGCCAAATACCATCTCGCTATCACCAATCCCATCGACGCTAAATAACCTAGTAGTTGATACAGCGTCGTTAAATAAAGAACTAAAAAAAAAAAGACTATTCGACATAAGAAACCATTTATCGTATTTTCCAATATTAGGGAAAGTATTAATAACTTGACATCATTGCCTTCAGCTTTATTCCATGTGATGCAACAGCGCGTGAAGGGCAAAGGCCGACTGTTGGCCTCACGTGCACATGTCTCAGTAGAAGTGAACGATCATCCAACCACTACGGGGAAACGTGTGGTCAGCCCGACCACCCCAGTTGATAGAGCTGAATTTCGAAATCGGATTTGGCTGCCTAGCAAAGTTCAATTTCATCAGTGTGGTGGGTGGACACTGGTCCTCTACAGGCTGAAATTTCATGAGAAAACTCGAACCAGCGCTCATCCATCTCTGTATCATCTCTTGGAACAACTGCAACGTGAAGTAGCAGAAGTAGACAGGGGCATCGAAAAATTACAAGCTACATCTACCAAAAAGAGGAAGTATACTCAGCAGGATTCACGAATAGCTGGAACTGTACAGAATTATGAAGAATATAAAACACAAGGGAATGTTTTAACTTATCTTCGTGATATAGGTCATAATCTCCCAGGAAACATGTTAATTTAACTCTCATGCAAACTGTTTTCACCTAATTCAGAAGAGAATCTTACTTGTAAACGACCAGTTTTGTCATTAATAAATCATAAATTCATGGTTTAATATTATACATTAAAAATATGACAAATATTTCGCACGTGACCAAAAACACTTAGTGACAAATATGCATATGACGAATTGGGTGACCAATAGTAGGTTTGTCCAATAGAAACGTGACCAATTTTCCTGGAATCGACTTAGCTATGTTCAGCAGATCAAAAAATTCTGCAGGCTGGAAGATAAGATAAGATAAGGTTAAGGATGTTTGAGAATAAGGTGCTTAGGAAAATATTTGGGGCTAAGCGGGATGAAGTTACAGGAGAATGGAGAAAGTTACACAACACAGAACTGCACGCATTATATTCTTCACCTGACATAATTAGGAACATTAAATCCAGACGTTTGAGATGGGCAGGGCATGTAGCACGTATGGGCGAATCCAGAAATGCATATAGAGTGTTAGTTGGGAGACCGGAGGGAAAAAGACCTTTAGGGAGGCCGAGACGTAGATGGGAGGATAATATTAAAATGGATTGAGGGAGGTGGGATATGATGATAGAGACTGGATTAATCTTGCTCAGGATAGGGACCGCTGGAGGGCTTATGTGAGGGCGGCAATGAACCTTCGGGTTCCTTAAAAGCCATTTGTAAGTAAGTAAGTAAGTAAGGAAGATAAGACAGCCCACAGAAATACGCATTCAGAAGGATAAGCTTTTTTTTTTTTTTTTTTTTTTTTTTTTTTTGTGTCAATGCAGTTACAGTAGTGAAGAAGAATACACTGCTTTCATTATTCACAAAACCGGAAGACCTCGTATTCTGCCAGCATTTGTGCAGTTAATACAGTGTCTGTAGTTGTAGTCGCAGTTGAAGTCCGAGATCTCAAAAACCAAAAGCAATTTTTACCAACAAAGAAATCGCAGGCATTCTGGATTAGTTATTTGCTGAGCAGAACAAACTAAAATTAGAAGCTGAATGCAACAAAAGAAAGATCCACGAATGTATAGACACAGAAGAAGACAAGACACTGAATCAATGGGGTTATGGTATTTGTAATTGAAGAATGTGATCCCAAAACTTGCTCAGTCCATTTGACAATTGAGGCGCTGACATGGGAAAAACAAAAACAAAATTTTTCAGGGGAAGCAAAAAACAAATTTATGAACACTTTCTCACTTACATTATTACAGAAACTGCTTTAAATGAAAGGCATACACTCATGTTTGTGTTATATATGAAATTTGAAAAGTCTGGCACAGATTTATCTGTGAAATCCTATTTTATGAAAATATAACATTGAAATCACTCCTTAGCCAAACTGAGAATTAACGTTATTTATACATTATGCACAAATTTTTCGGTAAAATGCGTGATACTTTTCATCGAGGAAGTCTAACATATATGACAAGTCTCTCTTTTTGGCATCAGGGACGACTGGTCTTCTTTCAAGGCGTTGCAAGCACTGCAAGTTAGTGATTGACGTTAATGACTGTCCTTTCTTAAAAATCCTGTGATCTGTCCACATTTCAAGGTCATTAAATGACTGTCTTGTTTTTATTAGAGGAAAATCAGCTCTTGAGAGTCTAATCCAGTTGAGGGTGCTGATTTTGATAGGAGTTGTATTAAAAAACTTGTCACATTCTGCAGAAAAGTCGAAGAAATCCTCATCCTTCATCATTATTACATTATTAGGCCTTATCTCTTCTAGAACCATGGTCTTGCATTTTTTTTCTTTTCTCTATGATGCCAAATTCCCTATCACATGGCATGTAGGAATGTTCTGAAACCAGGAATTTCAAGTCCACTGAATCAAAATGTTTCTTGGCAATAATGTAAATCAGGAACATTAGAATCATCCGATTCTTATTCTGCCCTGCACAGTTATCAGCCCATATTTGTCTAGACACACTCTGATGTTGTAAAAGGAGTTACTACCTTCTCCGCGCCAACAGCTGTGCACATACAACTTACAACATCAAGTGACTACGTTTCCAACTTCGTTTCATTAGCTACATACGGACATACTACCTTCTCTGCGCCATTGGCATGGCCATTTACTACCTTCTCAATGAAAAACCTAAAAATTCGAATTTTTGGCAGTTACGACCTTTCCCATGTCAATGCCTCAATTTTTATGATCTATAGGTATACATAGTTCTTGTAGTTATAGGCCTATTGCATTTCTGGTGGTGTGGAAGAGAAGGCCTGATGGCCTTAACTTCAACATAATGAATAAGTAACTAAGTATCTAATAATTCAATCAATCAATCAATCAATCAATCAATCAATCAATCAATCAATCAATCAATCAATCAATCAGTAAGCAAATAAAAAAATAAAAAAATAAATAAAATATATCTGATTATGTTTGAGACCATTGTAATTTTATTTTAAACTTTTTTAATTATTTTTTTTTTCCAAATCCTTGTCTAAAAGTTTGTGTTATTTTGCATGTCACCTGAAAACTCGCTCAGTTCGTAGACCAGTGGATTAAAAAACTAGCCAAGTCTTTTCATAAAAATGGACTCACAATCTTCAAGTGCTAAATTCAGTTTTGTGTGTATTTATATTGATTCAGTGTTAAAACATATACAAATAAAAAGTATGAACAAAGAATATGTGTGGGTATTATGTTTGTAAGATTGTTTCAACTCAACTTTATTAGACGTAATCAAGACACACACTGTGATTCACGAATAATTTTTGTTAGGACCATTACAACAGCAGGAAAGATTTCAATGTACTCTTACATAATATACAGTATCGTAACGATCCGTCCTATTAACTGGGAAAGTGGAATTGAATTAAATTTTGCATTTCATGTTCTAACAAAATTGGGGAAAAAAACCTATAAGAACAAATTATGAGGAAACAATATTTTCGTACACATCACTGACAGTGAAAATTGATGATCGTGTGACACAATTGAAGGGTTCAGAGCCATAGTGGGCCAAGCACCATTTATTAAAAAAGGAGAAAGCAAGGGTTAAAGTTAAGTGAATACCGCAGTTTATTGAAGATTGACATATCATTTAGTTTTAATGTGTATACATTATATTACTTGCTAAATGTTTCCATTGAATTATCATAATAACTTCAATTTAACCCTTGTTTTCTACGGTTTTAGTAAATGGCGCTTAGCCCACTATGGTTCTGAACCCTTCAATTATACAATAATTTAAAAGTTCAATAATACAAGACAGTTATTCATTTGCTATGAAACTGAAAAGAGTTAATGTCTAATGAAAGAAAACGATAATTAATTATTTTGTTCAATTTATCTCTATGGAATAGAATTACTGTTACATAATTCAGTTAAAAAACATATGATATGAATAAATCGTTATTTATAAAACATAAGAATTTTTTAATTCTCTTTTTTTTATTATCATAATATGTCAATGTGTCACTAAAAACATGTGGACACTTTTCTTCATGGTCAGATGTTTGCTGGTCACATGACTGTCTGCTGCCATACGTATGTACCATTCCAGCACGAGCATTACTGTGTAATCTATTGCATGCAAAAGTAAAATGGAGGGGGGAAGGAAAGTGTAATAGTTTCAGGGTAAAACAAGAATTTTTACTGAATATAACACTGAGGCACGAGAAATTAACGGACTATCTTATATATTATGAAATATTTTTTACAAAATTCTTTAGAGCGATGTCGCACACTATAAAATGAGTTCCAGACGTTAAATCTAAAAACGTGGAAAAAAATTTTAACAATATGGTGGCCTACATGCTATGTCAATATTTCCTGTTCTTATGCTATTGACAATATCGCAGGTAGATCCATGAAATAAAAAGAAAGTTGACTACTTCTGCCATTTCGACAGCCAACAATCGTCTTTCATATGATTAAATTAGTTATTAAAACCATTCTGAAGACATATTCATTACACGTTATCTCAAATATGACTAAATACAGTGTATGATTTCATAATGTTTTTTTTTGTTATTAATAATTCGCTTTTAATTTGCCTACAAAAATTGTCTGATTACCAGTGGCGTAGCGTCAATGTAAGCTAAAAAGCTTAGCTTCCCCAGTTAATAATAATTTCATAATAAACCCGCAGTTTATGAAGAAAATTATTTATTAATTTTAATAGAATTTATATTTACGCATTAAATATTTTGATGCGGCAGCTCAGGATGATTTGTGATGCAGCAGTAAACAAGAAGCCTGCACACACCAGCTTCCAAGCAGACCGGTTTCTTCTGTGTAATCCACCCCGCAGATTTTCCATCCCTTCCTAAGCTACTCTAGTCGCAAGGCTCGCAAAGAAGCTAGCTTTAACATTTAAAATAAGTAGTTTCCGAGTTATCCCTTTTCGTCAGTTGTGTTCAGTTGAAGTGTTAGTGTGCATTGTGGCTGATATAATAAATAATGAGCGAAATAACAGTTCCTGACACTAATTTACTTGAATTTTTTTAGGACAATTGTATTATCAAAACTGAACAAAAGTGTGATTTAAAAAACAAATGACCGACTCCCTTGCTGTGAATGAAGGACACAACCAAAAGACAGACGCATACTTATGTAATGATACTAATATTGTGATTTCTCTAAGTATGACAGGGAGTGAGCTAATGTTATACGTATACGTGTCTATTTGTTAGAGATATGTGTAAACCGTGAAATCATATTTTACTACGTATCATTTGAGGTCATGCCTTATTGGCGTTACTTACGATGTTCCAACCAATCTTCGACTGCTGACTTGAAATTGACTACTATTTATTTTAAGACTGTATTTTTGTAATACGTTTTCTCATATTGCATGAAAGACAACTTGAGTTAGCTTCCCCTACTCAAAATTTCATGCTACGCCACTGCTGATTACAGAAGCAGAAGAAGAGAAAGAAGTAGGAGAGCGTAAGTAAAGAGGAAAGATCCACGTTAACAACATACTACTGTTACTACAACAACAATCGAAATTTTCTTTAAAATATTACCGTTTTTATATATAAGAAAGGAGAAAACAATGATCAGTCTTTATAGGCTGGTTGTTGTGACACCTGGATGTAGTTCCCATTTTCCAGCTCTTTGGTGCACTTCCTGCAAGACAATTTTGATATGTTTAAAAATATACCGTGTCAGAATATTGAACTAAAGATTATGAACACAAGTCTAAACTCTTGGACACCGACAACGTTGAGCCTCATAAATTCCTTTCTTTGGCACTTAATACAATAAATACGTACACTGGCCAATCGAAGTTATTATCGATTTGAAATATTATTGTGTTGCGAGGACCTCGCTTAAAGAACATTAGAAATAGAGGTACACAGAAGACATTGCATATAAACTCTAAGGAGAAATGTGTAGTTAAATGTTTCAATTAGATTCAGTTTTCAGTTCTGTAGGCTATCTGTATTTAGGCTATAATAAAACTTTATATTTATAATAAAATTGATACATGTTTTTGTTAATACAATATGAAACGTAACTGGCCGCATATATCGATTGTAACAATGACAGCATCCATAGATAATAAGGAAGGCTGTGGAATACCATATAAACTGCAGTTTCACTATTTTCGTGTAGTATTGTTATTAATATTGTAAAATAAAAGCGTATGAATAATTTAAAATCAATTAATATTAAATAATAACGTTAACATGTTATAAAAGTCGTATTTACATGTTTAAAAAAAAAACTAATCTCGGGAAAATACTGTAGCTTTCCACCTCGCCATGTTTGCTAAAGTCCTCGAAAAACGATATAATTTCGTATCGGCATTTATTTTGCAGCCAGTGTACGAGACAGAAGACTGAAAGAGTTTTTTTTCTTATTAAATCGATTTTGTTCCACACACAGAAGTTATGGAACAACATATTATATGCAAACTCTGCATACTTTACTTTGTACGTCGTATAAATATTTGTTGCAGCTGGAATCTCATAAATGACTAAAATAATCTACAGGTTCATAATTGAACACAAAATATATATTGTTTATTTAACTATTAACACTTACTGTGTAAATTTCTCGCCATCTTCCAATGTATCCGGAAGTCTGCAGTTTCTTGTTTCCGGAAGGAATGCGACAACAATGGCTCCAATTAAGGATGCACAACCGAAGATCAGAGGCGGCCAGAAATGTCCAAAAGCATCCTGAGAAACAAACGAGTCTTCGGTATCATTTTTGAAAACCAAGATTTTAGTTTCTTTAGTTGGTTATTTAATGACGTTATATCATGCTACTGGAGTTAAGTGCCAGCTGTGAGCAGTATGGAATAAAGATAAATTCAAACAAGACTAAGACCATGATCATAGGAAGAAAAATAAAGAAGGCAAACTTGTGAGACACTAGAGCAAATGGACAACTTCACATACTTAGCGTAAATAGATTTTTAAGATTTCCAAATTTTCACGGAAATATACATTCTTAACATCCATTATATAAAAAAGTGGTTTTGTGCTTCCTATTTGTCTGTGTACAGCAATTCTTCGTAAATTTTCATCTACGAGTCATTTCACTGCATAATGATGCATATAAAATATGATTACTTTTATAAAAAAAATTAACAGTTTTATTGTCTCAAATAAAAAACTCGGAACGGTTCTCAACTTGAAGAATCATCACATGATTTTGTTCGTAGTTTTTATATTACGTAGAATAAACTGACAAATGAGACGGGAAATATATTTTGGTAAATTTATACTTTTTGTTGCTATGTTGTCTCGGCGATGATCCTTCGTTGTGCTAACCACATATTCAGAAAGTTTGGAATTGTGTAGGCTAGTTGTCTAACGTTAGTTTAGAAAACAGAAATAAATTGGACTCCTGAAAGAGGTCATATAGTTAGAGAAAAAAGAAGACTATGTTTTCAATGCGTCATTCCTACTTGAAAGGAGTCCTAGACCTGTCTGAATACCAACATGAAAAAAATCCAACCCATAGTTGGGCAGACATATACTGGGTGTTCAGTTCAAAGTGTGTCATGGTTCGCTATGTCGTCATGTGGCTAGTCGATGAGCCTAGAGAATTCAATCTTCCTACACTTCCGCAGAAGTGTATTACCTTTGTGCCAGAGAAGTTGCCTACGAAGTACGGCGTTCATTCTGAAGAGTATTTATCGATACGTACGGTAACGCCGGTAGTGGCAGGAATGTGAACTGTTTCGAAACGTACTGAGGTGAGTTTTTTTCTTACTGGGGACAGGGTTAAGACGATTACTTACATATTTGTTGACATTAATTTCGAAGGTCAACATGGACAAGGAGCATTTGATTTGTGTTGTGGAACGTTGTGGTACGCAACCGATGATAACGAATACCCTGCGTACGACTTGCCCGCGCAAAACACAGTTCGAAAGAGGTTATGGTAGCACACAGACCGTACAGACCGCCATCTGTTGCTACGACGTTCAAGTTATACCGCACACGTTCTCAAGTTCAGATTGAACGCCTTGATTAATAGGCAACTTCTCTGACATAAAAGCTGAAACTCGCTTCAAATCGGTGACTCATCAACAGTGATGTCATGACACACTTTGAAATGAACACCCAGTATAGATACAGCATGTCGAAAACTTCTTTTCTGTTGAAACGTGAATTTCCCGGGAAAATTAAATTATTATAATTTTGAAACAACGCAATCCTTTCCCTTAAAATTTCGTTTAATGTGAGAGTAAAAATACCTTAATATTTTGAGTCTGTTAATTGCTATATAAATTCTCCAAAATTCTTGAAATTCAGTAACAGAATGAAAATTAATTTTTTAATCATCCTCAGATTTTGTAAACGTAAATGAAGAATGGAAGTATGATATTTTTACACTATCTATTGAAATATTCAACATGCAGTGTGTCATAAAAACATTAATATTAATAAATATGTTTCAATTTTAGCAATTAAATTGCATGGAAATAGTTGCTCTCAGAATCAGCCTAATAAAATTCTACATCCAGCAGTCACGACCTCCCTGATCCCTCACAGTAACTTACCAAAGACTTGACAAATGGAGCGAACACTGAACCCAGGCGACTGAACATGGAGGCGGATCCGAGCCCCACGTTGCGAACCACAGTTGGAAATAATTCGCCGGAGAACACATAGAGGGCAGGGAATGACAGACACATGCCGGTGAGCGTCGTGGCCGACAGTAACACGCGCGGCCAGTCTCCAGGGAACATTCCTGCGCAGCCAAGAAAGAAAAATACCTACAGATTTCTGCTGTTACAGAAAAAAAATTGAAATGCGTCCATGCTTTGATATTGTTCTTATTCAATGATTAATGTGGCAAAACATTTAAAGCAATAACTGTCATTAATCGACACCGTTTCACACTTCTTTTCTCATTATACGTACTGCACAGAAATACAAATCTCAACCACTAATACATTGGGCCTACTCTATTTTTTTGCTTTGGCGAATAATCCACGACATTATTAGCAACACCTTCAATTAAAAAGCTGGATTTTTCGATTGTAGAAGTAATGCCTGGTGTTTATTTCACAAAAGTATGCGACAATAATTTACAAGTTACAAGTAAAAAAATCTTGTAAAGAATATGCCTGTATTAATCCGTTCTACAAGATAAAATACAAGTCATGAATATAATTTTTAAACATATTTGTTTGATATTGATTAATAGCACCATAATATTCCCTCATTTCTTTAGATTAGCCGACATTTTGTCCACAAATAGTTTTAGTTCTCTACTTTTTTGCTACTGATACGAAAATGTTAGCTATGGTCAAAGTTTCTTTTCATATCAATTACAATGTTTGAACACCCATTGTCGACATATGCCTATCCATAGTAATAGTTCGAAAGTTTTTGACGGTGAAGATTGGTATAATCACAGTCTAGTATATACAGTCACAAAGCTTCAGTTGTGAGGGTGCTAGGAACAATAGACTGTGCCGGTACTATTTCGCATTGTCTGTAATGAGGCGATATTAGCGATCCTAGTGGTTGGCAACTATCTATGGATGCATATTTACTACGTATTGAGCTTCGTGACTGTATATACTGGACTGTAGTATAATCATAATATTAGAGATATATTAATAATTTTCGTAGGGTGTGTTATAGTAACTATGAGCAGTAAATGGCCAAAATTTCAATTCAATGTGTGCTATAAGTGAATAGAGTGCACCTAATCACAGGCGTGTATTGAATTTATAAAAAAATATGTTTCAATTTTAAAAATATTTTAAGGGAAAGATTTACTCTAGAGTAACTGTTCTTTATTTTAAATCTTAATGCGTATACACACATCACTAAAAAAAAAAAACAGAACTCTGATAAATAGTATTACGTTTATGACTACTTGAAGATAGGCTATTTTTACCAATAGCAATACTGTGTTTCACTCATAGCAACAGTACAGTAGAGTGGGTAAGGTTCATAGAATACTTTGTAGGACTACAGACGGTAAATATGCCATATTATATCGTTCAGATTCGCGAGATTTTAATCAGATAATATCGCCTGGTTAAAAGCCATCCTGAATCACCAACTAAGTAGTCTGAACTTATACCTGAAACTTACTTCATAGGATGCTAGAGAAGTGATGTTTACCTTTAGGTATGACAATGAGCAGCAGACAGGCAACGCCTGTGACAATCTGGGAGCTGCAGATGCACTTCCTCCTTCCGAACTTCACCACGTAAATGCAGGCCATGGTGCCTGGCACTCCGATCATACCTGAAAACAACGTTAATATTATCGTTCGATTGAATTTTTTTTAAGAAAGAACCATAGTCCTAAAAATGCAAATTTGAGATATTAAGCATTCAGTGAGCGTATTAGTCCTATGTTATAGGAGTGGAATTTTTCAGTGGTTTTCATAAAACAGCCATAGTAAACCAACTGTGGTAACTTTCGAGGAATATCACTTTTGTTGACGTCGTACAAAATTTTGTCCAATATTCTTTTGAGAAAATTAGCTCCGTACGTAGATGAAATTATTGGGGATCATCAGTGCGGTTTTAGGCGTAATAGATCGACTATTGATCAGATTTTTTGTATTCGACAGATAATGGAAAAAATGGGAGTATAAGGGTACAGTACATCAGTTATTCATAGATTTCAAAAAGGCATATGACTCGGTTAAGAGGGAAGTATTATATGATATTCTTATTGAATTTGGTATTCCCAAGAAACTAGTTCGATTAATTAAAATGTGTCTCAGTGAAACATACAGCAGAGTCCGTATAGGTCAGTTTCTATCTGATGCTTTTCCAATTCACTGCGGGCTAAAGCAGGGAGATGCACTATCACCTTTACTTTTTAACTTCGCTTTAGAATATGCCATTAGGAAAGTTCAGGATAACAGGCAGGGTTTGGAATTGAACGGGTTACATCAGCTTCTTGTCTATGCGGATGACGTGAATATGTTAGGAGAAAATCCACAAGCGATTAGGGAAAACACGGGAATTTTACTGGAAGCAAGTAAAGCGATCGATTTGGAAGTAAATCCCGAAAAGACAAAGTATATGATTATGTATTGTGACCAGAATATTGTACGAAATGGAAATATAAAAATTGGAGATTTATCCTTCGAGAAAGTGGAAAAATTAAAATATCTTGGAGCATCAGTAACAGATATAAATGACACTCGGGAGGAAATTAAACACAGAATAAATATGGGAAATGCGTGTTATTATTCCGTTGAGAAGCTTTTAACATCTAGTCTGCTGTCAAAAATCTGAAAGTTAGAATTTATAAAACAGTTATATTACCGGTTGTTCTGTATGGTTGTGAAACTTGGACTGTCACTCTGAAAGAGGAACAGAGGCTAAGGGTGTTTGAGAATAAGGTGCTTAGGAAAATATTTGGGGCTAAGAGAGATGAAGTTACACAACACAGAACTGCACGCATTGTATTCTTCACCTGACATAATTAGGAACATTCAATCCAGACGTTTGAGATGGGCAGGACATGTAGCACATATGGGCGAATCCGGAAATGCATATAGAGTGTTAGTTGGGAGGCCGGAGGGAAAAAGACCTTTGGGGAGACGTAGATGGGAAGATAATATTAAAATGGATTTGAGGGAGGTGGGATATGATGATAGAGACCGGATTAATCTTGCTTAGGATAGGGACCAATGGCGGGCTTATGTGAGGGCGGCAATGGACCTGTGGGTTCCTTAAAATCCAGTATGTAAGTAAGTATAACTCTTGATAATTTTGTGCATATATATTCGATATGTTTTTCCCATGTTGAACTCTGCTGTATGACTGACCTCATTTACTGAATTCACCGACTGTCTGCTTGCTTTTCTTACAGAAAGTTTTACACACTAGCAAGATACACATTCTACATAATTTATTAGATATCAGAATAAGATATTTGTGTAGAGGGACTCAGGCCTCACCAGCGATGACGGTGGTGAGGAAGATGTCTCCACCGACGCGGCCCAAGGTCTGCGAGAACCCGAAGAACACCAGCCCGGCCACGAACCAGCAGAAGAAGAGCGACAGCGAGTTGTGTCTCAGGTTTGGCGTGCGCAGCAGGTCCGCGAACCCCGCTTTTCCGGCCGGCGTGGGCTCTTCGTCAGAGACGTCGTGCTGGAGCACCTTCTTGACCGCCGTGACGTCACGTCCGTTCCAACGGGCGGCATTCTCCAGGATGCGTAGGGCGGCCTTCTCCCTGCCGACGGCTAGCAGCCATCGTGGAGACTCTGGAATGAACCTGTGGGGGAAATAATAATAATAATAATAATAATAATAATAATAATAATAATAATAATAATAATAATGTATGTATGTATGTATTTATTTACACTGCAAGTGGGCAAGCACCCGGTGGCAGTGGTATATACAATATTAACAATACACAATAAAATGATAACCAATACATAATAAAATTTACAATATACAATACAATTTTACAACACATATACAATTTTACACACAATAAAATAATAATACATAATACAATTTAACACAATACTAATAAAACATAAAATAAAATACCTCATTTTACAATACAACCTACATAATTATGTATAGGTCCTACGTAAGTTTCAATAGTCTTTCACTTTACTCTCATCTCATTCCCTGTAGTGGCACTATGACGCATTTCACTGACACTCTGTAACACATTTCACTGACACTATAGAACACATTTCATTGACGCTATAAATTATCACTGATCGGAACTGTTCACTGCACTGTAAAACCATAACTTCACTGACTCACCTCGCTTCACTGATACAACAGTTCAAATAAGTCAAATAATTACACCCTTATGCATACTTATAAACAGAATTACATTTAAACTAAACATTTCTAGTCTAAGGCCCTCTTACACGCTATTTTTAAATAATTTACAATTCAAACCAAGGAAGTAAACTCGTCAGCCTAGATAAATACATGTCACCTTAAAAATTAAATGTTGAATGTCACCTTAATTTTAATTTTCACTTTATATACAACTTTTTAAATTATTCTTGAATCTCCTTAAGGAAGGACAGCCCTCAAAGACCGCTGCAGGTAGGTCATTCCAATCATTTATAGTTCTATTTAAAAATGAGAATTTACCTACATCCGTTTTCTGTTTCCTACATACATAATAATAATAATAATAATAATAATAATAATAATAATAATAATAATAATAATAATAATAATAATAATAATAATAATCATCTCTAATAATTAGTGTATCAATATTTGCGTCTGTAACAGTTGTGCAGCATGATTACTCGTTTTATTATATTTTCTGTGACGTTATCTCTGTACTAATATTGTTATTAATCTACTGCTATATGAATAATATTTTGTAAAACGTTTCTACATTGTCGCAGTATATAGGCGGAACACTATGTATGGACCTATCATATTATATATATATATATATATATATATATATATATATATATATATATATATATATATATATACAGGGTGCGTCAGAAAGAACCGATGGATTTCACATGGCAAGAAAATTGTAAGGATTCGTCAAATCAAAAATTTATTGTTATCAACATATTCATCAATACATGCAGTTTATTTATGGAAAACAACATAATCCATATGATGTCCTTGGCTTTCAATACAGGCATCGAGGCTTTTTCTGAAGTTCGCCATCACTTTCACAGTCATAGCTGGTGCAATTGCCACGATTTCTTCACGAATCGCCGTCTTCAGTTCGTCCAGTGTATGTGATCGATGTTTACAAACTTACGCCTTCAAATGGTCCCAAAGAAAGAAGTCGCAGGGCGCGAGATCTTACCGTAGCCTCGGACAATCTCAGTGCACTAGCATGTTTGCGGGCTGATCTTTGAGGTGGCTGGAAAACCTAGTGTCTGTCTCCACATTTGCAGGTGTACACGCGCTCCGTGTTCATTCAGGTGATTTCTTCTTTAATGTTGAACCTGTGATACGAAATGAAGCCACCCACCGCAAAATTGTATTCCGAGTTGGAATCCTAGCGTGACATCCGATGTCGAAATGAGTCCTGAGTGGCGATCACAGACTCTTCATTTTTCAAGAATGTCTCTACGATGAAAGCACGTTGTACACCAGACCAACACCATATTCTCAACTGAAACTGCATTCTATGGCTGACCCAACAGTCATGGTCCCCCTCACTATATCCCTCCCCTCGCTGCGTATCGATAGTTTGAAATCCATCCGTTCTTTCTGACGCACCCTTTATGTGGTAAATCAAATATTGAATAGTTATTAATTAGCAATAATAGCTGTATATCGAAGTTTTTCATACTATTTTATTTATAACTTCATGTTCTTGTTTTGGTACGTTGCATTGACTGTTCCATTAAACGTTTGTCATAAACGCAGAAAATAAAGCCTTATTTTTACCGTGTGAGCAAAACATTATGTGTATCTTATCTGTCGCCTTCCATACAATATAAGACATGTCGGTGAGATGACCTTGTATTGTGCTTCTATTTAATACGAGCGTATCACGACCGATCTTATCTCACTCGAGGGTGCGACACTCGACCGAGTTCAAGCGAGTGATTTAACTCCAATGCAGCAGTCTGGTACCTGTCGTTTTCCTGTCTGTTACTAACCCTTCGCCCATCGAAATAGGATCCGATTTCATAATGAAATTCTATTCTACTGTACTGTATTAGTCCCGCTTCAGGGGAAGGGCACGGTCTGAGAACTTCCACGTCACGTAGGCCGCTTGGTTGGGCCCATTGTACTACCCAGAATGGAATGATGTGCATGCCCTAAGGCCCTTCACGCTACAGGTTTTCGATTATTCTCGGATGTGCAATCGAAAGACAACGAGGGAAACGTCACGGAGGCTGGAAATCCAATACTGTCGCAGAAGGTTATGTTCTGTTACTATAATAATTAGCGTTAATTGTTGTTGTTTTCTAATGCCAGGCGTTTGACAATAAAGTCATTTGACCTCTTGCACTCCAATATGTTAAATGGCAAGTTGTAGCCGATTTAAGTGAACACCATATTTTAACGTTTTGGTGGCTACTTCATTCACACACAACCCCCAGAATGTCTGGAGGACCACACCTGCTGTTGGTCGACGGGTCCATTGGACCTAGTTGGGAGATCTTGTTGATCAACAGCTTTCCCTCCTTAAGCCACTGGAGGACGATTTTAGTGCCATAGCAGGTCAGCACTAGGAACAGAAAAGTAGAAAGAGGAGGAAGGAAAGGGAAATGAACCCCTAGGCCTCGAATGCTCTAATGCCGTCGGGGTCGAAGAAAGTAAGAGTTCAGTCAGAGGACTGGATAGGAAAGGGTAAAGAGGGAATTAGGTATTGGATAGAGGAAAATTATACCAAATTCAGTCATTAACTCATCAAGCTGACCAGTGCTAATTGATGAGTAGCCCCTCCCTTTAGTTCAGCTTGTAAAATTATGCTTACTAACAGCTGCACCACGGGAAGGTAGGGATGGGACATTGGGTATTTGTCCAGGTTGGTTCCTTAAAGCCTTCAATGGGAAGGATTAATGGCTCTCCCCCCTGTATCCGACAGATACCCTTTTGCAGCCATTAATTGTAAATAATATTCAAATAAATTCAATTTGTCATCTCGTTTTTCAATTCTAAATCAATTTTCAGGTTATATCAAAATTAGTTAATGTTATTCTCTAGATTACATCAAGGTCAATGACATTATTGTTCCTAGGAAAAAATCAATACTTTCGCGTCTGCGCACATCTCACAATTTACGAGCTATGAACAAGGTCACGTCCGATCTTCAGTCAGATACGAATAAAATGAATACTTCTGAATAATTTCAAGTTAGAAATATGGTCGAACATAAAAAGTCGTATGAAACATGCCTATAATGGTAATTAAGACGCTCGTATGAAAATTATGAAACTCGCTTGCGCTCGTTTTCATAAACAAACATTCTCGCGTCTTAATTACTATCATTATAGGTTCGTTGCATAATGTACTATTCCGCTTGGTCGTGCATGTTTCATAGTTTGATAGTGCATGAATGGATGCATATTTTGGGATTTTAGAGTGCATGAAATTCTCGTCTTTACTTATAAGTACAGTACTCTAAATTTAGGGCGAAATCCCATAAGTTAACAACACTGGTTCGCATTATAATATTATATTGTCGTTAAACATTAGAGTTGGTTGCTGATAGTGGAAAAAGTGGCATAACGGACTTCAGAAGAAAATTATAAAAGTAACCTTTACAAAAGCTGAAGTGCACGAGAATGAGTTTTACTATTGAGTCCAACCAACTGAAGGCTGCATACTAACCACCAGTATAAGAGAAACAGGGCTGAAATGGCTGACAATGTGAACTGGAAGTCTCGCCAGTCCCTCTGTAGGTAGGCGACCGCAGACATCATGCACATCCCCAGTGAGAACGGTATCTGGTACAGTATCGCTATCGTTGTGCGCCATTGGTTGCCGACGATCTCCATGACTGCAACAAACAGTTTCATTAGTTAATTATAATTCTTTAATGTTTGCCTCTGGATGATCTGGCAGGGCTACTGTTATCCTGCAATCATTGATAAATTTACTGTGCGTGTAACCTCCTGAGGAGAAAGGAGATACGAGAAAATCCAGTAGGTGGTATAGTCAGGTACCTAAAACAAGTAGGGTTTAACATACATTTAGGAAAGCGACTTTCCTCATTCTCTTCTTTGTAGAAAATGGTGATACATTTTAAATAAAAATTAATGACGTGCTTCAAGTGTCACTAATTTTGTTGCAATGTACAACCAGCGAATAGGGATTATAAAGAATGGACAATGAGCGAATTTTCCTATGTTTGTTTCTCTGTGCGCCGGCGTTTAGTTCCACTTTCAAGCGCTAGAGGTTAGTGTAATCGAGCATACGCTAAGATAATAATTGAGAATAGAGTTGAGACGCAGGATCCAAACATCGCCTACCTTACTGCAAAATCCAGTAACGCTTTGCTTCAAATAAATTCAAGTTAACAGCTTTTCCTTATTTCTCAGTGACAAACTAGTTGTAATAATAATTTTTTATATTTCAGATATAATAAATTATATCATAAAATAATATAATACATTATAAAATTAAGTATCAAATTCGTTTAATATTTGTATATAATATAATATAATATAGGTATATGGTTTTACTTCTCGTAAGAGTTTTGTTTTTCCATTTTCAGCGCTATCAAATCATTACATATTTTAATTGTTGTTGGGGTCAACGTCTCAACTCTCATTATAAAGGAACTCTAGGGTCTAGACAATACAGTGAATGGCGGATTTATTATTTTATGGATCCAATTTATTTTATTTGAGTACATAATGTACCTAGATGTATTACTTATATGTGTTATATTTCCGCTGTGTCGACTGCTAACTGGTGTGATGTCAGCGCCAACTCTAGGGAGAAAGCAGAATCTCACGCTCTAGCTGGCTTGAAGGTAATTGAAATCAGTCCGGCTACATCAAAGGTACCGACGCGAAGTGTCCATACTTAGTTACCTAAACGCTGGTACAACTGTGTAATTCGTAAATTGTCAAATATAAACCTGTTTCGATTGTCACTCAAATAAGGAAATGTTCTTTCGAACGATTTTATTGGTGCGACATTTTGAAATACCGTACCGTAGGTATGTAAAAATTTATATGAACCATAATACATACCTCGTCCAATGCGTAAATAAATACAAATAAAGAATATTGATGCAACGTGTGCATGTAGTGTACATACAAATCAACCATAATTTACATCACGAGAAATGTATGCAGTTATTGAGAATGCTATTTCAATATTTGGGCAATAATGTATTGCTAAAAATAATCCTGTTATGGTTTGTATTACTAAATATAATCCTAATATAAAGTGACATAAGAACTTTTTCCTTGCATTTTAACTATGTCCTGATTGCATCTATGCGGTGTAAAATATTACCATGGCAACCATACAGTATTAAGCAACACCTACATGGTATAGTCAAAAAAGACGGTACAGTAAAATGTAAGGAAAAATTTTTTGATGTCATTGTATTTATTATAATGTTGTTGTGTATTATCTTGTGCCTGTTCACTATTTAATTCATATTGCACTTCACACAGTTTCGAATATAAAGAATTTTTTTTTATGAAGAACAGTCTTCAGTTTCAGTTTAACCCTTTTATTGTTACCAACAGCTGATCGTATACACAGGTGGAAATGATAACTGACACGATCAGAAAAATAATTAGCTACTTTCTTATGATCATATGGCTCGAATAAGTACAGGCCGGCAAGCCGTATCGATGATTATGATGATGATAATGATAATGATAATAGTAATAATAATAATAATAATAATAATAATAATAATAATAATAATAGGCTAAACTTTCAGAATGGCCCCGAGGTTCACTCAGCCTCCTATAAAATTGAGTACCGGGTCTTTCCCGGGGTAAAAGGCGGTCAGAGCGTGGTGCCGACCACACCACCTCATTCTAGTGCCGAGGTCATGGAAAGCATGGGGCTCTACCTCCATGCCCCCAAGTGCCTTCATGGCATGTTACGGGGGATACCTTTTACCTTATAATAATAATAATAATAATAATAATAATAATAATAGTAATAATAATAATAATAATAATAATAATAATAATAATAATAATTTTGAGAAATTTTACTATTCATCCTGGTTTAGTCGAATGACTAGGTAAGTAGAAAATTTATTTTTAATAATTCACAAGCTTTTAATTTTCTCTAGGAATAGTAGACTTTACATAAATTCAGAAAATCTTCCACTAGAATTATGCGAACCGCTTGAACCAAACTGGTTTTAATTTTGTCCTTTGTATATAAGAGGATCTAGACCAGTGTTCTACATAGCCTATCTATGCGTGTCTGTGATCGAACCCCACCTTCTGTTGTAAAGGGAGATCTTACAGGGATGAAATAAGTTAATGAAATCTCATTACAAGCTTTGAAAAACCTTCAGTAAGCTTAGATTTTTAATGTCCATGATCATGCGAACACAAATAGGTAGGGATGAGACTAACCTAGAACGAAGCTGATGATCATGGTGCCTCCAGTGGCCACGGCCATGAAGAAACGGGCCACCACGAAGCCGTAGAACCAGGGGGAGAAAGCGGCTAGCACCCCCGTCACCGCCTGCAGTCCTATGGCGAACATGAGGGGCAACTTGCGACCCATTCTGCAAGAAACAGACAAAGGAAATCATCTTTCAGCCATATAAGTCACTGCTCGATCGAAGTAGAAACAGTATTGTTGGTCACTCCAGCGAATGCTGCAAATGCCAGTCATCTACAGTTTGTTAATCAGTTACAGTGTTGCCAATTGAGCGGTTTTCCCACTAGATCTAGCGTTTTCCGGCGTTAGTTTGGCGGGTAAAATTTATGAAATTTGTATTGCTGATATAGGGATTTACCGGGTGTTTTTAGCAAAATAATATAATTTTACATCGACAATATAGCAATTTAGCGGTTTCTGCACGGCTTCACAGCGGATTTTTAAGAATCGAGTTGGCAACACTGATCAGTTAATCACAATAGTCTGTTCGTACCTGTCGTTGGTGCTTCTTTTGTGCGAGAAGTGATTATGTAGTATTTTTTTTCTCTCTGTTATTTGTACTCTTTGGTCATATCGCGAGTTTAATCTTTTTTGGGTGAAATCCGAAGGCCTGTGTACTATTGTTGAGACTAGTTCTATTGTCGTGAACTAGATGGCTACTGTTATATTATATTACTGATTTGTTATGAATATTATGATTTAGGTGATGAATGAGGCCGGTGATATTCAGGTATGTTATGGCTCAAATTTCCTGGCATTTGCCTTACGGTTGAGGGAAAACCCTAAAAACCTCCACCAGGAAATTCAACCCGGGCCCTCTGCGTAAGAGACCAGCATGCTGACCCCTACAGCACAGAGGTGGTCTATTTAGTATTATAAAGTTTTGATAGTATGACCACAGTCTAGTATATACATTCACGAAGCTCAATATGTATTAAATATGCATCCATAGATAGTTGCTAACCACTAGGATCGCTAATATCGCCTCATTACAGACAATGCAAAATATTACCGGCACAGTAAATTGTTCCTAGCACCCTCACAACTCAAGCTTCGTGACTGTGTATACTAGACTGTGGTATGCCATTATTTTTGATATGGTATGTTTGCGGTAATTTTGTGGAAAATCCAATAGTTTTCAGACCACAGTTCCATAATTTCGTGTTTGAAGGTTGGCAACTCTGATGTATAGAGATAGATATTGGAGAACCAAAGGATTTCGAAGAACGTTATGAATGGATGGCATAACATACTCGTATACAAAATGTCAGGAAATTACAAAACAGCTGTTTATCTTAGCACAATATCTCTGAAATATTGCCAATAAATGTTTGGACTATTCAAACTGTTTCTGTAACCGTCATTTTTAAAAAACAATAAGCAATTGTTTGAAAATTAGCAGCTGCTATCTGTCCAACATTCATAAAATAAATATGACTGGCTGGCAATTGTTTCGAAACAAAACAACATCTGTTCATCATTTCTGAAATAATCAGTAATCTGTTCTCTTCCTTGTTTCTAAATCATGTTCGTACAAGACAAATATGTTTGATAAGCAGTCAATAATTGTTATTACAGTATATAAGCTTAATTTTCAATTTTTTAGTAATTTATTATCATTTATTGTCATAATATCAACCAACAAAATTATCTATACAACAGAAGCTTCAATCAAACACTTTTCTGTGTTAATTTTATTAAATTTTAACACGCTTTGAACTGCAGATGTAACCCGTCAAAATGTAACGTGGACGACAAATGGGCGACAAATTGTGCTTGTAACCCTCTGTCAAGAATAGGGTTCCTTTACCTCCCTTAAATCTACGACACGGAGCCCACAATTTTACTTTCTTCCTGGAAGAATTCATACTAAGGAATTGAATTTATTCATCTTTAAAATTCATCGCTCTCGGCCGGGTTCCTGCGAACCTCGAATCCTACTGCAAGCATGGTTACCGATAGACCACTGAGGACGACCAATTGTTGTGAAACGAGTTTAAATTATGATGAAAAAGTGCGTATTATCTTCACATCACCAAATTTTTGTTATTCTTCCAATTATAAGGTATTATAATAATTTAATCAGTCATTTCTACAGGGGCTTTATTCCATTTTTTGCAAAAATCAGCTAAGAACGCTATCGTATTCGTCTCACTTGAATACACCTTTGTGCTAAGAAAGGGCATACATTTATTCAGATCTATGCAGCTTCACAATACTCACAGTACTTCTGAAAGGGCCTTTTTCCTGGAGTAAGGTCATGTGAGGAGTAAACTTTCAAAACCTAAATCTCCATTTTCAGAAGATACTACAAATATTTGTCTCTGTAATAAACGAAGATCTTTCTATGGTGAAATTTTATATTAATCTAGAGCACAAAAAAAATCTTTAATATTTCACTACAGAAAATATTTTGTTCATTGCAGAGTTGTGGGTTTTTGGCATCTGAATTGTATTTTCTGAAAATAGACATGTCAGGTTTATTCTATAGTAAAATTTTATATTAATCTATAACAAAAAATATTTAATATTTCACCACAGAAAATATTTTGTTCATTGCAGAGGTGTAAGATTATTGGATCTGAAGTGTATTTTCTGAAAATGGACGTCAGGCTTTTTCTATGGTAAAGTTTTATATTAATCTACAGCAAAAAAATCTTTAATAATTCACTACAGAAAATATTTTGTTCATTGCAGAGTTGTAGGTTTTTGGCATCTGAATTGTATTTTCTGAAAATGGACATGTCAGGTTTTTCCTATAGTAAAATGTTATATTAATTAATCTTTTCTCGTTGCCAAAGTTTCAGAACGGCCCCAAGGTTCACTCAGACTTCTATAAAATTGAGTACCGGGTCTTTCCCGGGAGTAAAAGGCGGTCAGAGCGTGGTGCCGACCACACCACCTCATTCTAGTGCCGAGGTCATGAAAAGCATGGGGCTCTACCTCCATGCCTCCGAAGTGCCCTCATGGCATGTTACGGGGATACCTTTACCTTTTACCTTTTTTATAAGAAAAAAAAATATTTAATATTTCATAACAGAAAACATTTTATGCAAATCTGGCTTTCAGATAGTAGCTTCCTATAAAGCAGGTTTGAATAATTTCAAGGAAAAATTGTTCCGGAGCCGGGTATTGATCCCGGGACCCTTCGCTTAGCGCTCGAACGCTCTACCGATTGAGCTACCCCAGGAACTATACACGACACCGTCACAATTTTTCCTTTATATCCACACAACTCAAATGAGCTGACAAGACAATTTTTCCTTGAAATTATTCAAACCTGCTTTACAGGAAGCTACTATCTAAAAGCCAGATTTGCATAATACATTCGTTACTGGAGGTACGTTAACAGAAAGCCACAATTTAAGTCACAGTGTGCACTCATAGTTGAGTTCTGGCGTCTTGTCAGCTCATTTGAGTTGTGTGGAAATAAAGGAAAAAAGAAAACATTTTGTTCATTGCAGAGATGTAGGTTTTTGGCATCTGAATTCTATTTTCTGAGAATGGACATATCAGGTTTTGAAAGTTTGTTCCTCATGTTTACGGAGATCTGATTGTTGTTGTAAGTTTGGAATATAGCCCTTTCATAAATGACTGATTGAATTATTTTACTGTTTGAAAATATAATAATTCTCTTAAAACACTTCGACGATTTATTCAATAATGTCGTAAGGTGCAGAAGTTCTCTTCCAACATGCTCGGCACGTGGATGGCACCTCCATTTTAGTGGCGATATGAGACATAATTGGAGCTCGTACAATGATTGCTATGTATGAAGTTACCGTGGCGACTTCCTGCGAGACCCACCTATCAGCTGCCATCCCGAACACCACGTTGCCGATCAGCACACCGGACATGAAAGTGGCCTGCGCGATGTCCGTCATCACGGCCTGGCTGCACACCAGATCCCACTGCAAGCAACAATCAAATTATATATAAACATCTGAAGTCTCATTGATTAGTTTAATATGTTAGTAGTCAGCGATATATGCAATGAAGCGGGAAAGGAACTGGCCACCCTACCGCATTCTCTCTTCGCTTAGTTGCCTCATGAGTGACGCCTTATTGGTGTCACTTAAGGTATTACATCGACTCTTTGGACAAAAATCCAAATTTCTCCATTCACGTCTTTTAAACTTTCGTGACATGATTCTTGGGTGTAAATTAAGCAATTTATACAGGATGTTAAAAAAAAGTATCCAATATTTTAGGAGGTGATAGTATGCATCAAAACAAGAAAAAAGTCTCATAAACATGGGTCCTACAACACATACTTTCTGAGATCTGAACACTTGTTCATAGGAGGTGCTCAATGTGACGTCCATTTATGGCAATGTATTTTTATGCCCTACAATACAGCAGACTACCAGATAATCATATAACCAAAAGGCAAATGCCGGGTAATCTTTTGGCGAATCCTCAGATCTCACCTCATCTCACTACATCTCGCCAAAATATTGTAAAAATCTCCACAAAATTGTAAAAATTACTAAATCTGTAAAACTGTAAAAATTGTAAAATATTGTAAAAATTTGTAAAAATTGTAATTGTAATATTGTAAAATTTTGACTTGTTCCACATCTTAAAGCCTCATTGCTCATGTAAGATCTATGGAATATAATAAGTGATGAATGAACGAATGAATGAATGGATGAATGAATGAATGAATGAATGAATGAATGAATGAATGAATGAATGAATGAATGAATGAATGAATGAATGAATGAATGAATGAATGACACCCCTGGCATGGAAAATTGATACGTCGTAAGGAATACTGAAAAGAAAAGTTTGGTTGCGGATATAAGCGGGGTTCAGCAGAGATGATGTTGCGAATTTTCGTAATCAGCATGTGTGGGCTGATGAAAATTCCCATGCAGTTGAAGAAACAAGGCATCAGCGCCGATTCTCAATCAACTTATAGGCAGGAGTTATTGGCGATAGATTAAGGACCATACGTGCTACACAGAGATTAACTGGGGCTCGTTATCAGGACTCTCTTATTAACGTATTGCATACCTTGCCGGAGTATGTGCCATGTCAGTAAAGACTACAGATGTGGTTCATGCATAATAGCACACCAGCACATATTTTCCGCAATGAGCGTGAACACCTGACGCTGACATTTCAGGACCGCTGGATTGATTGGGGAGGCCCCACACCTTGGCCTGCTCGTTCCTCAAATCTAAATCCCCTAGACTTTTAGTTATGAAGAACAACCAGGTCAATTTCAAAGAGTGCGTGATTCCTTACGCCGAAGGGCAGAAAAATGCATTTCCATGAATGGACGTCACATTGAGCACCTCCTATGAACAAGTGTTCAAATCTCAGAAAGTATGTGTTGTAGGACCCATGTTTATTAGACATTTTTTTCTTGTTTTGATGCATACTATCACCTCCTAAAATATTGGATACTTTTCTTTAACACCCTGTATAATTCAAACTTTATCCATTGTCTACGTGCATTGGGTGAAGGCCTTCAATAATGGGAATTTGAAAATCAAATGTTCTTTAGGAAAGATTCGGACCAACAATATTGGCATTCAGGAAATGTTAAGTTATACCCTAACACTTGCATCTACGAAAGGCGCCTTCTTTGTCACACAGAGAATTATTTATTGTACTGTACAAATGATTTACGTTACCGGTATTCTATAAATATGAAAATAAACATGACGCTTATTCTGTGACGCATGCAATGCCCAAGGTTCCGTAACACTTCCATTGAAATGTCCATCATATGAGTGTTTAATGGAAAATATTCTGACTGCGTGAAGTGGGATCGACTTAGTTGCAGTATGAAGGTTATAATACAGTGTTGACGAGAACAAATCGAGATTGTCGACTGCTTAGTAGTGGAGGTACGCTTCCTTGTCAACTTAAAGTCTGACCCTGGAACAAACTGTACTCATTATTTTTCTTCAATCATTATTACTTCTTCTCTCAGCTTCTCCTTATTTCACTTTATGTCTTCTACTTTCCATATCCGTCTTTTCATTGTTCCTCCATCTTTTTCGTCCTTCCCCATTTTTCTTCCTTCCTTCTAACTTCTATTTTTAGTCTCTTCCCTTCTTTCGTATTCTCTTTTCCACAAGCCTTCCTTTCATTCTGTCTTCTCTTTCAATTTACATATTTTTCCTTCTTTCCACTTTCCATTTTCTGTATTTCATTTCTTCACCCCGCTCTCTCCATCTCCCATCCATATTCTTCTCCTCTTCTTCCTGCCGTCTCATTTCTCCTATATTTTACTTCTTCAGCCAGTCTTCTCCTTACATCCGTATTCTCTTCTTCCTACATCCGTCTTCTCTTCTTCCTGTCGTCTCATTTCTCCTGTATTTTAATTCTTCAGCCAGTCTTCTCCTCACATCCGTCTTCTCTTCTTCCTACATCCGTCTTCTCTTCTTCCTGTCGTCTCATTTCTCCTGTATTTTAATTCTTCAGCTAGTCTTCTCCTTACATCCGTCTTCTCTTCTTCCTACACCCGTCTTCTCTTTTTCCTGCCGTCTCATTTCTCCTGTATTTTACTTCTTCATCCAGTCTTCTCCTTACATCCGTCTTCTCTTCTTCCTACATCCGTCTTCTCTTCTTCCTGCCGTCTCATTTCTCCTGTATTTTACTTCTTCATCCAGTCTTCTCCTTACATCCGTCTTCTCTTCTTCCTACATCCGTCTTCTCTTCTTCCTGCCGTCTCATTTCTCCTGTATTTTACTTCTTCAGCCAGTCTTCTCCTTACATCCGTCTTCTCTTCTTTCTACATCCGTCTTCTCTTCTTCCTGCAGTCTCATTTCTCCTGTATTTTACTACTTCATCCAGTATTCTCCTTACATCCGTCTTCTCTTCTTCCTGCCGTCTCATTTCTCCTGTATTTTACTTCTTCAGCCAGTCTTCTCTTTACATCCGTCTTCTCTTCATCCTACATCCGTCTTTTCTTCTTCCTGTCGTCTCATTTCTCCTGTATTTTACTTCTCCAGCCAAGCTTCTCCTTACATCCGTCTTCTCTTCTTCCTGCCGTCTCATTTCTCCTGTATTTTACTTCTTCAGCCAGTCTTCTCCTCACATCCGTCTTCTCTTCTTCCTGCCGTCTCATTTCTCCTGTATTTTACTTCTTCAGCCAATCTTCCTCTTACATCCGTCTTCTCTTCTTCCTGCCGTCTCATTTCTCCTGTATTTTACTTCTTCAGCCAATCTTCTCCTTACATCCGTCTTCTCTTCTTCCTGCCGTCTCATTTCTCCTGTATTTTACTTCTTCAGCCAGTCTTCTACTCCTTCCACCCGTCTTCTCTTCTTCATGCCGTCTCATTTCTCCTGTATTTTACTTCTTCAGCCAAGCTTCTCCTTACATCCGTCTTCTCTTCTTCCTGCCGTCTCATTTCTCCTGTATTTTACTTCTTCAGCCAGTCTTCTCCTCACATCCGTCTTCTCTTCTTCCTGCCGTCTCATTTCTCCTGTATTTTACTTCTTCAGCCAATCTTCTCCTTACATCCGTCTTCTCTTCTTCCTGCCGTCTCATTTCTCCTGTATTTTACTTCTTCAGGTAGCCTTCTCCTCCTTCTACCCGTCTTCTCTTCTTCCTGCCGTCTCATTTCTCCTGTATTTTACTTCTTCAGCCAGTCTTCTCCTTACATCCGTCTTCTCTTCTTCCTGCCGTCTCATTTCTCCTGTATTTTACTTCTTCAGCCAGTCTTCTACTCCTTCCACCCGTCTTCTCTTCTTCCTGCCGTCTCATTTCTCCTGTATTTTACTTCTTCAGCCAGTCTTCTACTTCTTCCACCCGTCTTCTCTTCTTCCTGCCGTCTCATTTCTCCTGTATTTTACTTCTTCAGCCAGTCTTCTCCTTACATCCGTCTTCTCTTCTTCCTGCCGTCTCATTTCTCCTGTATTTTACTTCTTCAGCCAGTCTTCTACTCCTTCCACCCGTCTTCTCTTCTTCCTGCCGTCTCATTTCTCCTGTATTTTACTTCTTCAGCCAGTCTTCTACTTCTTCCACCCGTCTTCTCTTCTTCCTGCCGTCTCATTTCTCCTGTATTTTACTTCTTCAGCCAGTCTTCTACTCCTTCCACCCGTCTTCTCTTCTTCATGCCGTCTCATTTCTCCTGTATTTTACTTCTTCAGCCAGTCTTCTACTCCTTCCACCCGTCTTCTCTTCTTCATGCCGTCTCATTTCTCCTGTATTTTACTTCTTCAGCCAGTCTTCTACTCCTTCCACCCGTCTTCTCTTCTTCCTGCCGTCTCATTTCTCCTGTATTTTACTTCTTCAGCCAGTCTTCTCCTTACATCCGTCTTCTCTTCTTCCTGCCGTCTCATTTCTCCTGTATTTTACTTCTTCAGCCAGTCTTCTACTCCTTCCACCCGTCTTCTCTTCTTCCTGCCGTCTCATTTCTCCTGTATTTTACTTCTTCAGCCAGTCTTCTACTTCTTCCACCCGTCTTCTCTTCTTCCTGCCGTCTCATTTCTCCTGTATTTTACTTCTTCAGCCAGTCTTCTACTCCTTCCACCCGTCTTCTCTTCTTCATGCCGTCTCATTTCTCCTGTATTTTACTTCTTCAGCCAGTCTTCTACTCCTTCCACCCGTCTTCTCTTCTTTCTCCCGTCTCACTTCTCCTGTATTTTACTTCAATGCGATATAATATTCAAGAATTGGATAATTACTCGCCTACTTGCTATGAGATTTGTGTGCGCAATTCAAACAGAAGGCAGATTTTTTCACTTTGCACATCGATTTTCTTCATCGTTATCAATACAACAGATTACATTATTATTTCTTAATATTGCTTCTGAACACTAAGCTATAATAAGTTTTATGCTCACTGGAGTAAAACTCTATCTTTCATTCGCAGTATCTTAATGTTTTGTCATCACAAATTTATGAATAGCCTTCAAATGCATGTCCACAAACCAACACTTTTCGTGAGATTTATAGTGCAATGTTGTTCACACCTTCAAGAGGATTCGTCACGGATAATTCCGTGAGCCTTGTGCAACTGTCCCTGTTTCAACACACGTGGAGAAATTGTGAATGGAGCAAGCAGACCCATTCAAGCGAACCGATCCGTAAATACCCGTGGAGATGAACTTCTGCTCTCGAGAAGAGAAAGTTAAGCATCTTCCTGATGAAAATATATTACGTAATAATTGTATACGAGGCACAAAGCGTGATGTTGAAGGCACAAGAAGAAGAAGAAGAAGAAGAAGAAGAAGAAGAAGAAGAAGAAGAAGTAAAAGAAAAGAAAAACAAGAAGAAATAAGGAAGCAAAAAAGAAATACACAACGATAAAATACTCATAATATATCATGTATAAAAGTGAAATTTTTATGAAGTCATGCAAACTAACCTCTGTCACAATGGTCTCCTGGAATATGTCCCTGCTGTACTCCCAGTCTTGGCAAGCGACTGTCGAGCGATTTTCAGGAGGACCAACTTCTAACCCTGTGTAGTTATGGTCGTATATCCTGCAAGCGTCGTAAGCTCCCTGAAAGCAAGTTATCAAAATGCCACAATTTGCTATTTAACAACATTTTATCAACTGGCGGTTATTTGCATCGATGAAATTGGTAATAGCGAAATGATATTTTGGCGAAATTAATTCGACAATTACCTGACATTTTTCTTACAGTTGGAAAAATAGTCCGGAAAAGCAAAATTCAACTAGGTAATGTGCCTAAGCGAGATTCGGGCTTACGTCTGAGCACGAGTCCCGCTCGTTAATCTATTCTACGCCGGTTACAAAAAAGTGACATGTTTAAAAGATGCTTTAAAATTTATACTAAAATACTATACAAGTCCAAAACCGACTATTTTACACATAACATTTATCTTATATGAAGCTAAATTTATATTTATATAATGTATTTTTTTTCTTTCTTTTGGATAAAAACTACACCAGGAGATTGTGCAAATTTACAGGGTGAAGGTGGTAGGAATTACATGAATATGCATATTTTTTTTCCAAGAGAGTGGTAAACTTGCTCGCTAGGTATCATTAGTTTATTTGACAGGTTTATGTGAAAGAAAAACAAAGATACCATTTCTCGAAATGTTTACATAAATGGTTTTGTTGACAAATATGAATATTTTCATTCCCAAATAAAACTGATAAAATATTCAGAACAATAAAAATGTAGACTGTGTGTAAATGTTGTTGACTTTAAAGTTTAAATACCCAGAGTTCGTCGAAGTAGCTCTGCAATGTATTTGGGGTCCTACTAACAGAGTAGATGCTGCTTCGATTCAGCGATATTTTACTACTTAATTAACTTATTATTCCCAAAACATGAATTTTATCAGCAATCGAAAAGTATTGGGAATAAACTTTAATGAGGAACAAAAAATAATTTCCTTCCCAGGCAGGATTCGAACCACGAAAGTCTTAGTTACCAGTCTATCGTGCTCTGGAGTGAACAAGGCTCTGAAATCAGCTACAAGGGTCGGTCCGGTTTTTTGCCACTACTATACAGTACATCTATTATCAAGCAGTGCATCTCACTTGACGATATGTCAGAGGAAGAACAATTGTTTGTATACATCTGAAGTCTGATTAGTGGAATATGTTACTAATCAGCGATGTATCCAATGGGGAGGAAAAGAAACTGGCCTCCCTACCCCATTACCTCCTGGCCTAGTTTCCTCACGAGTGATGCCTTATTGGTGTCACTTGTGAGGTTCAAACGTGTCTTAGGACAGTTGACTAAACAACAATGGAATATTTTTTTAAGACTTAAAACAAAAAATTAAATTTTGGGTGCAATGGAGGGGAAAAGAAACTGGCCACCCTACCCCATTATCTCCTGGCCTAGTTTCCTCACGAGTGATGCCTTACTGGTGTCACTTGTGAGGTTCAAACCTGTCTTCGGATAGTTGACTAAACAACAATGGAATATTTTTTAAGACTTAAAACAAAAAATTAAATTTTCGGTGCAATGGAGGGAAAAGAAACTGGCCACCCTACCCCATTATCTCCTGGCCTAGTTTCCTCACGAGTGATGCCTTACTGGTGTCATTTGTGAGGTTCAAACCTGTCTTCGGATAGTTGACTAAACAACAATGGAATATTTTTAAGACTTAAAACAAAAAAATTAAATTTTCGGTGCAATGGAGGGGAAAAGAAACTGGCCACCCTACCCCATTATCTCCTGGCCTAGTTTCCTCACGAGTGATGCCTTATTGGTGTCACTTGTGAGGTTCAAACCTGTCTTCAGACAATTGACTAAACAACAATCGAATATTTTCTAAGATTTAAAACAAAAAATTAAATTTTCGGTGCAATGGAGGGGGAAAGAAACTGGCCATCCTACCCCATTATTTCCTGGCCTAGTTTCCTCACGAGTGATGCCTTACTGGTGTCACTTGTGAGGTTCAAACCTGTCTTCAGACAGTTGACTAAACAACAATGGAATATTTTCTAAGACTTAAAACAGAAAATTAAATTTTCGGTGCAATGGAGGGGAAGAGAAACTGGCCACCCTACCCCATTATCTCCTGGCCTAGTTTCCTCACGAGTGATGCCTTATTGGTGTCACTTGTGAGGTTCAAACCTGTCTTCAGACAGTTGACTAAACAACAATGGAATATTTTTTAAGACTTAAAACAAAAAATTAAATTTTCGGTGCAATGGAGGGGAAGAGAAACTGGCCACCCTACCCCATTATCTCCTGGCCTAGTTTCCTCACGAGTGATGCCTTACTGGTGTCACTTGTGAGGTTCAAACCTGTCTTCGGGTAGTTGACTAAACAACAATGGAATATTTTATAAGACTTAAAACAAAAATATTAAATTTTCGGTGCAATGGAGGGGAAAAGAAATTGGCCACCCTACCCCATTATCTCCTGGCCTAGTTTTCTCACGAGTGATGCCTTATTGGTGTCACTTGTGAGGTTCAAACCTGTCTTCGGGCAGTTGACTAAACAACAATGCAATATTTTCAAGACTTAAAACAAAAAATTGAATTTTAGGCCAAATAGTTCAAATTTCACACATGGCTTACAAGAAAACATTCTGATGGGGGCAGATAAAAAAGTTAAATTCTTTTCTTCCACCATGTTAATAATGTCAAAGAAGTGCTTATACAAATTTTGGCCACTCGACCGCAATTACGAGGGCCGTAAAAAAATAAGTTCGCAGGGACCGTTAACAGGAAAAAAACACAATTTCATTGGACAAATTTATTGGAACAGGCACAGCAATTGTTGAGTTATTTTTCAAAATATTTTCCATCGGAATTGAGACATTTGTCATATCATGGGATCTACGGAGAGAGTCAAACGCTGGTTTCGATCTGAGGCGGCTGACTTCTGCGACACAAAAATTGATTCCATCAGCGTATTCCGAATCTCACCGGTCCGGTGGCATCAATGACGTCACGTTGCAGCGAAATAAGGAACAAAACTGCTGGAAGGATCGATGGCTGTCATGGCGACTGTACAAGTTGTTGTCTGTGCTACGCTAGCAAAATTTTGCGAAATTTTCGTACTGCCATCTCGTTCAAAGAAAAGATAGCATAAACAATTTATTTCTTGAACCGGTAGTAATAACTGGTCCGTTGACATGTTCGCTCATAAGCCATTAACATATTGTTTTTACGTTGTGCTCATTACAAACAATACAGCAGAACACACCGCCATGACACAACAGCGCATGATGTCATTCGTCTGCTATTTCCCGCCCTATACAAGAACCAATCAGATTCACTGATGGCGGCTGATGGAGGCTGCCACCACCTCTGCAAGCTGATGGCACAGGTGCGACACCGGTGGAGCATCAATGACGTCATCGGTGGAATTCGGAACACCGTGATGCCATCGGATTGCTCACCGGTGAGATTCGGAATACGCTCCATGGTATGACAAATGTCTCAACTCTAGTGGAGGATATGTTTAGAAATAGCGCAACAATTGCTGTATCTGTTTCAATAAAAATTTCCATGCAATTGTGCTCTTTTCTATAAACGGCCACAGGGAAAATCACTTACTAGACGGCCTCGTAATTGCGGTCGAGCGGCCTAAATTTGTATAAGCACTTCTTTTGACATTATTAACATGGTGGAAGAAAAAAATAGTTATTTATGCGTGAGTGGAAAGATTTAAGCACGAGGCGTCAGCCGAGTGCTTAAATTACACGAGCGCAATAAAGATCACGCTGACAAGTACCATACGTAATTTTATCCATGACCATAACGAAAAATTATGTTTTATAAAAGAAAATATGTTGAAAATAATTCCTCATATAATCACATATCATGGCATGGATTTTAGAATCGATACGTATACTAGCTAGGTCATGATGTAGGAGGCCATGATTAGTGAAGAATGGTATCTAAGGCGTTGGATAAATAACAAATTATAATTAATTATATAATTTTAATATATATTTTTTTCATTTTAAACGTGTATTTTCATCTCTTTGAAGTTTCAGGGATTATTTAGAAGTGTTCACGGGACTAATGTGATTAAAATAATTTCACATTTTACTTCTGTAAACTTAAGAGGAATATTAAAATATAATTAATCATCGTGTCTGTTTAGCTCAGTTGACTAACGCGTGTTGTTATAAAATTATAAAATCCTAAAATCCTATAAACCCAACTTCGCAGGTTCAAGTCTCCTCGCTTCCCAAAAGATAAATTATTACTAATTTAAAAAAAAATACATATTAGATATGGATGCAATGCATAAATTACGACGTAGTAGATAGAGAAAAGAGAAGGAGATTGAGTGTATGTATATTTAAGAACTGGTAATAAAGAAGTAGAGGTAGTGACATCTAGTAACTTCTTGAGTAATAGTAATAGTTCAATGGAAAAGTATACGTGTGTGCCCGGGTACTAGGAAAATACTAATGAACTGTGAGATAAAGTTCAAACTGTGAGGTAAAGTCTTTATCTCACTAGTGGAATAAAGTAATGTTGAATAAAAGCCTACTTTACAAACGCAAAAGTATTTAGTAAAGGCATGTTTTTCGTTATGGTCATGGATAAAATAACTGTTTTATCTGCCCCCATCAGAACGTTTGCTTAGCTTTAAATCAAAATGTTACATTTCTAATTCCAAACTGTTAAACATCACGGCTTACGTTCGACAGGCGCGGTTGGCTGATGTTCCTCCACTGCTCCGTGGTGACGTTGCCACGCAGGTGGGAGGGGCGCGCGCACCAGAAGTCGGAGTGGGCCTCGAGCACGATGATGCTGAGCTGGAACCAGGCGATGGGCAGCTTCAGCAGTGCCATCAGCAGGCTCACGCCAGCTTGCCATCGCCCAAAATCTCCCACCGCGTCCTGCAGAACGTCTGACGTTGCCTCTCGAGCGCTCATGGCCGCCTTTGCCTTGCAACACACGAGAAATTACATTTAAGAAAACGTGTAGTGCATCGGGGCAGCCGATAAGTGATAACGACTTATTTTCGTTGCCTTTTCAACCATCAAATCTATTCGCTCCATGACGTTTCGTCCGCTACCTTACGTCCACGGACATTTCGTCCATGATAGTTTTCGTCAAATGTTAGTTCGTCGACTACCTTACGTCCACGGACATTTCGTCCACGTCGGTCAAAGCGTTGGAGCGTGCAGCCAAAGATCCCGGGATCGATACCCGGCACCGGAACAATTTTTCCCTTGCAATTATTCAAGTCTGCTTCACAGGGAGCTTTACCTGAAAGCTAGATTTGCAGCATCATTCTTGTTGAAATAAATAAATAAATAAATAAATAAGTAAATAAATAAAAATAAGTAAATAAGTACATAAATAGATACATAAATGAATAAATGAATTAATAAATGAATGAATAAATAAATAAATATACAAATAAATACATTAATAAATGAACAAATAAATAAATAAATAAACACATAAATAAATAAATGAATAAATAAATTAAATAAATGAAAAATAAATAAATTAATTAATGAATAAATAAATGAATAAATAAATAAATAAGTAAATAAAAATACGTAAATAAATAAATACATAAATAAATAAATGAATAAATATATAAATAAATAAATGAAAAATAAATAAATACATAAATGAATGAATGAATAAATAAATATATAAATACATAAATAAATAAATGAATGAATGAATAAATAAATGAATGAATGAATAAATAAATAAACAAAATAAGTAAATAAATAAATAAAAATAAGTAAATAAATAAATGAATAAATAAATAAGTAAATAAATAAATAAATAAAGGCATGAATAAATAAATTAATGAATAAATAAATAAATAAATACATAAATAAATAAATAAAAATAGGTAAATAAATAAATAAATGGAATAAATGGTTAAATAAATAACAATAAGTAAATTTCTACATTTTACCTATTAACATACTTTGTTTTATCTTGCACTAGCTTTCAGTTATTGTGCAAGACTCAACTCATTCTAGAATATTGATACCATCAGTATTGGTTTACTTTCCTAAGATGTACTTCCCTCTTCACTCTGCAATGTGCAGCTAGCGTATCTAAATCATCTCTAATAATAAAATAAGTAAATAAATAAATAACTAAATAAACAAAGATATCTGTTAGTTTTATGTGAGTTACTCTATAGGCCTACATGGCATAGGAGCAACTGCCTATTTCTAAGAAGACCACGAAAAACGTACGTGGGGATTGTATTTGGTCTACCTCTGTTATTGTTAACAGCTGGATAATTTATACGTACTTTCTAGGAGGAAAAAGAGTCGTTGCTCTTTCCTTTAGGCAATGCGAAAGTTAATATCTTGCGAACCTTGCTTACTAATTAACTGCAAAACTCATTTTTTGCTTTCTTGTACAATTGCGAAATCTATTTGATTAATACATCTGTGCGACGTTTCTTGCTTTCACATGTTACTGGTGCTAACAACCGTAAACCTGGCCATAATAATGATACAGGGATGTTTAATTCTTGTGAAAGTGTGTTGCGGATACCATACAATTTTCTATTTGCAAAATATCAGTTCATAGGGAAAGAGCGAACCCTGAGAAAACTTTTATGTTCTCATCTAGACGCGTTTTCAACCCAAACCCACGAAGCTACTCCATACACTGAAGTTCTTACAGAGTGTTGCACAACCTCTTATTGCAGATAATGTCGGAACTATGCTAGATATTTTGGGGTTTTAGTTTTAAATGTTATGTTTTATTTAACGACGCTCGCAACTGCAGACGTTATATCAGCGTCGCCGGATGTGCCGGAATTTTGTCCCACAGGGCTTCTTTTACATGCCAGTAAATCTACTGACATGAGCCTGTCGCACACTTAAATGCCATCGACCTGGCCCGGGATCGAACCCGCAACCTTGGACATAGAAGGTCAGCTTTTAGTTTCATGCTTAGAACATTGTACTATGTTTATGTTTAAAATTTCAAGCAAATAAAATACAAATGCGCGTTGAAATGGCTATTTATTTGATGAAATATATATATATATATATTACAATAAATAAATAAATAAATAAATAAATAAATAAATAAATAAATAAATAAATAAATAAATAAATAAAAACAAATAAATAAATAAACAAAAAAACAAAGGAACAAATAAATAAATAAATAAATAAATAAATAAATAAATAAATAAATAAATAAATAAATAAACAAACAAACAAAGGAACAAACAAATAAATAAATATATATATATATATATATATATATATATATAAATAAATAAAGAAACAAACAAAGGAACAAACAAATAAATAAATAAATAAACAAATAAATAAATAAACAAAGAAACAAACAAACAAAGGAACAAACAAATAAATACATAAATATATAAATAAATAAATAAACAAATAAATAAATAAATAAACAAAGAAAGAAACAAACAAAGGAACAAACACATAAATAAATAAATATATAAATAAATAAATAAATAAATAAATAAATAAATAAATAAATAAAGAAAGAAACAAACAAACAAACAAACAAAGGAACAAACAAATAAATAAATATAAATAAATAAATAAATATATATATATATATATATATATATATATATATATATATAAATATATAAATATAAATAAATAAATAAAATATGATCCTTAGGGATAACACAATGGGCTCAAATCAGTTGCTAAGTTCGCTTAGGCTTGTTCCACATCTCACCTCTAATTCATACCATGAATCTATCTTCGGAGTAAATAATGACAATCCACAATCTATATATCGCGCACCTTCTTTATTTTTTTAACAGCAAACACAAGAGGATTGTCATGTTTTTCGAGCACCACATTCCTACTATATTTTAAGCATATTCACATAATCTTCAAACAACTGAAGAATAATACAGTTTACAGCCAGAAAATTATAAATCTTAATTTTAAGAGTTAAAAATTTTACTCCCAATTCTTCAATTTTTGAGTCAAATGCCGTTTAATATTACCATTATAATAAGACGATTGTCTGAATAACAAGAAACAAAAAGAAAGAAACTCTAAAAATATTTAAAATTTTCAGCCACTATTACATAAAAGCGTTATTTCATTTTCTCGTTTTCTCAGAATATTTTAATTGCTTACAATTAACAAAAATCTTAATTTAATACACTGTTCAAGCAAAACGCATTCACAAATTTATACTACTCAGTTAAAAACTGTAAAAAAACGTAATAATATTACTTCTCACTTTATATAGTTGTACTCGTTGCTTAGCAAAAGAAGAATAGAGATTCTTGAATATTGATTTTCAACTGTCAACAAGCGTTCAACTGTAATAACGTGGTATTCACCGTGTTATTGTGTCACGAACTACTGCACTATATGCGAGAAAGCGGACACTTTGTGAACTACATTAATGCATAGTCTTCAGGGCTGAACAATCAACTCATCAAAACTGACAAAGATATCTTTTCAGTTCGGTATAATAGTGATTGTAGTAACAATAGTAACTTACTAATAATAAATTTGTATTAACAAAAGCCGCCCTAAATAAGGGTTCGATATATCGGCCTACTAATCAATTCATAAAGAATAATCATTAAAAACAATTGTGTGGCAATTTGAAAGAAAAAAAAACATTAAGATAAATGATACGAAAACATAGGAAATCATTTACAATAAAAGTTTGTTGGGTACAAATGATTACTAATTATAGCTAAGGATGATTTTAACACATGATATCCTATAGCATCAATCGTTGCATCAGAAATTTTATATTGTTTAAGTTGATTTAAAGTTTCTCGTGGGATCGTGCCACGGGCACCGAACATGAGCCCAAAAACTGTCCAATGTGTGTGTGTGATGTGGTATTGTGCTCCGAGATGCTGACAACAAGGCTCATAGATGACTTGTTTTTCACGACATACCTCTTGTGGCTGTTGTTCGTGCATCTCGAAACGGATTGTGGGATCAAGAATGACACCCTTATCCTTCTGCCGATCAATTATGATGATATCAGCACGTCTAGTAGAGCCATCAGAAGAGACGCAACCAACCTCCTCATAAACCTCATAGGAAGCATTCTGACGGATTGAAGATGCGATGAGAGAACGAACCGTATTATGTCTGTTGATTCGGAGCAATTCTCCATGATGGCAGAAACCCAAGACGTGAGGAAGCGTTTCTTGCTCGTCGCATCTTCTGCAACGGGTTGATTCAAAGAGTTCTACCAGGGAGACTACGTACAGGTATTGTATTACAGTTCATCTTAATGGCTTGCGTCCACTGACTGCTCGAAAGTCCCTTTTTGGTTGAGATCCACGAATTACCTTTCTTCCAGTGAGAATAGAAAACAACTCCCAAACCTTTACTTTTCAATTTTCTCCATTAATGAAAAGAATCTTCACGCAATGCTTTTCATAGTTTTTGAGAAGAAATACGTTTAGAGGAATCCAAGGTAATTGGTAATTGTTTCATGCAGTAGGTTATAGAGCATTCCACGTTAAGAAAAAAGCATTGGTTTTATGGGTCTTGCCTAGTACATTGTACAAGCTATGTGGTAAGTTGGAGTTTCTATGGCAACTGATCATTTGATGAAATAGTCTCATATGCTCAATGCTTTTTTTCTTAACGAGTAATCCTCTATAGAATTAGTAATAGCAGTAACTACAATCATATGCTACTATACTAAGCATACTGCATATAACTACCAGGGACGTTCAATAAGTAATTTTCCCATAGCTGTGAAATTTAATGTTATTAATTTAAACTCACCTACTTTACACGTCCTTTAACTCCATCCGTGGCCTACTTCTCCACGTAAGCAACTTCGATGTTGAGGCATTTGTCCCATCTGTGTATCAACTTTTGAATGTCATCTTCAGAGAACATAATGGCCCTGGCTGTGTAAAAAACGCCGCACCTCTGTTTTGACCTGTCGGTCGTTCTGGTAACTATGACCTTCCAACTCCTTCGTCAGTGCTGGAAGCAGATGGAAGTTGCTAGACGCAGAATTAGAGATGTAAGATGGATGTTCAAGGAGCTCCCAGCGAAACGTGCAATTATTTCACCAGTAAGAAAAAAAAGTTCAAGGTCACTCCCTCTGCAATGAAAAAGTCATGTCGATGTATTCTGAGATTACAAAGTTGTTCTTCTTGTTGATTTTCTCGAACCACGAGAAATAGTAAACGCTGAACGTTACTGTTCAACTTTACAACATCCCAAATCTGCTATCTGTCACAAGCGTCCTGGACTCCTCACTCAAAGTGTTTTCCTCCTTGATGACAACGCTAGATTGTATACTGCAAAAAAATCCAACGCCAAATTGCACGATTTCTCCGGGAGCGTCTAGAACATCCACTTACAGCCCTGATTTGGCGTCTAACGACTTCCATCTGTTCCCAACCGTGGTGAAAGAATTGGAAAGTCGTAGTTTCCATGACGATGAGAGGTCAAAACTCGTACGGCGTTTTTTTTTTATACAGCCAAAGCAATATGTTCTTTGAAGAAGGCATTTAGAAATTGGTACACAGATGGGACAAATGCCTCAATATCGAAGGTTCTTACGTGGAAAAAGGGCAACGGGTGGAGTTACAGAATGTGAAAAGTAGATGAGTGTACTGTAATTTAATAACAATAAAATTCACAGCTATGGGAAAATTACTTATTGAACACCGCTCGTATATTACAGACTTCCGTCATTCATCCAAGCGTCCACATCTTGAGTTACGCGCCAAAATCAAAGGCATTGCCTTTCTTGGTGAATCATGGGATGCGAACTTATTCCACGGTATGATGGTGAATGATTAATGGGGCAATGGTGGAGTGTCGGTATGGCAAACAGAAGTTCCCCGCGAAAACATACCACTAAACACCGTGTTTGTCCACTAGCGGGATTCGAACCTAATTACCAGCGTGCAAAGCCAACGCTCTAGCCGTTTCGCTAACAAATCCAGTAGACCTGGGTTCATTTCTCTGAGCGAAATGGATATATTTATTTCTTCCGTTGAATGAATTGCACAATGCTAGCAATACACTAGCCTACTTGAGATTTGTCACTATTGAATGTTTGATCTTAAATATATAATAATAATAATAATAATAATAATAATAATAATAATAATAATAATAATAATAATAATAATAATAATAATAATAATAATAATAATAATAATAATAATAATAGAGGATTCGACCTCTAGATATGGAAGGTAGCTGCAAATATAATCGCGGACAGCCATTAAGGGACGGATTTCCAGCTTGGGGGTTGGACGAAGGGCTAACAACCCATCATCGTAAAATACAGCTTGTTATGAAATCTCAACATAACCTTTGGGAGGTCGAGGGGAGGATAATATTAAAAGGGATTTGAAAAAGGTGGGATATGATGGTAGGAACTGGATTAATCTTGCTCAGGATTAGAACCGATGGCGGGCTTATGCGAGGGCGACAATGAACTTCCGAGCCAATTGTAAGTAAATATTATTATTAACGTAGTTATGTCATTTATGTTACATGTTTGACATATTTCTGTGTTACTTCAAAGTTTACTATTCCTTTAACATTGACTTGCATAATTTCAATAAATTAATCGACTATCATTTTGTACAACCCTTGAAATACGGTATTTAACGTCCTTGATATCACACAATCAGTTCAGATAACATGCACTGATTTTTGTACAAGGTCTTTGTATCACGTCTTCTCCAGCAATGCAAACATATAATTACCATCTCATTCTCAAAGATCACAGAAATACATTGCAACTCTGTAAGAAGTGGGAAAAATTGTAAATTACAAATACTAAGTATGAAATTTATACTGCTGTTAGTCTGTCTTCAAAAAGTGAACCTTACATCAATATTTATTCCAATGAATTAACGCTCATTTTATACGCTAAAACTTTCATCGGAACCAATTTGAGGTGTGACTTCCAATGCAACAAGCTAATAGGCTACACTAAACAGAACATTTCTGAGATATGATCAACCCATTACTTCTATCGGAGCTTTTAGTTTAGTTAATTTCGTAATTGATTAACTAGCGGAGTTACTCGTGTTAATTATGTAAGTCTGTGCGGCTTAAAGCCTTTTCGGTGCTTCATCACACCACCCTCAGAGCTACTAGATCTCGGCGTCATCTCGAACTTCTCTGCCTGTTGTGTGGGTGAGTTTGCTTGTTGAAAAGTGTTGAAAAGTGGAGTCAAATAGTGTGTGTGTACTGAAATTGATCTGTGTGTTGAGAATTTGATCTGGGTGTGTTTTAGTGTGTTTGTATATTTCGTATTGTTCTAGTGTGTTGAATTTTTGGTTCTTGGGTTGTATGTGTAGGATTTCCATGTCCGCATTTATGTTATTGTATGTGTGGTTATCATTGGTTATGTGATCGTCGTATGCGGACATGGAAATCCTACACATACAACCCAAGAACCAAAAACTCAACACACTAGAACAATACGAAATATACACACTAAAACACACCCTGATCAAATTCTCAACACACAGATCAATTTCAGTACACACACACTATTTGACTCCACTTTTCAACAATCAAACGCACCCACACAACAGGTAGAGAAGTTCGAGATGACGCTGAGATCTAGTAGGCACTGAGGATGGTATGATGAAGCACCGAAACAGCTGTAAGCCGCACAGACTTACATAATTAACCTTTCATCACTCGCATGCCCAATTATTACACAATCACTCGCACGTTGGATTTCGTCCAACCTACAATTAATTATTCAAGAAATCAGTTTTTTTATCTAAATATGCGAATTCTTTGCTATATTATATATTCATATGTATATATTACGTATTAATATATACAGACTGTATATATATAATATATATATATATATATATATATATATATATATATATATATATATATAACATTTGAGCCCTGTTCATTTCGAGACAAGAATAGTGATGATGATGATGATGATGATGATGATGATGATGATGATGATAATAATAATAATAATATAACAACAATAATAATAAATGTATATATATATATATATATATATATATATATATATACAGCTGCCATAGTTAAAAGTTTTGTGTGCCCTAATCTCAACACAAATCGATGGACTTTCATATGCTTATTTTGTAATCATTCAACACTCCCTGTGTACCTTGATCTTCCTCCAGTTCTGACTCAGATTCATGTTCACTGTGTTCAAAACCTGGAATTTCAACAATGCTCTGTGCACCTTCAACTTCCTCCAGTTATGATTCAGATTCATGTTCACTGTGTTCATAACCTGGAATTTCAACATTCCACTCTGTACGTTCATCTCCTCCAGTTCTGACTCAGATTCATGTTCACTGTGTTCAAAACCTGGAATTTCAACAATGCTCTGTGCACCTTCAACTTCCTCCAGTTATGATTCAGATTCATGTTCACTGTGTTCATAACCTGGAATTTCAACATTCCACTCTGTACGTTCATCTCCTCCAGTTCTGACTCAGATTCATGTTCACTGTGTTCAAAACCTGGAATTTCAACAATGCTCTGTGCACCTTCAACTTCCTCCAGTTATGATTCAGATTCATGTTCACTGTGTTCATAACCTGGAATTTCAACATTCCACTCTGTACGTTCATCTCCTCCAGTTCTGACTCAGATTCATGTTCACTGTGTTCAAAACCTGGAATTTCAACAATGCTCTGTGCACCTTCAACATCCTCCAGTTATGATTGAGATTCATGTTCACTGTGTTCATAACCTGGAATTTCAACATTCCACTCTGTACGTTCATCTCCCTCCAGTTCTGACTCAGATTCATGTTCACTGTGTTCAAAACCTGGAATTTCAACAATGCTCTGTGCACCTTCAACTTCCTCCAGTTCTGATTCAGATTCATGTTCACTGTGTTCATAACCTGGAATTTCAACATTCCACTCTGTACGTTCATCTCCTCCAGTTCTGACTCAGATTCATGTTCACTGTGTTCAAAACCTGGAATTTCAACAATGCTCTGTGCACCTTCAACTTCCTCCAGTTATGATTCAGATTCATGTTCACTGTGTTCATAACCTGGAATTTCAACATTCCACTCTGTACGTTCATCTCCCTCCAGTTCTGACTCAGATTCATGTTCACTGTGTTCAAAACCTGGAATTTCAACAATGCTCTGTGCACCTTCAACATCCTCCAGTTCTGATTCAGATTCATGTTCACTGTGTTCACAACCTGGAATTTCAACACTCCTCTGTATACTTCATCTACCTCCAGCTCTGATTCAGATTCATGCTCACTGTGTTCACATTCTTCGTCACTAAATTCGCTATCACGTACATTGTTCTTAGTAGCTGCATTCTTTTTGTGCTCTTCTTCTTCTTCTTCTTCTTCTTCTGCTTCTTCTTCCATTTTTTTGCAGAATTCCAGGAATGTCTTCAACTTTGACATAGCTAGAATATGTAAACGAGACTATTCTTATACACACATACATACATACATGCATGCATACACACATACAAACATACATACACACATACACAAATACACGCATAATTACATACATACATGTATGCATATATACATACACACATTCATGCATACACGCATACATGCATGCATACATATATACATACATACATACATACATACATGCGTACAATATCTCTTTTTGTCAATGAAATTGCTAAGAAAACTAGAAATAGCAAGAGCACAAATTTGCTTACACGGCCGCTAGCGCGTTGGATATAGTCAAACGGTGCACACTCCAGTACCTTTCAAACAGTACTGACTGTTTTAAGCAATTAATATATATGAAATGTTTCGTAAACATATCTAGAAATGTCAATAATGGAATAGAATTGGGGTGTTAGTCAAAATATGACCTATGAGAGGAATAATAATCAAAGATAAAAATGTGTTGGACAAAGTCCAACAGTGCAAGTGACGAAAGGTTAACACGAGTAAGTCCGCTAGTTAATCAATCACTGATATTCAATTGTTAAAAGTAGTGTACGCAAGATTCAAAATGGAGTTAATTTCGATAAAATTACCATTTTGTGCTATTTCTGTTCTACTCTACCACCTGAATCTTCGGTAGGTCTAATCCGCCAGGTAGAGAAATGCTTTTCGTGTGGAGAACATTTCGTATTTTGTTACGGTGCAAAGCAGCTGAGTAGCATACAATGCAAACGTAATTTTTAACCGCTGAAGTGAAAGCTGTCAGAATTGCAATCCGTCGTGACAGTAATGTATTCAACCTGTGTTACGTCTGCTCCATTTTAATAGCCATAATTCCCGTTTTACGACTTGGTTGTGATTATAGCTATTGCATCAGTAGCTATGCATTTCAATATGGTCGTTTGAGCGAAAGTAAAAGGAAGCCATTTTTGCAGCTCCTAAAATTCTGTAGTATCACCACAGTCTAGTATATACAGTCACGAAGCTCAATACTTACTAAATATGCAAACATAGATAGTTGCTCACCACCAGGATCGCTACTATCGCCTCATCACAGACCCTTTCCCCAGCAGACGATAAAATGTACTGTACTTTCGATATCGTATTGTTTTGAAAAAATTAACACCTTCCTTCCACTATTGAAATGTGAAATACATAAGGTTTATATATTATTTTCATAAAGCATATATTATTTTTTATAAACTCACCTTCCTGGATCTTTCAGAAGAAGGATAACTCTGACCTCTTTTTTTTACAATATTTAGAGTACCACAAACGTCTCCTTGTCCCATATTATTATTCAAATTATTGTATTTTAGTCGTTTACAGTTATTACAACCGATAACGAACATTTTACAGTTTACACAACTTTTCACAACAATGCGAAATACGGCACAGTCAATACTTTTTCGATCTAGACCAGGCCGTAATGTTTGTTCGGGTTTTCTATTTCAGTGTATGTAGCTCAGTGAAATATTATATTATAACTTTATTGCGTATCATTGCAAGTTTTAATCCTGGTTGAGTGTAAGATTATTATTATTATTATTATTATTATTATTATTATTATTATTATTATTATTATTATTATTTTATATATATAAAGTTATGAACATAAGCAAAGTATCGACTTACGAAGTATCATTTTTGACTCAGTTTTATATTTACGATGTATTCCTACGGCGACATTTTTCTCATATGTACTGTATTGTGGACAAACATATTTTTATGTTGCGTTAACTACTCAGTCCACCTTACTTTATCATTCACCGATGTACAGTTATTTGCTTGCAGTGCAACTTGCAGTTGAATGACGACAGTGTTTTGTCTCGTTTCAGCATTCGCAATGAAGGTTGCTATGGCTACGTGAGCGTAGAAGTCGAAGTTTGCGAAGTCTGCATCCGTTCCGCATAGCGGCACTACAGTACAAACGACCTCTGACCTCTTTCTGTATGGGAGGAACTTTCGGACGTGATTCCACGCACAGATGTACTTCGTTTCCTGGAAAAAGTTAAATCTTTGACTCTGTGGTTGAGGCTAAACAGTGTGTCTCTGCCCTTGAAGCATGCTATCTTCACCAACACGGAAGAATTAATTGCATATCTACCAGCACAGCTATCGTACGCAACAGCTGCGACGCATAATGTTGCGTAAGTCATTTTGGTGGGATTAAATCATGCCTAAAACATATCCTGCAAATTAAAAGGGGTGCGATAGGGTACACTTAAATGAATAGAAAACCTATATTACGTTTAATAATTAAATACACAGTTAATTACAGAATTAAGTTGAAAGTTTCATCAATCTGGCAACATCGCCGCTAACAAACTGCTCTTTCTTCTCGCAATACAGATTTGAGAGATCAATGAACTCAGGTCTGTCTGCCATAGTGAACTACCTCTCATCTCCCTTTCTGTCTACAATGTTGCAAGATGGTTGCATCGGACAGTGGCTTAAAATGAGTGGTTTTGAAATTAAATTTACACGAAAACCGTCCACGCTATTAAAATAATCCAGTGGAATTAATTCTTTATAAGATTTTCTATCGATATGGACAAAAATCACGATCCTACTCGCAATAGTTACAGAATAAAAGGGTGTTAAAGATTTGGGAAAATATATTTTTCTGAAAAAACTATGAACTCTCTACCAATATGGTATTACACTTTTTTGTTACATATAACATGAGCTATTCGCTCTGAAAATTTACACGACTATTACACTTTTACTACGTCACACTACTTTTGACCAATAAAACGGTACAAAAGGACGTCTTTCAACCAATCATGGATGCTTATCGCACAATTTTATCGCGTCCCTAGCATTTGTTTAATTTTATCGCGTCCCTAGCATTTGTTTATTTTTATCACTACCCTAGCATTTGTTTCTTTATTTGCCAACATTTCAAACTGCCCTGGCCTGGACGTCAAAAAACAGAAAATTACAAACCACTCCAGTCGATGCTCAGTACTTTCAAATATGACTCATATTGGCATTCAAGAACAAGAATTAATAAAGATCACTGGTCATATATGAAGGGCACCATTCGGAAATCCTGAATAAGTTGAGGGATACACCATGTACATCAACGAGTTCACTTCTTTTACGCACACGTCCAATATAACATCAACTGAACCACCAACCACTAAAACATTCAAATTTGAAAATTGTACTTGCAATAATTGTTTCTTTTAAAATTATTCATGTTTATTTTTTATTTCATCATCGTTAATTAAAACGTTTCTTGTTTATTTCATCATCCCTAATTAAAACTTTTCTAACACTTGTTTATATTATTTAGGTTATGTTTGTTATAGCTTCTGCTATATATTATGGATAGTCACGTATCAGAGATTGTTTAATACTAAGATTTATTGAAAATCATCTGTCAAGTGACGTTGATTACTGGGATCCGGATGATTGAAGTGGAATGCAACTGTTTTCATAAAAATGAAACTGAATCAACAAAGCCTTCTTGACTAGTAACCGTCCACAGAATTCAATGAACATTCCATAGCTGGCACAACTGATAACAAGAAAACAGCTAATCATAACACACTACTGCCATCTAGCGGAATATTTATAATGTTGAGATGGTACAAATTTGAAGACAGTTGTATATTCGTAAATCAATTAATATTTTATCGTATTGGAGTACTTCGTTACTTCTAATCTTTATATACTTTCTTCTAATCGTGTAATAGTCAACTAAATTCCACTCGAGTTTTGATTTTCTCTAGATAAATCAAAACCTCTAGTGAGATTACTGTTGATTATTTCACTTCCACCCTGTATATTTTAAGTAAAACTTCCTTAGGTAGGTTACGAATCTAACACTATGAAACAAAATTCGTTGATAGACAATTGCGTGTTGTTGCTATGGGGTTGTGTACGTCGCTGTGTTACCGCGTAAATAAAACTGTTGATGTTTGCGGTTTTCTACCAGTTTACAAAAATTAACACGAGTAGAAATGTCGCAAAGCACTGCTTCTGTGTAGTGTTAAAACCTTGTTATATTCGAAATAGGGTTGACATAATGCAGTAACACAAAACACGTGAATTCGACCACCAGGAAACATATGAATTTCTAAGAAACGTATAATCTATTTAAATTTATATGGACACTAAATATCATTTATTTACTATACATACTACAACAATATTACTTATTTACTTTTATTTTAGCAGCAAATCATTCAAGTCTGTGTATCACCACCACAGTATGACTCGTACTTCTCAGAATTGTGAAAAGAAGTTTCTTGTTTTAAATATCTCAAAGAATAACCCCCTGAAATTAATGACATTACTTATGGCTCAACTTGTATACTTACACATCTTAGTAAAGAAATGGACAACAAGGACAGAGATACTTACATAAGTACCGATAACAGTCCACGTAGACCTATATAGACAGTGGGCCAAAAAAGGCACAAAATTTAAATGGTTATATTCCAGTAGCTAATGATTTCACTTGAAAGTTTATTTCACACGCAAATTTCACAGTCCTTGTAAACCGGGAAAGTACTGTAATACTTAATTGTTTTACCATTTATTAAATATTATATTTTATTTTTTGTAAGGCAGTGAAAAATCGATCGTTTAATACCGAACTAAGCATTATGGTCTTACGAGTTCAGCAGGCCAAGCCGTTTGTTGTGCTGTCATCATTTGTTTTCTTCCGTTTTGAGTTCTCATTTTGTGAATAATGGGTCGCTTAACGAACGAAGAGAAGATTTTCATTAAACATTTGCACCAATATGATAATTTATCTGCCCGTCAAATTGTAAGGAACTGCACTCAGCAAGAATGGTCTGTTTCAAGTGTACAACGATTGATTAGCAAGATATGGACATGATATCCCTCCTGAGAGATTACTGCGTGAAAGATCGCATTTCTCAGATTGTCTGATGGTTTCCGCTGGAGTTTCAAACGAGATCTTAATCCTATGGACTATTTTGTATGGAGTCAAGTACAAAACAAGAATTCGTAATATTGAACATTTAAGACAACGCCTTCTTGAATGTTGGGACCGGCTTGATCAAAGACAGATATCCAGTGCTATTGGACAATGGAGAAGACGCCTACAAATGGTTGTGCGGGCAAATGGCGGTCACATAGAGCATCATTTTAATTTTGATTATTTGAAAGGCCATTAATTATTATTCATTTTACCAACATTCAGTTTCTGCATTTTGAAGTAATAAATTATCTTCAAAATCCACATTTTTCGCATCATTGTGTATTGACCTCCATAAGATTTTAATTGAGCCTCAAAAACATAATAAAAAGTCCTGCTCATCTTTAAAGTCTACTCTTTCTAACAGTGTATTCATTATAAATTGATTTATTTTATTTATTTTATTGGATTATTTTACGACGCTGTATCAACATCTCAGATTATTTAGCGTCTGAATGAAATGAAGGTGATAATGCCGGTGAAATAAGTCCGGGGTCCAGCACTGAAAGTTACCTAGCATTTGCTCATATTGGGTTGAGCGAAAACCCCGGTAAAAACCTCAATCAGGTAACTTGCCCTGACCGGGATTCGAACCCGGGCCACCTGGTTTCGCGACCAGACGCACTGACCGTTACTCCACAGGTGTGGACTTATAAATTGATGTTATGTATTTCCGAAAATAGAGTATTTCTAATTTTGTGCCTTTTTTTGCCCACTGTGTATATAATGAGATTAGTTTCTTGCTACTCCTTAAGTAATGGGTTTCTTACAGCCGGTAGACTGACCCTCACTCCCGAGAATGTTGCCTAAGTCCGGCTAATAGGAAAAACAGGCAACGAGGGCGCTTATTTGTAGGTCTTCTACATATGTTTTCCATACGCATTCTTCAGATCTTCCTAAACAGCTATCATTGGCATGGTAAAGTTCATAATAAAATTGAAAATCATGTTATTTTCCTTACAACATTTTCTTCTAGTTCCCGCATATCTTATGTAGAATATTCTGGCTTTAAGTTACTGCAGCGAAAGAACTTCGCGAAGCAATCAGATCGAGGAAAGCATTAACTGTGGTTCAAAACTAATAATTATGTCTTCAAATATTATTTTCACTGCTCTAATACGTACTTAGAGTATGGCTTAACATTTACGAAATAAGTAAGCACTTGTAAAAATTAACACGCATAATACAGTTCAGAGAAATTTCAAATATGGGTTATTGACAAGAACAAAACACGCTTTAGCGACCTCTCAATATGGATTTACAAGAAGAAACACATCTGAAGGGAAGCGCAATTCAGTCACTTCTCAAGATAGGCTATAAACAAAAACGAATAAGGGAACTTTTCAAAATTATCACGTCAAAATTCCCCTTATAGGTTTGAAACTTGAACAGGCAAATTTAAATACAAAACCTTAGTTTACAATAGCAATAGCTGACAACAGTGAAGGGATTTTATTTTTCATAACAGTAAACTTTGTTATGCAAATCTGGCTTTCGGGTAATAGCTCCCTGCAAAGCAGGTTTGAATAATTTCTAGGAAAAATTCTTCCGGGGCCGGGTATCGATCCCAGGACCCTTTCCTTGAAATTATTGAAACCTGCTTCACAGGGAGCTACTACCTGAATGCTAGATTTTCACAATACATTTCGTCACTAGAGGTATTTTGCCTAAAATTCAATGCACGGGTCTTCTGACCGTACGTGCTTTGTACCCAAAACAAGTCCTCCTTTGTAGGTCCTCCCCCCACCTATGATTACATCCAACTACTCTCTACAAGAACACGCACATTAAAATGGAAATGGTACAATAAAACACATTACATAATATATCCTAAACGTGTACAGTTGGGTGGATACTATTAACCCTTCCTCAGTTCGCGTCGCAGAATTCAACAGCTGCAGCTCTAATCTTTCTCGCCTTCAAGAGGAACAATCCAGTCTTTTATTCCCATTTTCTATTCCCCATGAGGTCAAGACATGCAAGCGAACTCCTATTCTGACTTAGCATCGAGGGTGGTAAATAGTTTCTCCGTACAAGTTCCAATTCGACACACAGTAATAAAATATGCTTATAGGAATCCTTTTCTTTGCAAAGCGGACAAAGACGCTCCACTTCTTCGTTAACAATTTTATAACCCTTCCATGCCCCCAATCTTAGCCACGCTAAACCTCCCTGCTGTCCTTGTTACAAGAATTTATGTCTTCACACCTCCCCCAGTTAAGCATGAGATCTGATTGTAAATGTAGTGAGGACTTTTCCGAACATTGGAGCTCAATCTCTTGCCTCTCGATATCAATTAAACGCCTCTTCACATTACGCCATACATTCCTCCTGTTATTCTCTCTTTTCTCCCACACCCATCCCATTCCTATATGATGCAGCCCTCTCTGCAGTTTATAAACCCACCCCTTTTTCCAACCCTCTCTTTGTTGAACTTTGTAGCAAATCGACCGTAGAAGCGACTGATCCCCAAATGTAATTTAAGTCACACAGAATTTGAGTGCACTCAGAGTTGGGTTCTGGAGTCTTGTCAGCTCATTTGAGTTGTGTAGATATAAAGGAAAGTAAACTTTGTGTTGCGAAATTATTTCACTAGGCCTTCAGTGTAGAAATCAGTCTCTGTTGAGGTTTTTACCTATGAGAATCAGTGTGTGCAGTTTGTATAGTGCCTCAATATGAGTAAGCGTAAGCTGGTGGAATTAACCATTGAGAGGAAGAAAGAAGTTGTTGATCGTTTGCGTTGTGGTGTTATTTGAGAAAAATTGCAGAAGAGTTTCGAATTTCTAAATCAACAGTTTCAAACATAAGCAATTATACGACCTCAATATTAAATGCATAGGAACAAAATTGCGGTGGGGAAGAAAAAGAGTTCGCAAAACTGTTAATAACGAACTAAATAACAAAGTGTTTGAATACTGTACTCCCTTAACATTATGTACAATAATTTCTTTTCCATTGCATGCTAAAAAAATTCTACTTCCCTCTACCTTGGACAACCCATTAGGCTGGACAATTTTTTTTTACTGAACCACACGTGGCCAAGTTAGAGAAGTTTCGCTGTTTTTAATTTAATATCAATATATTTCCTAAGAAACCACATGCAGAAATCGATAGACTAAAGTAAAACCTACTATAATGACCTCAAAATATTTTTTCCAGTGAAGTTCAAAAATCGATAGCAAGGTAAATTCTGTACCAAAACATGGCAATGTAAGTAAAAATAGTATAGTACTAGTACTGACTTACTTACTGGCTCTTAAGGAACCCGGAGGTTCATTGCCGCCCTCACATAAGCCCGCCATTGGCCCCTATCCTGAGCAAGATTAATCCAGTCTCTACCATCATATCCCACCTTCCTCAAATCCATTTTAATATTATCTTCCCATCTACGTCTCGGCCTCCCCAAAGGTCTTTTTCCCTCCGGCCTCCCAACTAACACTCTATATGCATTTCTCGATTCGCTCATACGTGCTACATGCACTGCCCATCACAGACGTCTGGATTTAATGTTCCTAATTATGTCAGGTGAAGTATACAATGCGTGCAGTTCTGTGTTGTGTAACTTTCTCCATTCTCCTGTAACTTCATCCCTCTTAGCCCCAAATATTTTCCTAAGCACCTTATTCTCAAATACCCTTAACCTACGTTCCTCTCTCAAAGTGAGAGTCCAAGTCTCACAACCATACAGAACAACCGGTAATATAACTGTTTTATAAATTCTAACTTTCAGATCTTTTGACAGCAGACTGGATGATAAAAGCTTCTCAACCGAATAATAACAGACATTTCCCATATTTATTCTGTGTCTAATTTCCTCCCGAGTACCATTTATATTTGTTACTGTTGCTTCCAGGTATTTGAATTTTTCCACCTCTTCAAAGGATAAATTTCCAATTTTTATATTTCCATTTCGTAGAATATTCTCGTCACGAGACATAATCATATACTTTGTCTTTTCGGGATTTACTTCCAAACCTATCGCTTTACTTGCTTCAAGTAACATTTCCGTGTTTTCCCTAATCGTTTGTGGATTTTCTCCTAACATATTCACGTCATCCGCATAGACAAGCAGCTGATGTAACCCGTTCAATTCCAAACCCTCTCTGTTATCCTGGACTTTCCTAATGGCATACTCTAGAGCAAAGTATACTACTACTACTACTACTACTACTACTACTACTACTACTACTACTACTACTACTACTACTAATAATAATAATAATAATAATAATAATAATAATAATAATAATAATAATAATAATATCTTTATAAACTAAACTCACCATTTTCTTGTACTAGCGATCCGATAGTCAGTTGGTTTTGAAACGCGTATCGTTGCCTAGCAACAGCCTGCAATGGCAGTCAGCGCTGTCCGTAGATTAGGATGTATGGGGTAGATTTGTAGTTTCCTTCACGTCAGCCCACAGATGCATTTCTGGCACGTACATTGGCACAACGCTCGAGATCCGGCAGGCGAATGCACGAATACTTCGAACCTGTCAGTGGAGAAGAGCATTAGAAAGTGAAACCGACTCTTTCTCCATTTCTCCGCAGACACCTTTTAACCTACTTTGTCTTTTTACTCTCTCTTCCATACAACAAATCATTGGTTCCAATTCAGGTTCTATTGCTTCATTTCTTTTAACTTATCTTTTTTCTTTTACATCATCCAGAGGTTACCCAACACTAAGCCGTTACCATGGCACCTCTGCAATTTCATATGAATGAAATTGAACAGGAAATACGTAGAGGCACTTATGTGCTGCCCTGTTACTTATGGATTATTTACTATTGAGGCTAGCGGAGAAATGTTTGAGCGTCAAATGTTTTATTACTGTAGAGTGCTTCAAAGCACAGGGTTTCTTCTTTCCTCCTACGTGAACCGAATACGAATTGTTGGGCTTCTTTCTTCCTACAACACATATTAGACTTGGTTCTGTTGGAAGTTTACTATTAGAGGGGGTGGGAGTGAAGTGCATTCAAAAACTCAGGTACAATAAAAATTGAAGTAAAAATAAAATGATGTCTCTGTATGTTTCAAACTGACCTATACGGACTCTGCTGTATGTTTCACTGATCCTTTTCCAATTCACTGCGGGCTAAAGCAGGGAGATGCACTGTCACCTTTACTTTTTAACTTCGCGCTAGAATATGCCATTAGGAAAGTTCAGGATAACAGGCAGGGTTTGGAATTGAACAGGTTACATCAGCTTCTTGTCTATGCGGATGACGTGAATATGTTAGGAGAAAATCCACAAACAATTAGGGAAAACGCGGAAATTCTTGTTGAAGCAAGTAGAGCGATAGGGTTGGAAGCAAATCCCGAAAAGACTAAGTATATGATTATGTCTCGTGACCGGAATATTGTACGAAATGGAACTATAAAAATTGGAGATTTATCCTTCGAAGAGGTGGAAAAATTCAAATATCTTGGAGCAACAGTAACAAATCTAAATGACACTCGGGAGGAAATTAAACGCAGAATAAATATGGGAAATGCCTGTTATTATTCGGTTGAGAAGCTTTTGTCATCTAGTCTTCTGTCAAAAAGTCTGAAAGTTAGAATTTATAAAACAGTTATATTACCGGTTGTTCTGTATGGTTGTGAAACTTGGACTCTCACTTTGAGAGAGGAACAGAGATTAAGGGTGTTTGAGAATAAGGTTCTTAGGAAAATATTTGTAGCTAAGCGGGATGAAGTTACAGGAGAATGGAGAAAGTTACACAACACAGAATCGCACGCATTGTATTCTTCACCTGACATAATTAGGAACATTAAATCCAGACGTTTGAGATGGGCAGGGCATGTAGCACATATGGGCGAATCCAGAAATGCATATAGAGTGTTAGTTGGAAGGCCGGAGGGAAAAGACCTTTAGGGAGGCCGAGACGTAGATGGGAAGATAATATTAAAATGGATTTGAGGGAGGTGGGATATGATGGTAGAGACTGGATTAATCTTGCTCAGGATAGGTACCGATGGCGGGCTTAAATGAGGGCGGCAATGAACCTCAGGGTTCCTTTAAAGCCAGTAAGTAAGTAAGTAATTAATAATAATAATAATAATAATAATAATAATAATAATAATAATAATAATAATAATAATAATAATAATGAAATATGTTAAGAAAATCAAAGAAATTTTACTTGAAGCAAGTAAGGAGATAGGTTTGGAAGTAAATAAAAGATAAAGTATATGATTATGTCTCGTGACGAGAATACTGTACAAATAAAACTTAAAAATTGGAAATTTATCCTTTGAAAAGGTGGAAAAATTCAAATATCTTGGAAACAAAAAATATAAATTACACTTGGGAGAAAATTAAACGCAGAATAAATATGGAAAGTCTTGAGAAGCTTTTATCATCCAGTCTGCTGTCAAAAATCTGAGTTGAATTTATAAAACAGTTATATTACGGTTGTTCTGTATGGTTGTGAAAGTCATGACCAGAGGTTAAGAGTGTTTGAAATAAGGTGCATTTTGTTATAAATGGAGAAAGTGACTTTGCAATTGTTTCTTCACCTGACATAATTAGGAACATTAAATCAGACAGAACCATGTAGCACGTATGGGCAATGCAAATGCATATAGAGTGTTAGTTGGAAGGCCGGAGGGAAAAAGACCTTTAGGGAGGCCGAGACGTAGATGGGAAGATAATATTAAAATGGATTTGAGGGAGGTGGGATATGATGGTAGAGACTGGATTAATCTTGCTCAGCATAGGTACCGATGGCGGGCTTAAATGAGGGCGGCAATGAACCTCCGGGTTCCTTAAAAGCCAGTAAGTAAGTTCACTATTCAATGGTTGAACATACGAGAGTGATACTGAAAGTCATGACCAACCCAGTGTTATAAATCTTAATTTTTATTTTTTCAGACAAACCAGGTACATCATCTTAATCTACAGACTTTTATGTCACTTTTCAACACAGTCTCCATTTCTTTTCATACATTTTTCCCGCCGTTCTGTAAGTTTGAAAATTCCCTTGCTGTAGAAGTCCTTTTCATCTTCCCGAAGACACTGACGCACTGCTTTCCAGGATGTCCTCCAGCGTCTCGAAGTGTCGGCCTCGCAGCTGCTCCTTTACAGAACCAAAAATATGGTAGTCGGAGGGTGCCAAGTCGGGACTGTAATCTATCTGGCTCCTGGAACGGTACGTAAATGGCCTGTCTGGAAGGTCTTTTATCCACTCCTGTACATTTATACTCACACACACAAATGGATACATACAGCATATCACGAACATCATCTGTATTCCCATAATATCTAAACGTGTAAAACAATAACACAATAGCAAACTTCAACTTACAGAACTTTTATAAAAGTCAAATAGCCATATTTTAAATTTTATCTGATGATTGTCATTGACAACAGATAGAGGAAGAAAACTATAATCGGTAGTATCATCCCTACATGATAAAGAAAATGAAATGTTGCTAAACGCATAAATACTTAATACAGTAAAACCTCGTTAATCCAGATAATTGACCGGTTTAACGAAAGTCCGGATTAACTAAAATAACCTAAAAAAACAGTAGAAAGTGCATTGAAACTTCGTTTATAGCAACAAAAACATTGCATTCTCGTTTTGCCTTTTACTTATACTTTAAACCAGGGTTTAAGGTAGAAAATAAATAACTGTCGCAAAAATGCACAAATGAAACATTATGTTTGTGCAAATCTCAAAAATCTTGCGCAATATTATAGGCTAAATAATTATACATAAAAATAAAATTAATAAAGTATCTATGCAGAAACAAAAATTTACATAATTTGTTTCTTGTAGTTTTATTACCTTCAATCCATCTTATCACCTCTAGATACACTTACTTACTTACTGGCTTTTAAGGAACCCGGAGGTTCATTGCCGCCCTACATAAGCCCGCCATTGGTCCCTATCCTGAGCAAGATTAATCCGGTCTCTATCATCATATCCTACCTCCCTCAAATCCATTTTAATATTATCTTCCCATCTACGTCTCGGCCTCCCCAAAGGTCTTTTTCCCTCTGGCTTCCCAAGTAACACTCTATATGCATTTCTGGATTCGCTCATACGTGCTACATGCCCTGCCCATCTCAAACGTCTGGATTTAATGTTCCTAATTATGTCAGGCGAAGGATACAATGCGTGCAGCTCTGCGTTGTGTAACTTTCTCCATTGTCCTGTAACTTCATCCCTTTTAGCCCCAAATATTTTCCTAAGAACCTTATTCTCAAAACCCTCAATCTTTTTTCCTCTCTCAAAGTGAGAGTCCAAGTTTCACACCCATAAAGAACAACCGGTAATATAACTGTTTTATAAATTCTAACTTTCAGATTTTTTGACAGCAGACTGGAAGATAAAAGCTTCTCAACCGAATAATAACAGGCATTTCCCATATTTATTCTGCGTTTAATTTCCTCCCGAGTACCATTTCTATTTGTTACTACTGCTCCCAGGTACTTGAATTTTTCCACCTCTTCAAAGGATAAATTTCCAATTTTTATATTTCCATTTCGTACAATATTATCGTCACGAGACATAATCATGTACTTTGTCTTTTCGGAATTTAGTTCCAAACCTATCGCTTTACTTGCTTCAAGTAACATTTCCGTGCTTTCTCTAATCGTTCGTGGATTTTCTTCTAGCATATTCACGTCATCCGCATAGACAAGAAGCTGATGTAACCCGTTCAATTCCAAACCCTCTGTGTTATCCTGAACTTTCCTAATGGCATATTCTAGAGCGAATTTAAAAAGTAAAGGTGATAGCAGCGAATAGGGATTATAAAGAATGGACACTTCGCGTCGGTACCTTTGATGTAGCCGGACTGATTTCAATGACCTTCAAGCCAGCTAGAGCGTGAGATTCTGCTTTCTCCCTAGAGTTGGCGCTGACATCACACCAGCTAGCAGTCGACACAGCGGAAATATAATACATATAGTTAATACATCTAGGTACATTATGTACTCAAATAAAATAAATTGGATCCATAAAATAATAAATCCGTCATTAACTGTAATGTCTAGACTCGAGACGTTGAACCCAACAACAATTAAAATATGTAATGATTTGATAGCGCTGAAAATGGAAAAACAAAACTTTTACGAGAGGTAAAACCATATACCTACAAATATTAACGAATTCGATACTTAATTTTATAATATAATTTATTATATCTGAAATATAAAATATTATTAATACAACTAGTTTGTCACTGAGAAATAAGGAAAAGCCGTTAACTTGAATTTATTTGAAGCAAAGCATTACTGGGTTATGCAATAAGGTAGGCGATGTTTGGATCCTGTGTCTTAACTCCATACTCATTTATTATCTTAGCGTATGCTCGATTACACTAACCTCTAGCACTTGAGAGTGGAACTATACGCTGGCGCACAGAGAAACAAAACACAGGAAAATTCGCTCAGTGTCCATTCTTTATAATCCCTATTCGCTGGTGATAGTGCATCTCCCTGCTTTAGGCTGCAGTGAATTAGAAAAGATATTAACTGGCCTATACGGACTCTGCTGTAAGTTTCACTAAGACACTAGATATACTTATGTAAGTAAATCATCAGACGTAGGTGCTATGTTTAGAATCAATTACTACTGAATTTACATCACATTAAAATAGTTATTTTGTGGGCACTCTAAACAATTAAATTAATTTCTAACAATCTTACAGTTTTATTCTGTTCTTAAAGAAAAAAAATAGTAATTTACAAACAGTTCTGGTAAGAGTGGTGCCTATCGCATAATGACGTAAATTTTACATAATGTTTCTTTTTTCAGAAGTCACTCTTTCTTCTTGATATGTAAGTAATTTATTTCTTATTCGTTGTAACATTTTCATTACATACCTACCCGTGGTTGACTTTTCAAAGAGTGTCTCGACCTGATGATTCTGGGAAGTTCTCTTGTGAGACCATTCAGAAACGATAAGATGATAAGCGATATTGTAACAATGGTTTATAAGGCCGAAAACGAATGGACCGTGCTTCTACTTATTCTTTACACAAAATTTGGTTTCTGTACATTTGTAGTTCAGTGAAGCGTTCACTTCTTGCTGACACTCTCTTGGAATGGCTGTAAAGCAGCGATGACCAAACTGGGTATCGTTATTACATCGTGTAATCAAAGACATTCCTGCTGGTAAGGGGAGTTTCCTGAACATTGCTCTCTGTCTCGCTCACGTACTGAAGGTAAGCAGTGTCGGTACCATGTCGCTCTACAAACCCTCTGACTCTAGCAGCAACAGAAGGTTTCGTACAGAATGGGAAGAGGAATTTATTCGCAGTTCTGTCGGAGAAAATGTAATATGTTGCTTTGCTCAACGGTTCAATTAATAGTAGTATTTAGAAGCGATATTACAGGGCATTACGCTGAATACACAGGCATAACAGGTATTATTATTATTGTTATTATTATTATTATTATTATTATTATTATTATTATTATTTTTTTATCAAAGTGTTACCATAATTTTTATAAACGTGCCTGAATATATATGCCTACATCTTCCCTTGAAGTATAAAAATAATTACAAGACTACGCTATATCTTCATTTTAATTTTTTAATCTTTTTATTACTATTATCAGTCATTTACTAGTTATTCATTTAATAATAATAATAATAACGATAATAATAATAACAATACTGATAGCGTTACCAGTAGCAATAATAATAATAATAATAATAATAATAATAATAATAATAATAATAATAATAATAATAATAATAATAATAATAGAAACTGATTGAATATTACGTGCTAGTGTAGTAATGAAACGAGCTATTATACTCCAAGAACTGAAATCAGCCTTAAATCATCGCCATGAAGAGAAAGCTGACATAAATAAATGTAACGAAGCAGCTATCTGGTGGGAACGAAATAGCTCGTTCTCTTAAGGCTTCCAACGAAGGAGAATTTTTTAAAAGTGTAATAACTTGTGCAATGAAAGTTGTTAATTAATTTTGAAAAACTGCGCTTTCTCGACTAAATATCCAGAAGAGAATTCAGGAGATTTCTGATTGTGTTCATGAGGAATATTAAAAAAAAAAAAAAAGAAAAGAAGTTTATATATATATATATATATATAATTTGCTCTTGATGACAGTAGTGACATTACTGATACAGCAAAACTTGCGATTTTTATTAGCGGGTTGATGAAGAACTCAATGTTAGTGCACGAACCACCACTGGTTGTAGTTTTCATGCCATGTACCTCTCCCCCGTCTCCTTACTTCATAGACTCTCTCTCGCGTGTAATCACTGCCGTTCGAGTTTTGGTCACCACTGGTGTAAAGACTAAGAGTTCGCAAGAGCCGCGTTTGGAATTTCGACTCTTAAAGGACGGAATTTACTGAAGTCTGTTGACGATAAGAGATGGCCACTGACGACTACCAAACAGCTCGGCCTTGTGGATGATGAAGCTTTGTTTCGTGCTACATTGTCCCAGATAAAAATCTGAAGTAAACAAACACTTGATGCATAATGAATTACGGCGCCAAAATATTTGCTTACACGTCACCATGTATCTGCGCGCCAATTTGACTGGTTTGTGCAGTATGGTCTGTAAATATTAGTTATAATTTGACCTTGAAACATTACAGGTAGACGCTAGCGTCGTGCATTACAGGCGCGTGTTCGGTTGAAGTTTGTCGAGTATGACGAAGTTCGATATTCGCCGAAAGAGACCTGTCGTTTGAAACGTTGTAAACAATCTTTTTTGACACACTGTATAATTTTGACTTACATGATTTAGGTAACAATCTTGATTTTAATATATTAAGATTTTCAAAAAATGCTTTTTTGCTATTATTATTACATTATTTTTTATCCGGGTATTGTTCCTTTGTTATTTTGACTTTTAGATGTGTAAAATTAGTAATTTTTTTAAAGGTGCTATAGTTTTAAAGTTTCGATCTCCTGCATTATTACCAGGCTTCGAGACTTCGGACCCAATAGAGCAGTTCAGTGGGAAACCCGCATAACGGCGTACTGAGTATAGTGGTAAAGCGTACAGTGGGTGGGGGTACTGTAGAATGAATGCCAACAAATAGCCTACACAAAGAAAAACGCTCTGGATTTGAAGGTTCTGACGAATAATTTGGTTTTCATACAAACCCATTTTCAAACTGTGTCTGAAACTATTACACGGTTAGAAAAGTCAGAGCAAGAGATGCCGCAAGCCTTCAAATTAATTGAGGAAATGACACAGAGAATTAATGAGACACCAAGTACACCGGTTACTGAACGTGTAAAACAGAAGTGGAAATCAATTTTATGTAAAAATAACGGATATGGAACATTGTGTAACATAAACATCAAATTAGTGGACATAGAGTCACCCGAGAATAAAGGACTATCTCTTAGAGACTGCAATGATGTTAGGTTTCTTCGTTTTGCTCCTATCACGTCATGCGACGTAGAGCGCAGCTTTTCACAGTATAAACTGTGTTTGGCAGATAAGCCAAAAAGATTTACGTTTGAGACACTGAGAATGTATCTTGTAGTAGGTACATTGCAATTCGGTACTGTAACTGCACTTCCTAAAGACGACCAATAGGATAAATAAAGAAATTAAAATTGCTACATGTTTATTTCCACCATTAACACTGTGTATAATTAAACAAAAATGCTTATAAAAGTCAGGAGAATAAATATTTTTCACATTCTTTTGACATTTTCATTATGTAATGTATATTTACTTTCAGAATGTCCACATGTGTGCGTTTCCCCATACTACCGTACTCTACTCTAAATAGCAACGTTGTTACCTCAACACATCTCTACCGTTCACTACCTGCAGCGAGTCAACAATCTATAGTACATGCACAGTAAACTTATTCTATCGGGTCCAAAGTCTCGAAGCCTGATTATTACGTACTTGATTTACATCTGTCTTCATTTATTTAGTTCTATCTTCAATGGAAACTGAACCTGCTATTTAGCTTTTCTGCCTCTCTAAATTGTAAGTCACTTTTGTGCGAGATCGTGCGTATTTGCTTGTTTTCCGCACAGAACCAATACGCGGTAAGTGTGAAATACCACATTCAGTATTCCCAACGTAACACACATAACAATTTCCCTCTTCTTACCGCTTAAGCGCGACATTCATTTTACTGCTTTAGGCTTTTAACATATTATTTTTAGAGATGTTCAATATAGTAATAATTATAAATTGGAAACTTACCACTGCAATTTCACCTAAATTGCAATGTTAATTATTGTTTTTAAATATTTGCAAAAATTAAGTAAAGTCTACTACTCCACTAAAGTTACTGCATTCATGATACAAGTAACATTAAGGAAGCCGTGAAAAAATCAACGAGATTCCAGATGCAGATGTTATTACTGCAATATGTTATATAAATAATATTGTTAAAATATTAAAATGAAAAATAAATCATTACATAACCTTACCGTTTGTTTTAAGTTCGCATTTATAGACTGGGTGAAAAAAAGACGTATATCACGGCCTGCTGGAGTATAGTAAACACAGAAAACATTTTACAGCAACAAGGTTGAAAAAAGATATTTTGGTGTTCCGAAGTTGGCGTCATTAAACAGAAACCAAGATGGAGATTTCATTGCAACTAATTAGAAATTCGTCTTTCAGGTATGTAATAAACGATCTTCGCACAAAATAATGTACGATACACGAGCGGTATGTTTGTTTTCATGTTCTCGGAAATTAACAAAGCTCAACTACGTTTCGCTTTTTCAATCTTCTCCTCGAACATGAAAACTTCAACATACCGCTCTTGTAACGCGTATTACTGTTACCTTACCCTATTTCCTTGCGTGCAAGTTTTCATTACGAATCTCGACCTGATATAGAAGGTTTTTTCGTGAGCCCGTCCAACTTGCCACAATCACGTACAATTTTCCGGGGAATGAGATTTTGCCCTTTTGGAATAAGGTTAATTTAGAGGCGGTGCGGCAGGACTTAATTCTGATGGTCAGTTTAGTCTCTAAACTGTAGATTGGTGTAGGAGCGAGGAACTGAAGGCCATCAGCTGTTGGCATGCAGTGCATTGCCTCTGTGAAGTCCTCTAAGATGGAAACACTTAATTGAAGCCTTCGGAATGTGACCTTTATATGAGCCGCACATAATTAAGCCAAGTACGTCACCAAGGATGGTGAAGGATTCTTTGGTAGTGCTAACACTACACTTAGAGATGCTGTTTGTTGTAGATTGTCAAGAGTTATTCATTTGTTGAGTCATTTAAGATCTCTGGTATACAGTGAAACCTCTCATTTACGGACATCGAAGGGACGTAACAATCTGTCCGCATCTGGGAGGTGTCCTTTTTTGGGAGGGAGGCTCCCCAATCTAACGGTAAATTTATAATATGCATTATGTATCCCTTCACGCTTTAAATGAAATGTATTACTGTAGTTTAATTTTAAATACAGTAGCCTATACTGCACTAAAGTAAATTCTTTGCAACTGTGAACTACAGTAGACAAGACCGAAAAAGGAAAATACATTACCGTACCGTGCCATGCAATTTTAGTCTACGTCTACAGTTAAGCAGTAGTGTAATTTACGTTTGTCAATTTAACCTTTACGTTCAGGTGCCATGTCTCTTGAAACAGTACAACTGATTGAAGTGAAGAGAATAATCCTACTAACCCTATCATGTACCAAATACAATTTCACGATCGCGGAAACCTAGGACCCATCAGACATGTTAAATTTTATGATTCTGTTTATCCACCCGCTTTCAGCTAAAAAGGGGTAGCCAGCTGGGCTAGTGGTAGCCTACGAGATCCTTATTGTCTTCTTTCATGTTAAGGAATTTCTGTACAGTTCTCAAAGCTAAATTTTCCATTATTGTAACATATTAGGTCTTGAAATCCAAGCTCTGTTCGCAGTCAGGAGGTAAAGCAAGTTTTATGACTGTGAAACAGCTGTCCATGTCGGTTCTGAGAGTGTCCGTAAGCAAGAGTTAAATTTATCATTATTTCTATATTATTTCAGTTGGAACATAAAAATCTGTCCGTATATGAGGAGTGTCCGTATCTTGAGGGTGCAAGTAAGGAGAGGTTTCATTGTATAAATATTACATTAAGAGTGCTTATTTTATCTTTTTAAAATTCTGTTATATCTTACGGTGTAACAATTTGGGGCAATGGCACTGGAATTCCTAAGATAAAAAAGAGGGCTATAAGAATATTAACCAGTTCAACATATGACGTCCATTGTAAACTTTTATTTGCATTTTGGTAGTTTTAATATCCTGTCTCTTACCCACAGTTATCTCACTAGACATAAATTTTACCTTGTTGAGCCTCATTTAAGATTGGTCAAACCCGAAAACTTATAGAATTCTGTTAATGCTAATGTTATGTTTTATTTAACGACGCTCGCAACTGCAGAGGTTATATCAGCGTCGCCGAATGTGCCGGAATTTTGTCCCGCAGGAGTTTTTTTACATGCCAGTAAATCTACTGACATGAGCTTGTCGCATTTAAGCACACTTAAATGTCATCGACCTGGCCCGGGATCGAACCCGCAACCTTGAGCGTAGAAGGCCAGCGCTATACCAACTCGCCAACCAGGTTGACTAGAATTCTGTTCCAATTTCTGCGTTAATTTAGGTACCTCCGGACCTCCCTATGCCAATGTGGAGGGACTCCGTCTTAATCGAAAATGAACCCTTGTTCCTCCTTGTCCGTGAGTTGTGGCATTAGCCAATTTTCCTAAATAAATACGTATCATGTCGATGGATTGGTCGTGCAACGAACGTAGACAGCAACTTCTACACATGGCCACCCTGTTCACCGGATTTCACAGTGTGTGATTTTTTTTTCTCTGGGGTTTCGTTAAGGACAATGTTTACATACCTCCATTTCCAGTGACGTTGGCCGAATTTAGAAGGTGCATTAACACAGAAATCACAACGTCACACAAGACATGCTTGAGAGAGTTTGGTAAGAATGGGATCACCGCCTGACGTCTGCCGTATTACATGTGGGGCTCACATCGAGTGCATCTAAGGTCAGTATAAAACCTCAAACTTCCCTCTTTCAAATGGTGGTAAGATCATATATTTATGTTTAATATTGGTGAAAATATAGCCTTTTGAAATCGGTCAATAATTTGTAATAACGGTGTATTATACAGACTTGTGTTATTTAATTTATTTATGTAATTTATTTAACTAGCTAGCTAGCGAGTACAAATTAAAATTATAAAACAAAACTGTTTCTAGCCACTCCCGTAAGAGCCAGGCTCGTGTAAGGTGTGGTCTTAGTCAATAATACATAACATAAAATTTACAAAGACAGTTTACTAAATACAGTAATTAACTTAATTCAAACCGATAAATAACACACAAGAGCAAAAAAAAAAAAAAAAAAAGCAAGAGAAAAAGAGAGAAAAAACAATTGACAGAAGCCAGTGATATTCAATAAAAACATGCAGTCGACAGAAATAAAAGGTAAAAAAATACACACATTTGTTAATATTATATATCATGAATAATTTTATAAACTTATTTTTTAAAAGCTTCAATTTTAAAATATTTCAAATTTGGAAAATGGTTTGTAATTTTATTACAAAGTCATGGGCCGAAACTAGCACCATGTTTAAGAGCTGCACTTGTATGACATTTAGGCTCAATTAATGGGAAAGTAGACTTTTGTCTTTGAGTACGATATTCATGTCGATTAGATTTATGTTTTGTTTGATTTCTGTGGTAGTAAGTTAGTAAACTATATTTATAAATTGCTTCAATAGTTAATACTTTAAACTCTGTATAAATTAAATTTGTTGGGTAATCCATATTAATTAAAATGTGTCTTAGTGAAACTTACAGCAGAGTACGTATAGGCCATTTTCTATCTGATGCTTTTCCAATTCACTGCGGGCTAAAGCAGGGAGATGCACTATCACCTTTACTTTTTAACTTCGCTCTAGAATATGCCATTAGGAAAGTTCAGGATAACAGGCAGGGTTTGGAATTGAACAGGTTACATCAGCTTCTTGTCTATGCGGATGACGTGAATATGTTAGGAGAAAATCCACAAACAATTAGGGAAAACGCGGAAATTCTTGTTGAAGCAAGTAGAGCGATAGGGTTGGAAGTAAATCCCGAAAAGACTAAGTATATGATTATGTCTCGTGACCGGAATATTGTACGAAATGGAACTATAAAAATTGGAGATTTATCCTTCGAAGAGGTGGAAAAATTCAAATATCTTGGAGCAACAGTAACAAATCTAAATGACACTCGGGAGGAAATTAAACGCAGAATAAATATGGAAAATGCCTGTTATTATTCGGTTGAGAAGCTTTTGTCATCTAGTCTTCTGTCAAAAAGTCTGAAAGTTAGAATTTATAAAACAGTTATATTACCGGTTGTTCTGTATGGTTGTGAAACTTGGACTCTCACTTTGAGAGAGGAACAGAGATTAAGGGTGTTTGAGAATAAGGTTCTTAGGAAAATATTTGGAGCTAAGAGGGATGAAGTTACAGGAGAATGGAGAAAGTTACATAACGCAGAGCTGCACGCATTGTATTCTTCACCTGACATAATAAGGAACATAAAATCCAGACGTTTGAGATGGGCAGGACATGTAGCACGTATGGGCGAATCCAGAAATGCATATAGAGTGTTAGTTGGGAGGCCGGAGGGAAAAAGACCTTTGGGGAGGCCGAGACGTAGATGGGAAGATAATATTAAAATGGATTTGAGGGAGGTGGGATATGATGATAGAGACTGGATTAATCTTGCTCAGCATAGGTACCAATGGCGGGCTTATGTGAGGGCGGCAATGAAGCTCCGGGTTCCTTAAAAGCCAGTAAGTAAGTAATCCATATTTTTGGTTAGACAAATTTTTATTAATCTTCTGTGTAGTGAAATTAATGGATTAAGTACAGATGATGCTACTTCACCCCAATTTATTATTAATGATTGTACTAAAGCTAAAAATATTATATAAAATTGTTATAAAAATATTATAATATTATTCAGCTAACATGTGTGTTTTATCTTTAAATATTATATGTTATTGAATAGAACAGAAAGATAGGCTATAATTATATAGGTCATAAAAACTTTATATTCATTCATTCGCAGTTTTCTGCCCAAGGGCAGGTCTTTCACTGCAAACCCAGCATTCTCGAGTCTTCCCTCTGTTCCGCCATGTATAAGCACTTGTTTTGACATTATTAACATGGTGGAAGAAAAAAAAATAACTTATCTGCTCCCATCAGAATGTTTGCTTGTAAGCTACCAAGAGGTCAAAATATTTCTCAGTACTGATACTGTCAACACATTTTCTTTTATAAACAAAAGACATAATTGTGCGATTCAAGTGTGAAATATATTTAAGTAATTACCCAGAACAAAACACAGGTTACGTGTTGTAAGAATTCATTCTTGGAGTTAATTCGTGCACGAGTTTTGGAGGGCTGAAAATTTCATACTGCTGTACAACCGTTTACTATAAAAATATTAGCCAAGCATGCGACTGTCTTATGTCTTGTTGAAGGAGATAAAATATTTGCAATATTTGTATTGTCAACGCAGTCCTTTGTTTAAACAAGATAGCAGCGTGATATATTTCGGAACGTGAAAGTATACTCGGCAAAGATTTGTTTTACAGTTTTCTTGGTAATGTTAAGCCGTCACTTCATTTCTGTACAAGATAGTTAAGCACAGCACACAATCTTTTTTTTTTTTTTTTTTTTTTGTACTTCATCCTGATACTGAAAAAAATACAACTTAATATTTTGTAACCAAAATGAGGGAATAAACAGTATAACAAATTACCTATCACAAAGATGACACTTACTGTTTTATTACAAGTTTCGTAACAACTTAGTTGCTTCATCATTTTACGAAAAATAGTACAGTTTGTAAACCATTTTTTAAATAATTTAATATGTTAAATTCTAACGTACTTTGTTTACATGTTTCGACCTATTATGGGTCATCTTCAGAATTGGTCGTTGCTGGTCTTGGCGCCTCTTGTTTTGTTTCTTGTGAGGGTGTGTTCGTGTGATGTAAAGTGGAGTGAAAGAATGTGTGTGTTCCGAAATTGAGTTATGTGTTGAGAATTTCATTGGGGTGTGTTTTTGTGTGTCTGTATATTTCATATTGTTCTAGTGTGTTTAGTTTCTGGCTTTTTGGTTGTAGGTGTGGTTAGCATTTGTGATGTGTTCTGCATATGTGGAGGTGTTTTGTAATTTAACACTGTAAATCTATACTAATAATAAATCTGTAGCCGAAATTTTTCTGGTAATTTTCGATTTTCCAAAAATAATTGGCCCTAACATATATAATTAACCACCCTGAAACCGAAAATCGCTTTTTTGAAATTTTTGTTTGTATGTCTGTCTGTCTGTATGTTTGTTACCTTTTCACGCGATAATGGATGAACGGATTTCGGTAAAAATTGGAATATAAATTAAGTTCGTTGTAACTTAGATTTTAGGCTATATGGCATTCACAATACATTTAAAATGGGAGTTATAAGGGGACCTGAATTAAATAAATCGAAATATCTCGCGTATTATTGATTTTTGTGAAACATGTTACATAACAAAAGTTTCTTTAAAACTCATTTGCGATAAGTTTTATTCTTTGAACAATTTTGATAGGACTGATATTTAATGAGATAAATGAGTTTTAAAATTAAAATAACTGCCATCTAAGGCCGTGTAACGAAATAAAAAACAAATGACTTGGTCTATAAGGGGCCTTGGACAACATCAATCGAAGGCTATGAAAGATAGCCTACAGAGAATGTTTCTGTGTTTGTATGAAGTAATATCGGAAGTTAAATTAACCGATTTGTATAATTAATTATCATTTCACCATTGGAAAGTGTAGTTTCTCTAGATGGACATAATACTATAATGTTATTAGAGTAACTTCTGATATAATAATGCAATGTAATATAATATAATATAATATAATATAATATAATATAATATAATATAATATAATATAATATAATATAATATAATACTATATAATATAATATAATTTAAGTTATTTGAAGAGTTCAGAACCATAGTGGGCCAAGCGCCATTTACTGAATACGTAGAAAACAACAAGGGTTAAAATTAAGTTATTACCATAATTCAATGGAAACATATAGCAAGTAAAATAAAGTATACACATTAAATCTAAATGATGTCAATGTTCATTAAACTATGGTTACATGTAATAACAATTAAGAAACATGTTAAAGGAATTGTCATTGCACCAAATGAGTGCTTTCTGGACCAAAATGATCGCATTTTAATTATTTAAATACAATTTAAATTAAGTAACATATTAAACGATTTATCCTTCTATCAAACACGAATGTTCCCTGGATCAAACGTCCTATTTTAATTATGTAATTACTTTATATTTATTTCTAACAGGTGCAGCGGAGCGCACGGGTACGGCTAGTGTTATAACATTTTACTAATTATAGCATTGTGAATTTGATAAGCAATTTGACAGACATACCTATTTAATTATTGTAAATTATTGTAAAACACCTCCACATATGCAGAACACATCACAAATGCTAACCACACCTACAGAGACATCAACACAGACATGGAAATACTTACACATCCAACCAAAAGCCAGAAACTAAACACACTAGAACAATATGAAATATACAGACACACAAAAACACACCACAATGAAATTCTCAACACACAACTCAATTTCAGAACACACACACTCCTTCACTCCACTTTACACCACACGAAAACACCCTCACAGGAAAAAAACAAGAGGCGCGAAGACCAGCAACGACCAGTTCTGAAGATGACCCATAATAGGTCGAAACATGTAAACAAGGTACGTTAGAGTTTAACACAAGAAAGTCTTATCATACATATTCCGAAATGAAACAGTGTTAAAAGTTGTGTAATCAAGATGTATAATTTAATATGAATCGAAATAAGAAAAGCTTTCGTTTTATAGATGACACACAAAAAGCAGTCTCTATCCATATAACCCCAAAATTAAAACACTGACTCCATTTATAATTTTTTCGGTTTAGGCAGATGTAAGCCACCGGCGTAACTTAGGCGGTAGGCGTGTTTGATCCAAAGCTGCGCTCGGGCCTGACTTCGATAACCTCTTGGGCTGATTGTTGGTTTTTTTTCTGTAAGGCGAATGTCGGGTAATCATATGGAGAATCCTCGGCCTCGTTTCGCTAAATGCCATCTCGCTATCACCAATTCCATCTACACTTAGTAACCTAGTAGTTGATACAGCGTCGTTAAATAACCAAGTTAAAATATAGTTCTCTAACATTATTTATAATATAAAATATAAATTACTTCTTCCTACTGGATGCAGACTTTCGTTACTTTTCTGTTTTCTGTTATACAGGGTGATTCACGAGGATTTACCGTCACTTACGGAGCTTATTTCCGAAGATATTCTGAGCAAAAAAGTCATATAAACATTTCTCCTAATCTCAATAGTTTTAAAGTTACCTACATTAATTTGAAGTTGTTAGTAAAATACCTTTTTGCTTTAGTTTTAAGGATAAAAAAATATTACAAATAGAGAATGAACTATTCAGAAGTGTTATTTCTTTAATTGGCTAGTGTTCCGAAGCTAAAAATGTGTTGTTAATTGTTTTGCACAGATTTTATTTTTCAATTTTTAACTAAAAATGACATAACTCTTACGCACTTGCTCAAAAAAAAATTGTTACAAATCAAACGACTTTAGGAACTTGATTCTTGACAGTTTAATTATGCATCCTAATGTAACTTATAGTCTTAAAGAATTTACAAGAGTGGCGTGATTTGTAACAATTGTTGTGATAAATGCGTAAGAAAATGTAATTTTGTAGTTAAAAATCGAAAAAAGAAATTCTGTACGAAACAACTATGGAATTCACAACACATTTTTAGCTTCAGAATACTAGCTAATTAAAGAAATGATACTCCTGAATATTTCATTCTTTATCTGTAATATTCTTTTACCTTTAAAACTCGAGAATAATAGTATTTCACAAACTACTTCAAATTAGTGTAACTCTGAAAATATTGAGATTAGGACAAATGTTTATATGACTTTTTTGCTCAGAATGTTCACTTAGGTTCACTTATTAGTTAGGTTATTTTATGAATCATTATTATTGTAATTATGTGTAATTGTAGCTATTCCATCTCAAATCGACCGAAATATAGAGAAAATTGACCTTGTAATTTCTAAATACAATGAAACTTTTTTTGTAATTGAACTGTGATACAATGCTTTGTGCAAAGTTTGAGACATCAGAACTTTAGCTAGCTATAAGAATAATGGCCGGTGTATAAAAGGAGCTCATGTAAAAATATTTTCCATTGAAACTTAGAAATCTTGGCTTTACCTTGTGAATACATTCTTTCCCTAATGATGCTGTATATTAAGAACCAAGATAAATTCAGTACTAATAAAGACATTCATCATTTTAATACAAGACATAAATCAGATCTTCATCTACCCTCTGTTAGTCTAAGCTGTTTTAAAAAGGAGTTCGCTATTCATGTATAACAGTCTTCAATGCACTGCCTAATTATCTTAAAGATTTGAAGAACCACGAGAAAAGGTTTAGAAAAGAATTAACCAAATTTCTACATACTCATACCTTCTACACAACTGATGAATTGTTTATGCTTGTGAATTGAATTATTCTACTTAAATGACATGTACAATTTTATATAGCTCAACTAAAATATGTTTTTATATTGACTTAATCTGTTTACTATGTATTGTATTTTTTGTTTAGCATAACTGATGAATTATATGTACTGTAAATTGAATAGTATACTGTATAGGTCAACTGATGAATTGTTTAAATTATAAATTGAATTAATCTACTTCATATGAATTGTATAGCTTAACGAAAATAAGTTTTGTAAATTGAACTAATTTGATTGTATATGTTTGTATAGTTTGGCTGATGAATTGTATATGTTCTTAAAATGATTACTAGTCTGTGTAGCTCTACTGATGAATTGTATATAGACCTACTGTAAATTGAATGGTAATATGTATAGCTCAACTGATGAATTGTTTATGATTATAAATTGAATTAATCTACTTGATATTAATTGCACAAATTTGTATAGCTTAATGAAAGTATGCTACTTTGTATTGTATATGTTTGTATAGTTTTGGCCGATGAATTGTATATGCTTTAAATTGAATAGTAATCTATATATTTCTAACTGATAAATTGTTTGTGTTTGTAATTTGAAGTTGTTTGCATGATATGTATTATCAATTTCTGTATATCAGAACTGGTTGAATTGTTTATGCCTTAAATTTAATTAAATTGTTTTGTATTATAATATAGCTCAACTTATGAATGATCGTTTGCGTTTGTAAATTTAATAATCTGATTGGCTATGTAATGTATACTTTTGGTAGAGCCATCGATGTAGCTCAGTCGGCAGACTCGCTGGGATGCTGATCCGGAGCTGCGTTCGGGCTTATTGGATCCCCCTTTGGACTTTGGTTTCTTCGGAGGTTTTCCCCAGCCGTGGGACTGAAGCCGGATGGTCTATGGCGAGTCCTTGGCATCAACCCTTTGATTTGATTACCCCCTTTGATTTGATTACCTGGTTGTTTTCCGAGGTTTCCCCCACCGAAAAGGCAAATGCCGGGTAATATTTTGGATTTGAATTGGACCTCATCTCATCTCACTACATCTCGCCAAAATGTAAAAAAATTGTACAAAATTGTAAAAATTGTATTGAAAATTACTAAATTGTAAAACTATAAAAATTTGTAAAATTTGTAATTGTAATATTGTAAAATGTTGACATTTCCACATCTTAAAGCTTCATTGCTCATGTAAGATCTATGGAATAAAATAAATGAATGAATGAATGAATGAATGAATGAATGAATGAATTTGAATGAATGATGATAGTGTTTAAATTAAAATATTTAAATTTATAATTGTATTTTCATAAAATTAGCAACTTTAAACTGTTTTGCTTCGAAACCCTTCCACTTGTATGATAAAAATCATGGTTTATTTTGATGCTGAGAAATTGTAAGTTTATATTGACATATGAACAGATTTTCTTACTTTTTATGGAAATGGAGAAATTTAGATTTTTCCTTGTATTAAGACACCTTTGCAAAGAAAAATATTTTAAAAATATATAGTTAGATTCCGCATTGAAAGTACAAATGAACACATTTTTCTACTGATTGCACGTTGATATATAATAAACAGTACGCGCGTGAACTAACCAGCTGACTGTGAGAATTGCTAGCCGAGGCATAATTTATAGGAGACATAAAATTGATGTTTCGTCTAATGCGCATAGCTGGGTTATTTATATTTTCATAAACACTGGAGTAAAATGACGCCCAACGCTCGCTTATCTTCAGCTCTCGGCCAATTGTGCGGTACTGCGCCATTCAAGTCCAGGCGTATTTGAAAATAATCTATTTAATACCCTCGAAACTTACTGCCATACCACTGCAAAAATGCCGAATCCCTCTTAATAATGCATAGGTTTTTTTCTCAATATTTTCTTTACATTTTTACAAATTGGCAAAAACCTAAAAGCAAGTAAAATCAGATTATCTGTCTTCTATGTACAATAAAAATAAGGATTACTTATTAACATAAACTGTAAATGTCAGCTTCAAAATGAGCTCCTGTTCAATGTTCTGTATTGTAAATGGTTCCAGAGTTCTTAGCGCTGAAAAAGGCTTGTTTTGATAAAATACGCTAAATTTGTCGCTCAACAATACGAAAACCGTTTGACTTTCGATAGTATATTTTGAAAATGCACTAATTCAGCACTTTGTATAAAAATGCGATTTTTTGCTGATCGATATCATGTGGAATAGCATAACATTTAATTTTTGCATAACATTTAATTTTTAAGGTGACATGTATTTATTTAGCTATTTATTTACTTGCATAATTTATTTGAATTGTAAAGTATTTAAAAATAGCGTGTAAGAGGGCCTTAGACTAGAAATGTTTAGTTTAAATGTAGTTCTGTTTATAATTGTACAGTATGCACAAGGATGTAATTATTTGTCTTATTTGAACTGTTGTATCAGTGAATTGATTTGAGTCAGTGAAGTTATGGTTTTACAGTGCAGTGAACAGTTCCGATCAGTGATAATTTATAGCGTCAATGAAATGTGTTTATAGTGTCAGTGAAATGTGTGCTAAAGTGTCAGTGAAATACGTCATAGTGCCACTGCAGAAGTGAGATTTGTAAAGTGAAAGACTACTGAAACTTTGTATTTGCCTATACATAATTATGAAAGTTGTAATGTAAAATTAGGTATTTTATTTATAATTTACTATTATTGTATTAAATTATTTGTGCATTCTTATTTATTGTGTATAAAATTGTATTGTGTATTGTAAATTTATTTGTATTGCTTAAATTTTTAGATTGTTTAAAAAAACATTGAAATAAGCTGCCGTAAGTGTCGGTAAATTCTTGCCCACTTGCAGTGTAACTAAATACATATATACTTCTACTTAATGATAGGAAAAGGCAATATTATATTATAATGAAATAATATTAATGACAAACGTAGCTGATTAAAGACAGAGAATTCCATTATATCGTTGATAAGAACTTTTATTTCGAACATACTCGAGTCGGTCAAAGAATGAGTAAGTGCGGGCCCCATAGGGTTGGTTAATAGCTACGTATGTCAGTATTGCGTCGTGGAGCCTCCGGTTCGTGCGGTTATCCTTCGCGTGCGATATAAACAGTTGGATGCCACTCACGACCGCAGGGAAGACCAAATGCAGGTCGATGGCCACCGCGCTGTATTGAGAGCGACGCAACTTGTATTACGTCTATATTCTTCGCATGTAGGTGCAAATGTAGCCTATACGATGCAGAGTAAATCACATCTACGTTTCTCCATTAACTCACCACAAAGTACCTCTGCTACGCATGCTAATTTTATAGACATTACGATTATCAACATATCGGCAGCTTTTATACAGGCCTAAGGTTTTCAAGTGAATAGCCCATGTTGTATGTAACGAAATAGTAATATGCGTTACAAGAGCGGTATGTTGAAGTTTTCATGTTCGAGAAAAAGTTTGAAAAAGCGAAACGTAGTTGAGCTTTTTTAATTTCCGAGAATTGAAAGAAAACATACCGCTCGTGTTTCGTACATTATTTTGTGCGAAGATCGTTTATTACATACCTGAAAGAGGAATTTCTAATTAGTTGCAATGAAATCTCCATCTTGGTTTCTGTTCAATGACGGCAAATTTGCAAAACAAAAATATCTACCTTCAACATTGTTGCTTTAAAATGTTTTCTGTGTTTACTATACTCCAGCAGGCCGTGATATACGTCTGTCTTTTTTTTCCCCCAGTCCATAAATGCGAACTTAAAACAAACGGTAAGGTTATGTAATGATTTATTTTTCATTTTAATATTTTAACAATATTATTTATATAACATATTGCAGTAATAACATCGGCAAGTTGATTTGTTGATTTTTTCACGGCTCCTTAATGTTACTTGCATCACGAATGCAGTAACATTAATGGAGTTGTAGAGTTTACTTAATTTTTGCAAATATTTAAAAACAATAATTAACAGTGCAATTTAGGTGAAATTGCAGTGGTAAGTTTCAATTTATAATTATTACTATATTGGACGTCTCTAAAAATAATATGTTAAAAGCCTAAAGCAGTAAAATGAATATGTCGCTTAAGCGGTAAGAATAGGGAAATTGTTATGTGTGTTAGGTTGGGAGTACTGAATATGGAATTTTAGACTTTCCGCGGATTGGTTTTGTGCGGAAACCAAGCAAATACGCACGATCTCGCACAATAGTAATATGCGTTACAAGAGCGGTATGTTGAAGTTTTCATGTTCGAGGAAAAGTTTGAAAAAGCGAAACGTAGTTGAGCTCTTTTAATTTCCGAGAATTGAAAGAAAACATATCGCTCGTGTTTCGTACATTATTTTGTGTGAAGATCGTTTATTACATACCTGAAAGAGGAATTTCTAATTAGTTGCAATGAAATCTCCTTCTTGGTTTCTGTTCAATGACGGCAAATTTGCAAAACAAAAATATCTACCTTCAACATTGTTGCTTTAAAATGTTTTCTGTGTTTACTATACTCCAGCAGGCCGTGATATACGTCTGTCTTTTTTCCCCCCCAGTCCATAAATGCGAACTTAAAACAAACGGTAAGGTTATGTAATGATTTATTTTTCATTTTAATATTTTAACAATATTATTTATATAACATATTGCAGTAATAACATCGGCAAGTTGATTTGTTGATTTTTCACGGCTTCCTTAATGTTACTTGCATCACGAATGCAGTAATTTTAGTGGAGTTTGAGTTTACTTAATTTTTGCAAATATTTAAAAATAATAATTCGCGGGTGCTCGTGTAAAGGGGGTTAAGTATGATTTCAAACTGGGATAAGTACAGATTTCAACTCTCCACAATTATTTTTTCTTGTGTTAAAGGGGTTAAATCATTCTTCCATCCATGATGCAGTTACAGTACTCCTTATTTTGTGACAAAGTGGTTTTGTTCAACCAAAGGAGAGAGGATTAGGCCTAATACTTTAAATTTGACTTAACCCCGTTTACACGAGCACCCGTGACAACATTGCAATTTAGGTGAAATTGCAGTGGTAAGTTTCAATTTATAATTATTACTATATTGAACGTCTCTAAAAATAATATGTTAAAAGCCTAAAGCAGTAAAATCAATATGTCACTTAAGGGGTAAGAAGAGGGAGATTGTTATGTGTGTTAGGTTGGGAATACTGAATGTGGAATTTTAGACTTTCCGCGGATTGGTTTTGTGCGGAAACCAAGAAAATACGCACGATCTCGCACAATAGTAATATGAGTTACAAGAGCGGTATTCATACTGCTCGTGTATCGTACATTATTTTGTGCGAAGATCGTTTATTACATACCTGAAAGAGGAATTTCTAATTAGATGCAATGAAATCTCCATGTTGGTTTCTGTTCAATTTCGGCAACTTTGGAAAACAAATATATCTATCTTCAACATTGTTCCTATAAAATGTTTTCTGTGTTTACTATACTGCAGCAGGCCGTGATATACATCTGTCTTTTTTTTTTCTCCCAGTCTATGATGAGTCTGAAATCTTGTTGATTTTTTTAAAAACTTACTTAATGTTACTTGCATCACGAATGCAGTAACTTTAGTGGAGTAGTAGACTTTACTTAATTTTTGCAAATATTTAATAACAATAATTAACAGTGCAATTTAGGGAAATTGTTATGTGTGTTAGGTTGGGAATACTGAATGTGGAATTTTAGACTTTCCGCGGATTGGTTTTGTGCGGAAACCAAGCAAATACGTACGATCTCGCACAAAAGTGTAATACCATATTGGTGGAAAGTTCACAGTTTTCACAGAAAAAAATACTTCCCCCCTCCCAAATGTTTAACACCGTCTTATTCGGTAACTATTGCGAGTAGGATCGTGATTTTTGTCCATATCGATAGGAAATGTAATAAAGAATCATTTATCCCTCTGGAATATTTCTATAGCGTGGACAGTTTTCGTGTGAATTTAATTTAAAAAATCACTAATTTTAAGCCATTAAACGACGCGAACAGACTGCAACATTGCCAGAGAGAAAGAGGTAAAATCCAGAACTCTGTGTACAATATGTTCGTACTGAAATACATTCATACTAGTGACTTTTACAGCAAATGCTACAAACTAAGTTCATTAGACGTTCAAATAAAAATGTTTCACATTTATTTTCAATGAAGAATACTAGACATTCTGAAAGTTATTTGCTTCCATAATAATGAAACATACTCCCTCTGAATGGTTTTTTTATGTCAAATACTTCTTCTTGAACCATCCACCTTCAGTTTTTGAGTTTCAACGCGAAAAGGCAAGTAACAATGTCAGGACGATCATTGTGGATTGTAGGTGAGAGTTAAAAAAAGTCAGGTTTGCTATGCTTTCGAACATAGACATAGCATCTTGGTATAGCTGCTGCATTTAGAGCTTGAAATGTAGACGGTAAAATCATTTTATCAACAGTAATCTCACTAGAGGTTTTGATTTATCTAGAGAAAATCAAAACTCGAGTGGGATTTAATTGACTATTACACGATTAGAAGAAAGTAGGCTATATAAAGATTAGAAGTAACAAAGTGTACAATAAAATATTAACTGGCTTACGAAAATACAACTGTCTTCAAATGTATTATTGTACCATCTCAACATTACGCTACATGGCAATAGTGTTTTATGATGATGTTTTCTTGTTACCGGTATCAGTTGTGCCAACTATGGAATCATCATTAAACTCTGTGGACTGTTACTAGTCAAGAAGGCTTTGTTGATTCAGTTTCATTTTTATTAAAACATTTGCATTCCATTTCAATCATCCGGATCCCAGTAATCAACGTCACTTGACAGATGATTTTCAATAAATCTTAGTATTAAACAATCTCTGTTACGTGACTATCCATAATATATAGCAGAAGCTATAACAAACATAACCTAAATAATATAAACAAGTGTTAGAAAAGTTTTAATTAGGGATGATATAAACAAGAAACGTTTTAATTAACGATGATGAAATAAAAAATAAACATGGATAATTTTAAAAGAAACAATTATTGAAAGTACAATTTTCAAATTAGAATGTTTTGGTGGTTCAGTTGATGTTATATTGGACGTGTGCGTAAAAGAAGTGAACTCGGTGTACATGGTGTATCCCTCAACTCATTCAGGATTTCCGAATGGTGCTCTTCATATATGACCAGTGATCTTTATTAATTCTTGTTCTTGAATGCCAAAATGCGAGTCATATTTGAAAGTGATGTGCATCGACTGGAGTGGTTTGTAATTTTCTGTTTTTTTGACGGCCAGACCAGTGCAGTTTGAAATGTTGGCAAAGAAACAAATGCTAGGGTAGTGATAAAAATAAATAAATGCTAGGGACGCGATAAAATTAAACAAATGCTAGGGACGCGATAAAATTGTGCGATAAACGGCCATGATTGGTTGAAAGACGTCCTTTCATACCGTTTTATTGGTCGAAAGTAGTGTGATGTAGTAAAAGTGTAATAATCCTGCTAAGAGATCTTGCTGAAATGATCGGGAGGCTACAAAATTTTGTAGGTTTCTTATTTTATCATTAAGTAATACCTTTTGGTCTTTTCTTAGGAACTGTAATTTTTGCGCTTTCTCGAGCCAATACTGAAGAGAATCACGCGTATAAATATCTATCCACACCACTATTAGGCCTAAGTATATGAAAAAAACCCAACCCCACTTGATTAATAACTATAAATATGTTTTATTTTTAATAACAATATTATTATCTTCCGTAAGTGTTGTAGTTATATAGCCGTCACTCAGTAAATTATAGAAATGGGGATTTAATTTAAGATATTCTCTACATCTACTTGTATAACCCCAAAACGTTTCACTTTCATATCATCAATATAGCATTAATATGTATAATTAATGAAAAATAGTCACATCATGGCATTAACTAACTATAATGATATTTCATTTCTAATGGTAATAATGTCATCAAACCACCTCAAGTTTTGTAGATTTTAATATCCAATACACAGCCGTACTCAGATAATTACACACCGCAGAATCAGACCTGTAAATTATTTTTAGTAAGTCTTGAAGTTTTTAATAACTAATTGAATTTGAGCTCTAAATATATCAGCAATCCTGCAGTTCATAGCCTTCGTGTAATAGCCTATTGCTTATTATAGAATGTGTTTTGTTTTATATTGAAATGCAATTAGTTCTCAAAACTGACGAAAGATGGATGTTGGAAAATAGAAAAAATTATGTAGGAAAACTAACGCTTCACTGAAAGTTATTTTTTTGAAAATCCTTGGATGCCAAGCTTCAAAATGACGGGTCATTCATTAAAATCCGTTCAGCCATTTTCCCATAATTTCCATTAGCAGTTCAAATTATTTAGATTCATACAAGCGGTTTACTCCGAAACTGTCCCTATCCTGAGCAAGATTAATCCAGCGCCTAGCATCATATCCGAACTCCATGAAATCCATTTCAAATATTATCCTCCCATCTATGTTTCGGCCTCCCCAAAGGTCTTTTTCCCCCTCAGGTCTTCCAACTAACACAAAACCATTAGCCCACAATCATGTAAAATAGGCTCCCGTTATTTTATCAACAGTAATCTCACTAGACGTTTTGATTTATCTGGAGAAAATCAAAACTCGAGTGGGATTTAATTGACTATTACACGATTAGAAGAAAGTATATAAAGATTAGAAGTAACGAAGTACAATAAAATATTAATTGACTTACGAAAATACAACTGTCTTCAAATGTATTATTGTACCATCTCAACATTACAAATATTACGCTAGATGCATGCTAGATGGCAGTAGTGAGCAATGCCTTCTCGTCGAGAAGTTATCGATCTATTATACACGATGGCAGTGTTACTAGTCAAGAAGGCTTTGTTGATTCAGTTTCATTTTTATTAAAATGCAACATTCCACTTCAATTATTTTATGTTTTATTATTATTGTGTTAAATTGTATTGTGTATTATTATTGTATTGTGTGTAAAATTGTATATGTGTTGTAAAATTGTATATGTGTTGTAAAATTGTATTGTATATTGTAAATTTTATTGTGTATTGGTTATCATTTTATTGTGTATTGTTAATATTGTATATACCACTGCCACCGGGTGCTTGCCCACTTGCAGTGTAAATAAATACATACATACATACAATTATCCGAATCCCAGTAATCAACGTCACTTGACAGATGACTTTCAATAAATCTTAATATTAAACAATCTCTGATACGTGACTATCCATAATATCATATAGCAGAAGCTATAACATAACGTAACTAATATACACAAGTGTTAGAAAAGTTTTAATTAACGATAGATGACATAAAAATAAACATGAATAATTTTAAAATTTATTGAATGAACAATTTTCAAATTTGAATGTGGTTGGTGGTTCAATTGATATTATATTGGACGTGTGCGTAATAGAAGTGGAACTCGTTGATTTAGGCCTACGTGGTGTATTCAACTTATTCAGGATTTCCGAATGATTAATTTTAAAAGGAATAATTAATGAATGTACAATTTTCAAATTTGAATGTGGTTGGTGGTTCAATTGATGTTATATTGGACGTGTGCGTAATAGAAGTGGAACTCGTTGATTTAGGCCTACATGATATTCAACTTATTCAGGATTTCCGAATGGTGCTCTTCATTTATTTGTAAATCGGATTTCAGAATATGCATAGGTATGATCAGTGATTTTTATTAATTCTTGTTCTTCAATGCCAATGGGAGTCATATTTGAAACTGCTGTGCATCGACTGGAGTGTTCTTTTTTTGACGTCCAGACCAGCGCAGTTTCAAATGTTGGCAAACAAAGAAACAAATGCTAGGGACGCGATAAAATTAAACAAATGCTAGGGACGCGATAAAATAAACAAATGCTAGGGACGCGATAAAATTGTGCGATAAGCAGCCATGATTGGTTGAAATACGTCCTTTCGTACCGTTTTATTGGTCAAAAGTAGTATGACGTAATAAGAGTGTAATAGTCTGTGAAAAATTCATAATTATATCTTAAACGATCGTGGAAAAAATATTTTTTACACAACAGGCATATTGTATCATATAACAAATTCTAACACTTAAATGATAAGAATTCCTCTGACTGAGGTTCTGGCTGATATGTAGACTACAGCTTCAGAAAAAAGGTTTGTCGCACGGTTATTGACTACAGCCTCAGAAAAAAGGTTTGTCGCACGGTTATTTTATAAGTCCCAGAAAGAAGGCAGTGCGCACGATCAGAGAACGAGCGACCTGGTTCACAAGAGAAGTACTAGTTGAGGTAATAAAATTAGTTTTGTTTCGTTACATGCGCACTGCCTCCTTTCTGGAACTTATAAATGGTCTGTGCGACAAAACATTTTTCAAGACTGTACATCTATTATCAGGCAGTACATCTCACTTGACGATACGTGTCAGAGGAAGAACAATTGTTTATACATCTTTTTTTTTAGTTGGTTATTTAACGACGCTGTATCAACTACTAGGTTATTTAGCGTCGATGAATTGGTGATAGCGAGATGGTATTTGGCGAGATGAGGCCGAGGATTCGCCATAGATTACCTGGCATTCACCTTACGGTTGGGGAAAACCTCGGAAAAACCCAACCAGGTAATCAGCCCAAGCGGGGATCGAACCCGCGCCCGAGCGTAACTTCAGACTGGCGGGCAAGCGCCTTAACCGATTGAGCCACACCGGTGGATTTTATACATCTGAAGTCTGATTAGTGTAACATGTACCTAATCAGTGATGTATCCAATGGAGGGGGGAAAGGAACTGACAACCTACCGCATTATCTCCTGGCCTAGTTGCCTCATGTTGTTTAATAATAATAATAATAATAATAATAATAATAATAATAATAATAATAATAATAATTTTATTTTAGCTGGCAGAGTTAAGGCCGTAAGGCCTTCTCTTCCACTCAACCAGCAAAAAGTGTATATACATATGCATGAACTTACAAAGAATTCAACAATTTGATTTAGATGAGAGTTACATGTATACAAGAGTTATTTACGAATTAAACAACAAAATACTATGAACTATTAATTAAACACTGAAATAAACTGTGTAGCAGAATTAAACTAAACTACATAGCATGTTAATATATTTCAAATAATATTAGATAATAGAAAGAGATTATTATGAGACAATTAAAACACAGCACAATCAGGATGATATCTAAAGAAAAAAGTAATAATGTAGTCAGTGATAGTTTAAATCAGTATGATTGGAGTGAAATGCTAATAAGGTTATCTTTTAAGCTGTTCTTAAAGGTGTTTGTTGTCTTGCAGCCCCTAATACTTTGTGACAAGGAATTCCATTGGCGCGAGGTGGATATTGTAAAAGATGATGAATAACAAGATGTTCTATGAAGAGGTATACTTAGCGTGCCACAGATAAGTGATCTGGTATTTACGTCGTGGTTAGAGTATAGATAAGAGAAACGAGAAGAAAGGTAATTTGGAGAAAGGTAATTTGTTTAGTCAACTGTCCGAAGAGAGGTCTGAACCTCACAAGTGGTACCAACAAGGCACCACTTATGAGGCAACTAGGCCAGGAGATAATGGGGTAGAGTGGCCTGTTCCTTTCCCTTTCCATTGCATACATCGCTGACTAGCTACAGATGCGTACAAACAATTGTTCTTTCTCTGACACATATCGTCAAGTGATAAAAGACGTACAGTACATATCAGCCAGGACTTCAAATAGAGGAAGTTGTTCATCAGTGATTCCTTATTGCTGTCACTTATGAGGTTCGGACCTTTCTCCGACAGTTGACTGAACAAATAACTGTAATAACTGTAATAAATACTGTAATTAACCTACATTACATAAGGGTATTTATACATCTACATATATTTTAATAGTCCACACCTGTGGAGTAACGGTTGGCGCGTCTGGGCGTGTAACCAGGTGGCCCAGGTTCGATTCCCGGTCGGGGCAAGTTACCTGGTTGAGGTTTTTTCCGGCGTTTTCCCTCAACTCAATATATAAGCAAATGCTGGATAACTTTCGATGCTGGACCCCGGACTCATTTCACCGACATTATCACCTTCATCTCATTCAGAAGCTAAATAACCTGAGATGTTGATAAAGCATCGTAAAATAACCTACTAAAAATATATTTTAATAACATTTTAATTATACTACAGTACATTGTTTTACATTTTAGCTATAGAAATCATATTAACTCATCAACACTACAAGACTCTTCACGCACCTCTTTGTGCAAGAAGAAGCACTGTTTACATATTAAATATTGTTAACCATGGCAACCGTACGACATTTAAGATCGTTATACTATGCCAACAACAAATGTTTGAGAGCAAACATATTCCATGCCTTTGCCAAAGAACAATGTTCAAGGAATATTTACTAAAGCTATAAATTTAGGTGAGCTTCCAGAAAGTTTGTTCATCTCTTTATGGAAAATTACCTTAATTTCACTGAGATAAAAAAGTATGGGCCTAAAATATGCCTACTTGCAAAAAAACAAGCAAATAATATTTTTAACTTTATCCTTAAACCATATTATTTTTCGTAATTCGCGCAGCAGTCCATAAGAACCAAAATCTACCAGCAGACTTCTGGCATCACTTCTACATGTCTCAGCAGAGGTGAACGATCATCTAACCAGTATAGAGGTAAGGTGTAGTCAACACGATGATACACCCAGACGTTGTAGCTGACTTACGAAACCGGATTTCGCTAATCAGTGCGAACCTCTTGGACGTCGAGTCAGTTCAATGCGAGACCGTCACAAGGAACACCTGAATATTTTTTTACTTGTTTATTTAACGACGCTATATCAACTACTTGGTTATTTAGCATCGATGGGATTGGTGATAGCGAGATGTTATTTGGTGAGATGAGGCCGAGGATTTACCATAGACTACCTGATATTCGCTTTACAGTTGGTGAAAACCTCGGAAAAAACCAACCAGGGAAACGAACCGCGCCCGAGCGCAACTCCAGTTCGGCAGGCAAGCGCCGTAGCCGGCTGAGCTACGCCGGTGGCTTGTTAAAATATATCGATGACTTAGAACCAGGCTGTTTTAAGTCCAATTTTTTATAAGAAAGAAATCTGTGTTTCATTGAGTTCCAGTTCTTGTCTGCATATATTAATCAAAGAAAATTGTAAATATTCCTCTACATGAGGTTGCTATGAAGCCATTCCAAATTGTTTCATGAAGCTTTGAATGTCAGAAGCTTAAGATAGCTCTTCTGAAAAAAAAATAGTAAAATGGACTTGGAACAGTCTGGTTCTGGGCATCGATATGTTTTATTCTCAATATAGAGCATGCGAAATCGTCAATTTTCAGCATGATAGACTACGCAGTATTATATGTTTATTATCATAATAATCATCACCATTGTTTTAATGGGTTTATTTTACGACGATTAATCAACTGCTATGGTTATCTAGCGTCTGAGTGAAATGAAAGCGATAGTACCAGCGAAATAAGTCCAGGGTTCAGAGCAGAAAGTTACCAGCATTTGTTCTTAATGGGGTGAAGGAAAACCTCGGAAAAAATCTTCAGCCAGGTAACTTGTCCCAACCAGGATTTTTTTAAATAATACAGTAAAGGTAAGGTAAAGGTATCCCCGTAACATGCCATGAAGGCACTTGGGGGGGGGCATGGAGATAGAGCCCCATGCTTTCCATGACCTCGACACTAGAATGAGGTGGTGTGGTCGGCACCACGCTCTGACCGCCTTTTACCCCGGGAAAGACCCGGTACTCAATTTTATAGAAGGCTGAGTGGACCTCGGGGCCGTTCTGAAAGTTTGGCAACGATAAAAAATTCTGTCACCACCTGGGATCGAACCCCGGACCTTCCAGTCCGTAGCCAGCTGCTCTACCAAGTGGCAAAAAAAAAAAACCGGACTGACCCTTGTAGCTGATTTCAGAGCCTTGTTCACTCCAGAGCACGATAGACTGGTAACTAAGACTTTCGTGGTTCGAATCCTGCCTGAGAAGAAAACTTTTTTTTGTTCCTTACTCAAATTTATTTCCAATACCTTTCGATTGCAGTGATATTTTATTACTTAATTAACCTATTATTCCAAAAAGATGAATTTTACCAGCAATCGAAAAGTATTGGGAATAAATTTGAATAAGGAACAAAAAAAAAAGTTTTCTTCCCAGGCAGGATTCGAACCACGAAAGTCCTAGTTACCAGTCTATCGTGCTCTGGAGTGAACAAGCTCTGGAATCAGTTACAAGGGTCGGTCCGGTTTTTTTCCCCACTACTATACAGGTACAACTTTTTTATCATTTTTTATTTTGTTCTGGAGACCTGGCTCGGGACCTCGTAGAGTAAGGGTCATTGTGGAGTATCGTGGAATGATGATAATGTTGATAAGGAAAACGGGAGAACCCCAAGAAAAACCCTCGCGCCCGCTTTGGCCATTACAAATTCCTTCGTGACCCAGACGGGGATCGAAGCCGGATCACCACGGTGGAAAGCTGAGAGGCTAACCACTCGGCCACGGGCGAGGTCCAATCAGGATTTGAACACGGGCCCGCTCGTTTCACAGCCAGAAATGCTGTTATTCGACAGCGATGGATATCATCATTGTTATCACCATAATTATAAACTAATCATAACTATCAATCGTGGTATCCAAATGTCATACAGTTTTTATTGAACCTATTCATCTTTTTCAAGGTATAATTTTTAAAATTCGTTTTCGGGTATTTGAAGTACAGGGTGATTTGTTTGGGTATCGATAAAAAAACACAGTAAAATTTACACAACTTACTTGAATAAACCACACCGAAAATAATTTGATTAATAACTATAAAAATATTTGATTTTTAATAATATTATCTTACTTAAGTTTTATTAAACTATTATATAGCCGCCACTCAGTAAAGTATAGAAATCAAAATAATTTAAGTTATTCTCTAATCTACTTATACAACCCCAAAACGTTTCAAAGATTAATATGGGAAAGATTTCTCAGAGCTCAACATGACCCCCATTGCTCATCCTGCACATCTCATAACGGTGATGCAATTCAGCCCATGTCCGTTGTAACATACGAGAGGTGATTTGTTGAAAAGCTTGAGTAATTTTTATTCTCAGATCATCAATGTTCCTGGGTTTCTGTGAATAGACAATGTCTTTAACAAAACCCCACACGAAGAAGTCAGGAGGAGTTAGATCTGGGGAGTTTGGGGGCCAAGACAAGAGATCGCTGCTTCTCGTACTGGATTCCGCCTGCGACCTCCTGCATGTTTTTTAACACAGAACTTGTTTCTATAAATGTTCGATACCACAACATTATGGAATCGTATTTAAGTACATTACGCAAACCGTACTCACGTCAAATTCCCTTTGAACTCTTTTAACATTCAAATTTAGCACACCAAAGAACACATTGTGCCCGCTGTTGATTTGTAGTAGCCATTTTAATAATCCACGATCTTCATTTGTCCTTTCAGATTATGCATTGTTGATTGTCATATATAGAAACTCTCATCTTTTAATCATAATATAACCAGCAAGAAATTTTTCCTACTATCATAATAGCTTTATAATAATACTAGTGGCTTGTGCAGCAAATGCTGCAAACTAAGTTCATTAGACGTTCACATAAACATTTTTCAGATTTATTTTCAATGAAGAATACCAGACATTCTGAAAGTTATTTGCTTCCATAATAATGAAATATACTCTCTCTCGAGCTAATACTGAAGAGAACCACGCATATAAATATCTACACCACACCGCCATTAAATATATGAAAAAGACCCAACCCCTCTTGATTAATAATTTTAAAAATATTTGATTTTTAATAATATTATTATCTTACGTAAGTTTTATAGCTTTCAGTAAAATATACTACATATACTATATAGCCGCCACTCAGTAAAATATAGAAATCAAAATCTAATTTAAGTTATTCTCTACATCTACTTATATAACCCCAAAACGTTTCACTTTCATATCATCAATATGGCATTAATATGTATAATTAATGGAAAATAGTCACATTATGGCATTAACTACAATAATATTTCATTTCTAATGGTAATGTCATCAAACCACCTCAAGTTTTGTAGTTTTTAATATCCAATACACAGCTGTACCCAGAAAATTACACACCACAGAATCGAACCTGTAAATTATTTTTAGTAAGTTAAGTTTTTAATAATCAATTTAATTTGAGCACTAAATATGTCAGCATTCTTGCAGATCATAGCCTTCGTGTAATATTGTTTATTGTAGTGTGTGTTTTGTTTTATTCTGAAATGCAATTAGCTAGTTCTCAAAACTGATGGAATATAGGAAAATTATGTTGAAAAATTGACATTTCACTGAAAACTACTATTTTTTCTGAAAAACTTTTAGTTCCAGGCTTCAAAATGAGGGGTCATTTATTAAAATCCGTTCAGCCGTTTTCCCGTAATTTCCATTACCAGTTCAAATTATATACATATATAGAAATTAATATTATCCATACTCAAACGGATCAGACTGTATAAATATTGTTACATTTCTATAAAGAAAAAATATCAGCTGTCTTAATAGTTTGAATTCAATGCAATAAAACAAAAATAATTGATAAATAATGTAGCAACTGAAACACAAACTATTTAACTGTAACACATACTGTATGAGAAGGTTGTTTCCGAAGTTGGCAATGCTTTGTGTTGCATGCTGTTTCATTAGTCACTCAGTTAACTGTGTGATAAAAATATTCTCCACTCAAATAGTTTACCAATAACATCGGGAACTGAAAATCCGTATGATGTAATACTTCTACAATTTTCAATCTTCAAGTAGGAGTTTTACTTGTGTAAATATTAACACAATGACTATACAGCACAGCTGGACATTGTCTTGCATTTAACACGTTTCTGATTCACGCATTCAGTTCGAGAATCGTCATAGTGACAGCAGTAGTCTGCAATTAAAAATGATAATTATCTTCAATCTCCGATAATTCTATCTTAAACTTATGATATTAAAGATGTGATGAATGCAGGAGACGTATAAAATTTGCAATAAATATTTCTGATTTCGAATTATGTAACTTTGCGCTTTCCAAATGGAAAAAAATATATATATATTAAATGCACAAACATGTGGTCTAAAAACAAAAGACCAATAACGAAAAGTAAACTTCTTGTCATAATGTATGACTGAACGACAAGAATGCCTTTGTTTTACAAAGCTCCAACACAATGGTCAAATCACTGCTTCAAAGCTATGTTTAGATAATGATGTAAATCAGGGGTGTAAAAATTGTAGACGTGAGGAGACGCGTTTCATGAAATGTAAGTTCCGAGACCAGAGAAGAAGATTGTAATCATATCTATACAGCGTGCCTCGTTGGCCATGTAGTCAGCGTGACGCAATGTCCTATGTGTCCAAACAACACAAACAAATACAACCACACAGGCGTGTTCATAACGCGTGCGTCCGCTTCATTTGTAATGTTCGATACTATGATCATATCTCACCTTCTTTCGAGAAGTTATCATGGCTTAGGTTACATGAGAGGAGAAATCTGCAACTTTCTCTCCTATATCGAATTATGCACACTTCATCCCCTCTTATTTATTCGCTCGTTTTCATATTCTCTCTCGCTATCATAATATTAATACTCGATCACAACGCGATAACACGCTAGAAATTCCACTTCACACATCATCTCTGTATTCCTCATCTTTCACTGTTGCTACCTCTCGTCACTGGAACTCTCTGCCGCCTGAAGTCAAGGGCTGCCGAACATTGAAATCTTTCAAATCCAAGTTAGAAAATTATCTTATGACGAGTTGCCAAACTAACTTACTATTATGACAAGTGTTGTATTGCATGTTTCCACGTATTCACATTTTTTTATGTTCTAGTGATATTTAACTTATTTTATATTTTTGTTTTCATATTTTCCGATAATGGTATATCTCTAATGTGATAAGTTGAGCTATATATAAACATAATTTTCCTTACTGTGTATACTTAAAAATATTGTATTCATTGTATGCTTTGTACTGCACTATTGTATTACTACTATTAGTATTATTATTACTATTAGGCCTGTTATTATTATTTTATTTATTATTATTATTATTATTATTAATATTATTATCATCATTATTATCATTACTATTCTTATTTATTATTATTATTATTATTATTATTATTATTATTATCATCATCAATAATTTTCTTATTTTTTTATACTTTGTAGGCCTCATTTATTTTTGACCTGCTGTTCACATTTTATTATGCTTTTTCTTTCTTTCTGTATGTTATATATTATGTCTGATTTCTTCTTACTTGTTGTTTACATTTTATTATTATTATCTTATTCAGTTTTGTGTGTACTTTGTAAATTTGTAGTGTTTCTATAACGCAGTTTTTACTCCTGGTTGAGTGTTAGAGAAGGCCGTATGGCCTTAACTCTGCCAGGTTAAATAAATCATTATTATTATTATTATTATTATTATTATTATTATTATACAAACTCAAATGTAGCACCCGCAACAACTTCTACATAGGACAGACAGGCAGATCATTTCAAACACGTTACAAAGAACACATCATAGCCACAACAAAATTACAAAACACTTCCACATATGCAGAACACGTCACAAATGCTAACCACACCTACAGAGACATCAACACATCCAACCAAAAAGCCAGAAACTAAACATACTAGAACAATACAAAATATACAGACACACGAAAGCACACGCCAGCGAAATTCTCAACGCACAATTCAATTTCAGAACACACACACTCTTTGACTCTACACTATACCACACGAACACACCCTCACAGGAAACAAAACAGGAGGCGCCAAGACCAACAACGACCAGTTCTGAAGATGACCCATAAATAGGTCGAAACATGTAAACAAGATAAGTTAGAATTTAACACAAGAAAGTCTTATCATTCATATTCTGAAGTGATACAGTGTTAAAAGTTGTGTAATCAAGATGTATTGATACATTAGTTTGTCATAGCCTTTTTCGGATTTTGTAAAACGAATTTGATCCGCCATAGTTTCAAATTAGTGTCAGCTGCTGGCTTGATGGACTGATAACCATAGAAATTAATTATTATTCGTTGTTATGCATTGTTATACAAAAATCGATATTTTACTACTTAATTAACTTATTATTCCCAGAACATGAGTTTTACCAGCAATCGAAAAGTATTGGGAATAAATTTGAATAAAGAACAAAAAAAAGTTTCGTTCTCAGGCAGGATTCGAACCATGAAAGTCTTAGTTACCAGTCTATCGTGCTCTGGAGTGAACAAGGCTCTGAAATCAGCTACTAGGGTCGGTCCGGTTTTTTTGCCACTACTGTACACAATGACTAACATTTCAATACAATATAACAAAATGTATGTACAGTATATTTTCTTGGGGGCAATATTATCGAATTGTCCCTGTAGCCAATATTAATATGTGACCAGTTGTACATTGTTACGAATTTTAATTGTGACCAATCTTTTTGTGACGAGTTGTCCCCAACCCATTACAATAACTTTTATGCATATTTGTGTGTGTGTGTGTGTGTGTGTGTGTGTGTGTGTGTGTGTGTGTGTGTGTATATATATATATATATATATATTTATTAGGCATACATATTCGGGCTTATAAAATACTGCAACTCATTTCAGAAGCCTGTTATGAAATTACAATTAATTATGGCTTATAAAATCTAATATTAATGTCTTTCTAAGCCATTATAAAGAAAATGTACGTACAAATCTTTACGAAAAGATTTTAGTCAAATAAACAGCACAAATTCCTAAGCAACAAAAATATATTAATTCCTATAAACACGGAGAAATCCCACAACCTAGCTTAACGTTTGCTAAAAGAAATAATAATACTACAGTTTAACATCGTTTTACTTCACACGAAAACAGTTGCATCGTGAGATGACTGCAACGAAAAGCAATTTAAATGTCTACATAGCCCCGGGTGAGGACAACTGGCGTTTTTACAACGACCTTGGCCACCACTACCGAGTTAGCAAATTCGCTTACTCTGCCAGCTAGGAATTAATATTCTTTCTACTATGTCTTCTACAATACTTAAAGTGGAGGCCTATTGTATAGCTGTCAAAAAAAAAAAATTGTGGCCGCACTCGTGAACAGCGAATATTTTCAAAGTCCACTTCGGGTCGCGGCGATGTTACACGATGCATGTGCTTGTACAAGCAGTTCCGGAACTATGAAAGTGTTCCATATCTGCGCCTCGTAGACCAGCGGTAGAGTGCTTGTTTAATGATTCAAAGGTTGTGGGTTCGCGCCTTCTTCAAGTTTTCATTTTATTTTTTAATCGTTCTTTAGCGATGTAAATGATATTCAAATTATAATTTATATCAGTTATCATTCTTTATGGATATCACGTTATTTATATTTTGTTATCGTTCTTTAGAGATATGAATAAAATTCAAGTCATCATTTGTATTCTGTTATCGTTTTATAACGAATGAATAATAATAATTATTATTGTATCTCCAATGGAGGTTAGCCCTATTTCACATATGTATGTGAGGGCTATAGTTTTATACACAAAAAAGATAAGCATAAAGAGAAATGGAAAAGAAAATTAAATTAGCTTACGCGATGTAAACAAAACATAACAATCCTTAAATTAGGCATTGCGATTGCAAAACAAATATCAGGTATCAATTTGAAACATACAAAAACATTAACAACACACATACGTAACACTTCTATAACACAAATATGCAGCTTTCCGTACCATACATCATAAATTAATACACAATAGTCACACAAACACAATCAAACTATAATTACGACATTGCGACGACATCAAGCATCCCATAACTGACTCACATACATAACAAATCAAGCATCCGTTGCAACACATACACTTCAACATAGTAACCACACTTTTAAAAGTTACAAATTTGGCTCCAAGAAGAATAAATAGGACACTGTTACTAATTACTATTCTTCTACAATTTCTTAAATAAATCTGTGAAATTCCGATATGAATAATATTCACGTTTTTTATACTGTTATCGTTCTTTAGCGATATAAATAATATTCAAGTTATCATTTATATTCTGTTTTCCTTCATTTATATTGTTTTATTGTTCTTGTTCTTTCGCAATATAAATAATCTGTATTTTATGTAAGTAATTATTATAACACAAATAACCATCTTTCTTTGTAAAAAAGGTTATTTTATTTAGATAATTAAATACGTATTACATGATATCTTATGTTAATTAAACAAACAGATATTTATCATTTATATTCTGTTATCGTTCTTTAGTGATACTGTATAAATAATATTCAAGTTATTTATATTGTAATCGTTCTTTAGCGATATAAATAACATAAATTTAATATTAGGTTTGGAAAACTCCAGTTGCATAATACTGCTATTAGTTTTTCTTTTTGTATTATTACATTATACTATCTTGAACCACAATAAAATGAAAAGGAGTAATGAGGAATTGAACCTGAGACGTTGACATCTAAATTCTGACGTTCGTCCGCTGAGCTACGAGGGCAAAAGTGTGGAAACATTTTCTGATGATTCGTAGAAGCTAGTCCAGGATGCGGGGGCAAAGGCTAATTGAGATTTCCCGATCTCTGATAGGGTCAAACATCCTGATAGAATTAATATTTAACCCTTGCCGTGACTTTCGGTGAAGTCCGGAGGGCCCAATTAGTCAAATCCACTCTCCTCATCTCCACGCTTGGGCCCCCTGGAATTTAATAGGATGCGAAAGAGATAGTGGTGTGCGGAAAGCAACGGGATGTTACCGCATTTAGGCCTATCCTTCCCAAGAAAAACTGCAAACATGAACAAAGGAAGCTTTTAATAGAAGAAGAAGGATCTTCTGCGGACCTCTGGAAAAAGAACTAAGGAAGAGACTAGTGAAGTGTTTTGGCATTGTATGGGGAAGGAACAAGGACATTACGACGAAATGAAGAGAAATGAATTGAAGCATTTGAAATGTGGATGTGGAGAAGAACGGTGCGTGTGAAGTGGACAGACAGAATAAGAAATAAAATTGTGTTTGAAAAAGTGAGTGAAGAAAGAATGATGCTGAAACTGATCAGAAACATAAAAAGGAATTGATTGGGTCTCTGGCTGAAAAGAATAATAGACGACATTAGGATATGTGGATCATATGCGGAGACTAAGAGAAAGGCAGAAAATAGGAAAGATTGGAGATTGCTGGGTTTGCAATGAAACACCTGCCCATAGACAGAACACTTATGTATGTATATTCAGAATGCCTGGAATATCATGTCTAAGAACAGTCGCTATTTGCAAAGAATAGTCAATTCCATGCCCACTCGACTGCAAGATGATCGAGATAAGAGGAAGATAGATTAAATATTGAATTGTGGCTTTTTGTTTTGTTTTTTGAACGCTTAATTGTTGGAATGTTTTAAGGCCGACGCCAGTAAATTTGTTTTGTTTATGCCACGAAAGATATTTTTATTGAGAATAAAATCTTTCTTCTTTCCATTTGCAGCCACAATATCATAATGATAGAGTCATGGCATAATATATTAATGAACCTGATGTTAATTACTAAAATAATCGTAAAAGAGAAAGGAGCCATTATGTATAGTTTGTCTTTCTCAAAAACAGAACAAAAAAGAACATAAAAAGCACGAGGTTGTAGTCGAACGCAGGACCTCATGAATAAGAGGCCTGAACGCTACCATTACGCTATCGAATCACAGAGAGAATACTTCAATTATAACTGTAGATATCAGGCAACGTGGTCCAACAACATGTAACATCGCCTGTCTCCGAATTGTAGCGAAGATACCAGAAGGGAACTTTGTTTCAGGAGAGCGGCCACTTTTTCTTTTGACAGCTGTACATGAACTACCGTATCCAGTGGTCGAGAGTCGCCGGATCAAACCCAGCGAATCTCACATGAAAGGATACAAGACAGAATGTATTTAAAATTTCTTTCTCAAGTCAATATTCAACTCGGCTAGTTATATTTAACATCATCAGATCATTGCAAACAATGCATTTCGCCATACAGGCGTGTCCACCTCAGAAGTAGAATTCTGTGCACTGCAGATTGGCAAAATCTACTAATGTTTTATTTCCATTCTTATTATTATTTACAAGCGATTTAACATCTGTGGTCATACCGTGTGTTTAGGATCTGTTTATATATCAGTTAGAATTATAATTAGAATCAGCCACGAAGTCCCATGAAGGGCAAGGGTCTCCTGACTATGCAAGGTGGCTTGCCAAGCAGTTCCCGGTTATGATATTGGTGATTGAGGCGGTGATGATTACAGACATCGGATTCTAGGGCAAATGCCTATTTTGTTTCTTTAGGAGAAAAGTAAAAATAATTATTAATATTTGTGTTTCATGGAAATTGAAAGGTATTCAAAGAGTTTTATAGTGCCCTAAAATGCCCTAAAACTGTTATTAGAGCCTAATTTGTTAATATTCGCCTAAAAATGCCTAACTCACTGTAAAGTTTCGCATTTTACTCTTACTTTTATAATTTATACATGCATTCACTGCGAATTTTAAGGCATTTAAAAAGTGGAAAGTTTGCTTCACACCGGCCATGAAACCATTGATAAAGGAAACAAAATGTTTTGAATCTCACGACACTCTAATAGATTTCACTGAATTTAACATGTTTGGAGGCATAAATGCCGACAAAGAACCAACCTTAGTTTTGAAGCAGGCAACAATCACAACATGTGCTGCTACCGATTCAGAGATATACCATACTATAAAAATGACTGTTTTCGGTCTGAAACCGATTAGCTGTACTGCCCTTCAGAGTGTCATAAAATCACAATTTTTGGAGAAAGAGTGTTTTTGAAATATTTATGAAAAGTCGTAAAACTGCCAATTAGTAGGGTAAACCGTTACAAAATATTTAAAAGAATGGCCCTCCTAGTGTTAACACTACCAGGAAATGCAACAATAAGTGGAACTTTGTATTTTTGTCCAATTGAATCTCAATAACAACGGTTCATTTGAATGCTCGTTAACAGTTGCTCTTTCCCTCACCTTATTTGTGTTGAGAAGTTTTGAGCGGTAGGACGTTTTCCTGTGAAGTTTAACGCGATAATGCCGAAAAATATAAGTGCAAAATCTACATTGATCCGGCAATGGCTAACAGAATATTCAGAATTCACTTATGATGGAAAAATAATATTCTGCAAGATTTGTAGCAAACAGGTATGTAACAATAGTTGAAATATATAAATTCTATTAATTTTAATGAGTAGGCCTATAATATTTATACATTGACTGAGCTATCCTGAGGTATAATTCTTTTTAAGACCACTACACTTTAACCTTTTAAATTCCGGTAGTTAAAGTATTTGCAGGTCATTAAAATTTTGATTGTTCGAACCCACTAACTTTGTGATAGAAATACGGCAATACAACAATTAGGATTTTATTTTAATTCAGTTTACTTTACATTTTTAGATTTCGCAAGAAAAGAAGTGCCACCTAAAGCAGCATGTGCAAGGAACGGCTCATAAGGCTAAAGCTCAGCAGAAAAATCAACTGCAACAAACTTTACTAACACAGCCTACTTCATCCAATCTCAGCAGCAATTTCTATGCTGATTTAACCAGAGCGTTTGTTGCTGCTAACATTCCCTGGAATGCAATTGAAAATCCGGTTTTAAGACAGTTTTTACAAAAATACTGCAAACAAAATATCCCATCTGAGTCGACCCTAAGAAAAATTACTTAGACAGAATATACAATGAAACTTTAGCTTCCATTCGGGAGGATATAGGTGATTCTTACATATGGGTCTCTGTGGATGAAACCTCAGATCCTATGAAAAGGTATATAGCAAATATGGTAGTAGGAAAACTTAGTCCTGATGGACCTTCGATTCCACACCTCGTATGTGTTAAGGAACTTTCGAAAGTGAATAGCCAAGCCATTGCTTATTTTGTAAATAAAGGCCTACAGTCTTTATACTCAGGTAATATAGACGATTCTAAAGTTCTGTTGTTTTGTACTGATGATGCCTCATACATGGTTGCTGCAGCTCCACTTCTTAAAACATTTTATCCTAACCTCACGCATGTAACCTGTCTAGCACATGGCCTTCACAGGGTTTCTGAAACAATCCGGAATGAATTTCCTCTTGTCAATTCGTTTATTTCTAACACAAAAAAATGTTTTTGTAAAGCCCCATCCAGGATTTCAATATTCAGAGAGAACTTTCCAGATATCCCACTCCCACCTCAGCCGGTTGTTACACGATGGGGAACCTGGATTCAGTCAGTGGTGTATTATTCTAAGTATTTTTAAAGAAGTGGTCACAGTTATTGATAAATTACCTGAAACTGATAGTGCAGCGTGTGTGAAAGCAGTGAAAGATTGTCTGAATGACTCACGAGTGAAAAACGATATTGCCTACATAACATCAAACTTTTCTTTCATACCTGCAAGCATTGAACAATTAGAACGTGAAAAACAATGTCTTTGTAGCCAAATAGCAATAGTAAAGGAAGCTCAAGTGAACATACATTCTGCTTTGGGCGAAACTGGGAAAAAGTTAAAAATAAGTGTGACAACGTATTAAATAAGAATGTAGGATTTTTTTGTTGGAAAAAGTATCAAGAGTGATATCGGGGAAAGTGTAAATGTTCCAGTAAGTATTGATGTTTCTATTGTACCTAATTTAAAATTTGCGCCTCTCACATCAGTTTCGGTTGAAAGAAGTTTTCTGCTTTCAAAATGATTCTCAGTGACAAAAGGCAAAGGTTAACTGTGGAGACTTTAGAAAAAATTCTGGTGGTGTACTGTGCAGATAATTATAATAAAGTCTGAGCATGGAACTGAATTTCAGTAACTTAAAATGAGTAATCTTGATATCAATAATCATTATTTCATTAGTTTCAATATATTAAATTTGTGCAGCTCTGTTTATAAATATAATATAGTATTCTTTTTAATGTTTAAACATACTTTTTGTGGTATTTTAGTGTATAACTAAAAATTTCAGTGAAAGAAATAAGTATGATACCTTGATGTGCCTAAAATGCCTATTTTCATTAAAATAGAGCCTAATTTTACAAATTTTGAGCTTATTTTAGGCGCCTAAAACTGCAATTTTTAGTGCCTAAAAATCCGATGTCTAATAATTACGCATTATACAGGTATATGGTGATTTATATTCATGACAAACATTAATAAAAGAATATGAATTATTGGGTTTAAAATGAAATTACACAGAAAACAAAATACGTGCCTGTAGGGGACAAATCGAGAGATCTACAGTAAAAAATGTACGTAAAGGGGAAAATAATTTACGCAAATGAATAGAGGGTGTAAAAAAAAGTATCAAATATTTTAGGAGGTGCTAGTATGCATCAAAACAAGAAAAAAAAGTCTAATAAACATGGGTCCTACAACACATACTTTCTGAGATCTGAACTCTTGTTCATAGCAGGTGCTCAATGTGACGTCCATTCATGGCAATGCATTCCTCTGCCCTTCGGCGTAAGGAATCACGCACTCTTTGAAATTGGCCTCGTTGTTTTTGATAACCAAAACTCTAGGGGATTTAGATTTGAGGGACGAGCAGGCCAAGGCGTGGGACCTCCCCGATCAATCCAGCGGTCCTGAAATATCAGCGTCAGGTGTTCACGCTCATTGCAGAAAAAATGTACTGGTGTGCCATCATGCATGAACCACATCTGTAGTCTTTGCTGACATGGCACATACTCCACCAAGGTAGGCAATACGTTAATAAGAAAGTCCTGATAACGATCCCCAGTTAATCTCTGTGGTAGCACGTATGGCCCTTAATCTATCACCAAGAACGCCTGCCCATACGTTGATTGAGAATCGGTGCTGATGCCTTGTTTCTTCAAGTGCAAAGGAATTTTCATCAGCCCACACACGCTGATTACGAAAATTCACAACACCATCTCTGCTGAACCCCGCTCATATTCGCAACCAAACTTTTCTTTTCAGTATTCCTTGCGACATATCAGTATTCCATGCCAGGGTGTCAACTACGATATGATTATCTGGTAGTCTGCTGTATTGTAGGGCAGAAAAATGCATTGCCATACAAACAGACATCGCATTGGGCATCACCTATGAACAAGTGTTCAGATCTCAGAAAGTATGTGTTGTAGGACCCTTGTTGTTTTTTTTTTTTACTTGGTTATTTAACGACGCTGTATCAACTACGAGGTTATTTAGCGTCGATGGAATTGGTGATCGCGAGATGGTATTTGGCGAGATGAGGCCGAGGATTCGCCATAGATTACCCGACATTTGCCTTACGGTTGGGAAAAACCTCGGACAAAAACCAACCAGGTAATCAGCCCAAGCGGGAATCGAACCCGCGCCCGAATGTATCTCCGGATCGGCAGACAAGCGCCTTAGCCAACAGAGCTACACCGGTGGCTCTTTTTTCTTGTTTTGATGCATACTAGCACCTCCTAAAATATTGGATACTTTTTTAACAACTGGTATATCTATTTGGGTGTGAACGTAACTAAAAATGGAAACCATTGGTCTGAAATGAATGAAAGATGTAATATATGAAGAAAATATTATATCAAAATTAAACAATAATAATTCGTGGGGCAGCGTTGTAACTTCTAAATCAAAGACTCTTACAATAGTTAAATGTACAAATACATATGCAGCAGAAACGTATTTAAAAGCAAGGATTGTAGCAAAATTAATTGGACAGAACAAACAAAAGACAGTAGTCATTCCCGAGTCAAAAAGCGAGTGAAATAAATTTTGACCTCCTCCCATGATTCGAATCTGGAACTACTACATTTTTAACTACAAACGCTGCCACTTGAATTGTGACGAAGTATGTTTTAATTAATTTCACACTTCCAATATTTTCTTTTTTAGTGTGAATAGTAAACCAAACAGCTATTGCACACTTCAGAAGAAAAAATCGATATTTAATACTTACTTAATTACTGGCTTTTAAGGAACCCGGAGGTTTATTGCCGCCCTCACATAAGCCCGCCATTGGTCCCTATCCTCAGCAAGATTAATCCAGTCTCTACCATCATATCCCACCTCCCTCAGATCCATTTTAATATTATCTTCCCATCTACGTCTCGGGCTCCCCAAAGGTCTTTTTTTCCTCCGGTCTCCCAACTAACACACTATATGCATTTCTAGATTCGCCCATACGTACTACATGTCCTGCCCATCTCAAACGTCTGGATTTAATGTTCCTAATTATATCAGGTGAAAAATACAATGCGTGCAGTTGTGTGTTGTGTAACTTTCTTCATTCTCCTGTAACTTCATCCCGCTTAGCCCCAAATATTTTCCTAAGCACCTTATTCTCAAACACCCTTAACCTATGTTCCTCTCTCAGAGTGAGAGTCCAAGTTTCACAACCATACAGAACAACCGGTAATATAACTGTTTTATAAATTCTAACTTTCAGATTTTGATTTTAATAACAATAGTATTATCTTACGTAAGTTTTGTACTTATATATAGTTACATTTTAATATCCAATACACAGCTGTACTCAGAAAATTAGGCCTACACACCGCAGAATCAGACCTGTAAATTATTTTTAGTAAGTCTTGCAATGTTTAATAACCAACTGAATTTGAGCTCTAAATATGCCAGCAATCTTGCAGGTCATGGCCTTCGTGTAATAGCTTATTGTTTATTGTAGTGTATTTGTGTTTTGTTTTATTCTGAAAAGCCATTACGTATTTCTCAAAACTGACGACAGATGGATTTTGGAAAATAAGAAAATGATGTAGGAAAATTAACCATTCATGAAAACTACTATTTTTCTGAAAAACTTTGGGTTCCAAGCTTCAAAATGAGGGGTCATTCATTAAAATTCGTTCAGCCGTTTTCCCGTAATTTCCATTACCAGTTCAAATTATATACATATATAGAAATTAATATTATCTATACTCAAACGGATCAGACTGTATAAATATTGTTACATTTCTATAAAGAAAAAATATCAGCTGTCTTAATAGTTTGAATTCAATGCTTCTCAACCGAATAATAACAGGCATTTCCCATATTTATTCTGTGTTTAATTTCCTCCCGAGTATTGTTTATATTTGTTACTGTTGCTCCAAGATATTTGAATTTTTCCACCTCTTCAAAGGATAAATCTCCAAATTTTTATATTTCCATTTCGCACAATATTCTGGTCACGAGACATAATCATATATTTTATTTTTTCGGGATTTACTTCCAACCCCATCTCTTTACTTGTTTCAAATAAAATTCCCGTGTTTTCCCTAATCGTTTGTGGATTTTCTCCTAACATTGATATTTAATATTCACTTTAAAAATCAACATTATTAAAAATGATGGCATGATGATACGGCCATAGTAGAGCAATGGTATAATGAAAACAGCAGGCAAGATCATGGTAAAATAATTGTCTACAGTCGGTGTCTTCACCAAAAATCTCAGAGGAAGTAATAGAAACCTGAATAGTAACAGAGTTAGAGTACCAAGTTACGTAACAACAACAGAAAATATAAGTGGTAATACTTCTCATTAGAAATAACAATAAAACATAGCAGTAACATTAATAGAATTGTCCACACCTGTGGAGTAACGGTCAGCGCGTCTGGCTGCGAAACCAGGTGGCCCGGGTTCGAATCCCGGTCGGGGCAAGTTACCTGGTTGAGGTTTTTTTCCGGGATTTTCCCTCAACTCAATACGAGCAAATGCTGGGTAACTTTCGGTGCTGGACCCCGACTTATTTCACCGGCATTATCACCTTCAGATCATTCAGACGCTAAATAACCTAGATGTTGATATAGCGTCGTAAAATAACCTAATAATAATACTTACTTACAAATGGCTTTTAAGGAACCCGAAGGTTCATTGCCGCCCTCACATAAGCCCGCCATCGGTCCCTATCCTGTGCAAGATTAATCCAGTCTCTATCATATCCCACCTCCCTCAAATCCATTTTGATATTATCCTCCCATCTACGTCTCGGCATCCCCTAAGGTCTTTTTCCCTCCGGTCTCCCAACTAACATTCTATATGCATTTATTGATTCGCCCATACGTGCTACATGTCCTGCTCATCTCAAACGTCTGCATTTAATGTTCCTAATTATGTCAGGTGAAGAATACAATGCGTGCAGTTCTGCGTTGTGTAGCTTTCTCCATTCTCCTGTAACTTCATCCCGCTTAGCCCCAAATATTTTCCTAAGCACCTTATTCTCAAACATCCTTAATCTCTGTCCCTCTCTCAAAGTGGAGTCCAAGATTCACAGCCATGCAGAACAACCGGTAATATAACTGTTTTATAAATTCTAACTTTCAGATTTTTTGACACCAGACTAGATGATAAACCTAATAATAATAATAATAATAATAATAATAATAATAATAATAATAATAATAATATAATAATAATAATAATTTTTTATTTTAGTAGGTTATTTTACGACGCTTTATCAACAGCTCAGGTTATTTAGCGTCTGAATGAGATGAAGGTGATAATGCCGGTGAAATGAGTCCGGGCCCAACACCGAAAGTTACCCAGCATTTGCTCATATTGGGTTGAGGGAAAACCCCGGAAGAAACCTCAACCAGGTAACTTGCCCCGACCGGGAATCGAACCCGGCCACCTGGTTTCGCGGCTAGGCATGCTAACCGTTTCTCCACAGGTGTGGATAATAATAATAATAATAATAATAATAATAATAATAATAATAATAAATAGAATTAGAAATTGGTAGCAACAGTAGTAACAACAATAACAAAAAGCAATTGTCTTTAGACAGCTTTAATATTGTGAACATTCTGCTTTCATTGTCTTTTCAAAATAATTGAAATTGTATTTACTACGGATAATATCGACAAAAGAAACTCCGTTTCTCACGTTTTTCCTCTGTTAAGCGAAAGGTTCGTTGGCATTGACGTTTGTCATCTTATTTTTCCTCCACTGATCAAGCGAAGTATTGCTTCCTTTTATTTCCGCATGAATTGTTAAGGCAATATCAGCATTAAAGCATAATATATAACCTGCAAAAAAGAAAATTCCGCGCACAAGGACGTACAGTATAACAACACATTTGGTATGAGGTTATGTCAGGTGGACGCCTGACCAATGAGCCCTCGAGGATTGTGGAGAGGAGTCCCTCCTCCGTACACTTAACGTAACCAAACCACGCTCTCAGTTCATAAAACAGATAGTGTTTGATAGGACGTGGGTGCGTAGCGCTGCTCAGATGTTCTCTGCCGTGTGGAGTGATGCTCAACTGTCAAACATTCGAAGACTAGCGTGTAAGATGCTTACATGTCGAACATGTGAATAGCGAGTTTCTCTTTTATAATTCAGCCTTCACAACGCTTATTTGTTTGCAAACTGCGAGTTGACGTTCATCTGTCAAAATATTTGACGACTAGCTTTTTTTCTTTAATCAGTGGTGAGAATTACAAGATTTGCTGAAATTATCTGCATCGTGCCTGAGGAACGTGTGAAAGTGTTCGCTACCAAAGCCTGCAACAGTGATATATATATAAATGTGAGCATTTATACAATCGATTGCTTATACATCTATAATTTAAAGCGTCAGAAATAAAAGAGAATAACTTCTATTTAGAAAAAAAAAACATACAGCTACTAAAGATTAGTGTTTTAAGCATTTAATGAAATAATGTGCCTATAAAATGTTAATGTATTTTGTTTTTTCTCATGTCCACAGATCGATAAACTATCTTTTAAGTCATTATAGATACTTAGATAGGTTCTATGGTAACTCAAAATACTGTTAGTGAATATACGTGTGCAGTACTTAACATCTCAATGATGAACTTTTTTTATTGGGTTATTTTACGACGCTGTATCAACATCTAGGTTATTTAGTGTCTGAATGAAATGGAGGTGATAATGCCGGTGAAATGAATCCGGGGTCCAGCACCGAAAGTTACCCAGCATTTGCTCGTATTAGGTTGAGGGAAAACCCCGGAAAAAACCTCAACCAGGTAATTTGCCCCGACCGGGATTCGAACCCGGGCCACCTGGATGACGAACTTCGAGTTAAGATAGGTATGAATAAAGTTCGGTTATGTATGTAGCGAATACTGGCTTATTCAAGCTAATATGTTGAAATAATCATTATAAATACTCAAATTAATACAACAGTCCACACCTGTAAAGTAACGGTTAGCGTGTCTGGCCGCGAAACCAGGTTGATCGGGAAATTTACCTGGTTGAGGATTTTTTCTGGGGTTTTCCCTCAACCCAATATGAGCAAATGCTGGGTAACTATCGGTGCTGGATCTCGGATTCATTTCACTGGCATCGTCACTTTCATCTCATTCAGACGCTAAATAACCTAAGATGTTGATAAAGCGTCGTAAAATAACACTCTAAAAAACAATAACCATAATCATAATATTATAGACGCCATCTGCTGAGGTTCAACTGGCAGCATATTTAATAGACTCGGGATCGATTCTCGATAGGAAGTGAAAATTTATCTCCCAAAAGAACTAGACGTACTCGTATTTCTTTTGTCTCGTGTAGCCTATCCCTTAATCTTAAGAAGCAGTGGTATTAAGAAATGCTATCCACATAACTACAGATCCCACTGTCTCCTCATGTCTAATGTTTGTTTATAATCCCCATAGAAATGAGAATGAAACTAAGTTACCAATCAAACTTTTTGATCCTAACGTCAACTTTAGTGACAGTAACTATATCAGTAGTCATATCTCGTTCAGCTACGTATCGCAGAGGAATTTATATTCGGCGCCAGACGAAAGTGATGATGATGATGATGATGATGATGATGATGATATCATGTCATTGAAGTTACCTCATTTTCTGTTGCTGCAATACGAAATGAAAGTCGTTCTGAGATCATCTTTGTTGAAACTTCATCTGTTGTAGAAGATAGAGCATATAGCGAACAATTAACCATACGTCATAAGGCGATATCCCTTCCCACAACATTATTCAAACGAACAAAAATAGGGTTCAAAATTTACATAAGCATGAAGTTTTCTTTCCAATAACAACTACCGAAAATTTAATAGTTTTGCCTTAATTAAAAGGGTGGCCTACCTACTAGAAAATCTATAGCTACATATTCTGCTAAATATATTAATGCAAACATTTTGAAACAGAAATGTGTACGCTTATTCTGTAAATTTTAGTTTTAAATAATATTTTAATTATTTTTGCACATGTTACTAAATGTTACAGTCAGAATGCATTCTGCAAAGTAATCAATACTCTCAAATATAAATTATTATAAATTGTGGCAAATACTATTAAGAGTATACTTTTCTTGTTTCACTTTATTAAATTTTTCTTAACTTTAACATCAGAATGTAGAAAATGTCATGTTCTGACATGAATAGGTTGACTGTTATATTACGTTAGTTGTAGCTTAAAACAATAAATAAATTTGGGTTCAGTAGATATAAACAAACGTTAGTTGTAGCTTACAACAATAAAGAAATTTGGGTTAAGTAGATATAATCATACGTTAGTTGTAGCTTACAACAATAAATAAATTTGGGTTCAGTAGATATAATCATACGTTAGTTGTAGCTTACAACAATAAATAAATTTGGGTTCAGCAGATATAATCATACGTTAGTTGTAGCTTACAACAATAAATAAATTTGGTTTCAGTAGATATAATCATACTTTAGTTGTAGCTTACAACAATAAATAAATTTGGTTTCAGTAGATATAATCATGTTTAGTTGTAGCTTACAACAATAAATAAATTTGGTTTCAGTAGATATAATCATGTTTAGTTGTAGCTAAATAAATTTGGTGACAACAATAAATAAATTTGGTTCAGTAGATATAATCATGTGTTAGTTGTAGCTTACAACAATAAATAAATTTGGGTTCAGCAGATATAATCATACGTTAGTTGTAGCTTACAACAATAAATAAATTTGGGTTCAGCAGATATAATCATGTTAGTTGTAGCTTACAACAATAAATAAATTTGGGTTCAGTAGATATAATCATGTGTTAGTTGTAGCTTACAACAATAAATAAATTTGGATTCAATAGATATAATCATACTTTAGTTGTAGCTTACAACAATAAATAAATTTGGTGTCAAATATAATCATGGATTCAAACAATAAATAAATTTGGATTCATAGATATAATCATTTTAGTTATAGCAATAAATAAATTTGGATTCAACAATAAATAAATAAATTTGGATTCAATAGATATAATCATACTTTAGTTGCTACAACAATAAATAAATTTGGATTCAGTAGATATAATCAACAATAAATAAATAAATTTGGATTCAATAGATATAATCATACTTTAGTTGTAGCTTACAACAATAAATAAATTTGGATTCAATAGATATAATCATACTTTAGTTGTAGCTTACAACAATAAATAAATTTGGATTCAGTAGATATAATCATACTTTAGTTGTAGCTTACAACAATAAATAAATTTGGGTTCAGCAGATATAATCATACGTTAGTTGTAGTTTACAACAAATAAATAAATTTGTGTCAAATAAATTTGAATTCAGTAGATATAATCATTTGGATTCGTTAGTTGTAGCTTACAACAATAAATAAATTAATTTGGATTCAGCAGATTTAATCATCGGTTATCGTCATGAAGGTCTGAAGCTCGATTCCGTGAAGATCCAGTAAGACTTAGCATAGTGGACGAATTGAATCTAGAGCAGGTATTTTCGAGTATTTTGGTTCCGTCTGTCGCTTTTATTTGATTATTGCTCCAATGTCGTCGTATTTCTCTCTTTCACTAACTTCCCCAGCATTATCATCTTTGTATTGTTTCTAATCATCATTATCATCAACAAGGACAGTGGATTTTAGATTGGACAGTTAAAACTATCCCTCGTATTTTCTTTGTCCCTCCAAAATTTATTCTCCTGAGAGACTTATAATGGAATCTTTATTTCTTAATCACATCATCAGTCACTCCTCCAACGTTTAGGGCCTTCAGTTCATTTAAAAGTGTTTAATTGTTTAATTTTTGCGGTTACGTTCATTTTTAACCCGAGATATTGATCCTGCAATGTTTCTCAAAAACTTCATTTCCATTGTTTCAATGTTTCTTCTTGCTATTTATTTTTTGTTTCTTGTTTTTTAGGATAAGGAACACTGCAATAATCATCAACTCAATTTGAAATGGATCCCACAGGCTTTATTATTATAATGAGACGATGACGGCATTGTTCTTGAGAGAAAAGATAGCTAATAGTGACTGAATTGGACGGTTTTATAGTCGAATTTGGAGTCTATCACTTTTTCGGTGAGCTTATTCGGCGAAGTCCTTTACAAAATAGACACATTATCTGTTACAGAGCGTCAGATCCTCTATTCTCATCACATACTTTATCACACATTCGTCTTTTGTTCTCCGTCGCCTGGCAACATATTGTGTGCCAGGCTCGCATGATACATAAACGCAATGTATTAAAAGATAAGACGGTATCAGATGCAAACACATTTATCGATTTCAGAGGTGGGGCAACCGAAATCAGCATATGCGCTATCTAAACTGTACGTTCACGGTCACTAGGAAGATTGCCTCTCAGCCCTCACGTGTGATTTGAGATTCAATGAGTAAGGCCATTCTTTACACTCAAGTTATCTCGGCAGAGAGATTCGATCAATAAATACGCGCGTTTTACGTGGTTTCAATATAAAATAGGTCACATGCACTAAACATCCCGTATTCACATACTCACGCAAGGAAGTTATAGATGGTAACAATTCGCTTATGAAATTCTAAAGGTAAGAGAAGACGAGAATTCATATAATTTATGTCATCTCTGTATAAGAAACAGTTTCTATAAAACTGAGTGCTAGATATTTTATCGCATCTCTGCGGCTGAAGCGATAGAGCTCTGGACTTCCATGCAGGCGTCTCGGGTTCAGTACCCTGCCAAGTAATGAAATGTGTGGTGAACAATGCAGACTTGTAGATGATTTTTCTTGGGTTATTGGGTTATTTTACGACGCTGTATCAACAACTTAGGTTATTTAGCGTCTGAATGAAATGAGCCGTTAAGAGCAAAAGTGGTGTAAGTAAAAACTGGGTAATGAGGTTTAAAGTAAAAAATTATGTAAAATACAGTGCAAAGTAGCAATTAATATGGTCTTCTTGCTATTCACTGACTACTAATAGTTTAAATAAATTGAATATTAATTGCTACTTTGCGGTGTATTTTACAGAATGTTTAACCTTCATTACTCATTTTTTACTTACACCACTCTTGCTCTGAACGGCTCAAATGAAGGTGATAATGCCGGTGAAATGAGTCCAGGGTCCAGCACCGAAAGTTACCCTGCATTTGCTCGTATTGGGTTGAGGGAAAACCCTGGAAATAACCTCAACCAGGTAACTTGCCCCGACCGGGATTTGAACCCGGGCCACCTGGTTTCGCGGCCAGACGCGCTGACCGTTACTCCGCAGGTGTGGACTTTTTCTTGGGGAACTCCCATTTTCCTTTATAATTCCATCAATACTTTCCATCTTTCCCACATTTCATCTATCATCTGCAATAGTTAAAAATAGGTTGGAGTGAAGTCTTCAATACTGATGTAGATAGGACTTGGGGCTGCGGGTATTCTTTTAATCCACAGCTAATCACTTCTCCATTTAATTAGGCTAATTGTGTTTAGCTCACGTAGGTTGTAGACGACTATCTCAGGAAGAAAAATATTGAGTTTTACACCATGGGTTTGGATTTACTATGTTCCTGAATTGCTCGGGTGAAGACAATGTTAAGTGACATTTTCATTATTCATGAAAATAATTTATGCTCGACCATGCCGAAATGTAGTAATTATACACCTGGTAGAGCCCTTTAATGGGCCTCATTAAAGTACACCTATTGATTGAAGTTCACGTGTTCCACCAATCAGAAAATACCATTGTAGCAATATGAAAGCGCAAGCATCGATTATTCTCGGATATGCAATCGAAAGACAACAATAAATCAATAAATCACCTATATTTGAAATAAAGTCAGTTCTGTTACTACAATAATTAGCGTTAATTGTAAATAATATTCAAATAAATTCAATTTCTCATCTCGTTTTTCAATGTCTTGTTTAATTTCAAGGTTATATCAAGATTAATGTTTATTTTACTCTCTAGATTATATCAAGGTCAATGTCGACATTTGTCTCTCGGAAAAAATCAATACTTTCGCGTCTGCGCACAGCTCACAATTTACGAAGTATTGCACAAGGTCAGTTCCGCTCCTCAGTCAGATAAGAATAACATGAATACTTATGAATAATTTCAAGTTAGAAATATGGTCGAGCATAAAAAGTCGTATGAAACTTGACTATAATGGTAATTAAGACGCTCGTATGAAAATTATGAAACTCGCTTGCGCTCGTTTCACAAACATACTCGCGTCTTAATTACTACCATTATAGACTCGTTGCATAATGTACTATTATTTCACATGCTCTATTCAGTGCTATTCGTATGTGAGATGTTTTATATTGAAGTTTCAAATGTTGGCAATACATGAGACTATCAAATGCAAAACTCGCCTTATCCAGGTAGAGTGATTGTTCAGAAAACAGGGAAAACCGATATGGATATGGACAGTTTTGCATTTGATAGTAGTTTTCTGAGCTCTATGGAAGAGGAATTAGACAAGATTTGCACAAACCGACTATATCAGTAGATACAGAGCTGCAAGAAGTACAACATCCCATATGTAACTCATTTTTTTAAATTTTGAATAAGGCGAGTTTAGCACTTGATAGCCCCACATGTCAGTGCTACTTGAGCGTGGATATTATCTACAACGTTTCGGGCAACTTACAGATTACACAACCGGGGTAATATTGGTCGCCTACTCTATTAAGTTCATTACACCTGACTAATCCAAACAAACGGACTGACAACCCGATACTGTATGACCCTGGTGACGGGATCTGTAACTAGTCCCCACACATTTGGGGCACAAGTTCAAACACACAATGTAAAATCCAAAAAAGTTTATTTTAATCAAAATGGCTGTGAAAACTTGAAACTTGATAGCTAAATCTTTATTTAAAGATCTTCTCAAACCTCAGAAGAATCCACCTCTGTGAGGTAACTGTTAGCACGTCTAACCGTGGAACGAGCGGGCCCGGGTTCAAATCCTGGTTGGGACAAGTTACCTGGTTGAGGTTTTCCCTCAACCCATTAAGAGCAAATGCTGGGTAACTTTCGGTGCTGGACCCTGGACTCATTTCGCTGGCATTATCATCTTAATCTCACTAATCAAATCACAGAAACCTGCAGAAAAATATATTCTATTATCCATGTGCTAAAAAGAATAAATGTTCATCTCCCCTCTTGCTTAAAAAGTTCCTTGTGCAGACACTTGTATTTCCCTATTTTGACTATGCTGACATTTTACTGACTCACCTTTCCAGCGACAACAAAACGAAACTTCAACGTGCTCATAATTTGTGTGTACGTTTTGTGAGCAATGTTCGTAAATATGATCATATTACCCCATCCCTGGAAGCAATAGGTTGGCTTAAACTAGATAAGAAAAGAAATTTATATTCACTTCTCTTTCTCTTCGAAATCTTGAACTCTTTTATTCCTTCGTACCTGTCGTCTCGCTTCACTTACCTTTCTTCCCACCATAATATGAACACACGCTCTCGCCATGAAACAATACTAACAATACCATCCCATCGCACATTCTCATACTCATCCTCTTTCACAATAGCCCTACCAAGACTCTGGAATTCGCTACCTGCTAGCATCAGGGACTGTCGAAATAAAATTGAATTCAAACGCAAACTTACTAGGCACTTGGTCAGTAATTGATTTCTTGTAAATAGTTTCCTTAATCTATCACAAAATATTTCAATATCCAGTAATTTCATCACTATACAATTTTGTTATTCTAGGTTTAATTTGTAATTCAGTAAATATAAAATATTCTTTGTTTTTCTATGATAAATTATCTAGCTTTAATTAGTCAGGTAATCTTTTCGTACTTTGATTTTTATTGTAATTGATATTGCAAATTTAATACTAATTGTAATTTTATTTGTAATTGTAATTGTAAATTTAATACTAATTGTAATTTTATTCTTCATATTATAGTTGGAATCTCCTGGTAGAGGGGCAGAGAAGGCCTGACGGCCTTATCTCTACCAGGTTAAATAAATAAATACTAATACTAAGACGCTAAATAGTCATAACAGTTGAAAAAGCGTCGTCAAATAACTAAATAAAAAACCTTAGAAGCTATTAAATGTAGTTCATGTGGAGGATGAGAATAACGACAAAGATGATAATGGTGATGATAAGAATGAAGAAAACAAAAAGAATTAGCTAATAACAGAGGGGGGAAACTAAATATTTGTTATTTCAAAGTCGATGTAGGCCCTATGTCTTCGTTTTCTATATTAACGGAAATTAGATATTCATAAAGAAATAGTTTCCAAAAAGCATTGGGCATATGGGGCTCTTCTATCAGTTTCCATAGAAACGCCTACCTACCACAGAGCTTCTACGATGTACTAGGCAAGGTCCATAAAACCAAAGCTTTATTCTTACTTATCCTACAACTATTCTATTCTCCACAATTCTCACAGAAGTTAATGCAACTCGAAACTCTAGTCTTTGATAAAAATCCGTCGGTTGAGTTACAGCTTTTTTCTCCTTTGAAGATAAGATCAGTAATTTTTCACATCCATTTCATCTATAAAGCTTATTCAAAGACTTTCTTATGTGATAACACGGATAGATATTGGACACAAAATCGAAGTATGTACGCATAGCCTATAATTCTTTTTTATTGGGTTATTTTACGACGCTGTATCAACATCTAGGTTATTTAGCGTCTGAATGAAATGAAGGTGATAATGCCGGTGAAATGAGTCCGGGGTCCAGCACCGAAAGTTACCCAGCATTTGCTCGTATTAGGTTGAGGGAAAACCCTGAAAAACCTCAACCAGGTAACTTGCCCCGACCGGGATTCGAACCCGGGCCACCTGGTTTCGCGGCCAGACGCGCTGACCGTTACTCCACAGGTGTGGACTATAATTCTTCCCACGATCCAAAGTGCACCAAAAGTCTTATGGACTCTATTATAGACCTACGAACCCGTGTGTTTTTTTCGCTGAGAAGACACCTGCTGAATTAACTCGTCTCGTCTGTATCCCCTCTTCCAAGAGCAGAGAGTTCAAAGACTGAACTCGAAAAAAGAAAGCGCCTAATTACAATAGTCAACAGTGTACGAGTTCATAACTGTTGCACAGTGTAACATTTTTGTTCTAGAAACATTTGCGATATCGTGACGTCTTAGGTTAAAAAATGTTTCCATTTATGGTATCAAGGAAAAACGTCTCGTATCAGTTGTCTTGGCAACAAGAAACAAAAGATAACTGATAGACAGATTTGAGGAGACCAGGTAGGAAAAATGCGTATGACGTAACAATATGGGTACGCACGTCTCTTATTCCAACAAATGAAGGTCGTGTAGTTCGGGATTTGTTTACAAGACAAAATTGCATCATAGCAGCTTACGTAAAAGATTCCTTAATAATTTATTGAGAAATATGAAAGGATTGTATGTTAATTAAGTTTTAGACGCGTTCTTTATTTCAAAGTCGATGTAGGCCTATGTTTTAGTTTTCTACATTGACGGAAATTAGATATTCATAAACAAATCGTTTCCAAATCTTTGTTAGATTATAGAAAATTCCACGTTAACAAAAAGAATTGGGCATATGGGGCTATTCTAGCAAATGACCAGTTTCCATGGAAACGCCTACCTACCACATAGCTTCTACAATGTACCACGCAAGGCCCATAAAATCAATGCCTTTTTCTTAACGTGGAATTCTCTTTAGAAATTCAACTTTCGGCGACCAAGGGTATCCGTGTGAATACAGTGTGTGCCATTTTATTGAACAAAATTCAGTTTTGAGGACGATAGAAGTTATTCCGATGATTCCCTTTGAAAAGTACAGTTTCTACTAAAAGTTTAAGGACGCCCCTTCAAAGGCGATGTTTCATTCCTGTCATTATACTTATGTAAAACTCTCCGATGTTCTTACAAGGATGAAATGCCTGTGAAAAATGAAGGTTTTTTTTTTTACTGCAAATCCAAACACTCTATCTTCCAAACTGTGGATTATATAGCCTATCAATTTCTCTATTATGAAAACTTACTGAAAAATTACATTTTTTTTTTGTAGGAGAAAAATTAATTACTCCAGAATAAATGTACAGTAATGGCAAAAAAACCGGACTGACCCTTGTAGCTGATTTCAGAGCCTTGTTCACTCCAGTGCACGATAGGCTGGTAACTAAGACTTTCGTGGTTCGAATCCTGCCTGGGAAGGAAACTTTTTTTTATCCTTTATTCAAATTTATTCTCAATACTTTTCGATTGCTGATAAAATTCATGATCTGGGAATAATAAGTTAATTAAGTAGTAAAATATCGCTGCAATCGAAAAGTATTGGGAATAAATTTGAATAAGGAACAAAAAAAAAGTTTCCTTCCCAGGCAGGATTCGAACCACGAAAGTCTTAGTTAACAGTCTATCGTGCTCTGGAGTGAACAAGGCTCTGAAATCAGCTACAAGGGTCGGTCCGGTTTTTTTGCCACTACTGTACTTAGATCAATGAATTCTGGGTTAGAGTTAGACATATCTGAAAGGATTCTTGTGCAATTGTTACTTTTTATTAATTTGTGACAGGTAGTTCACGCATTATATTTCATATTTTTCACTTGCCATTTTCTAAAATTCTCTTGTGTTTAAAATTCGCGACAAATTGTCTCGTGATCGCCACTCTCACTTACGTCATAACATTGAAAGTTGGTAACATTGGTTAATCAGCTTATTTCCTCCATTTTTAGTAATCATCTGTGGAGTTTGCTACAAGTATGGGAAGGTTAGATTTCTTCCTTGAAAAACTGAAAAAGGGTCGAAATTCTGTGAGTGTGGACGTGAAGTGGCAGATTATTGGTATGTGGAAGAATGACTAGAGATAATATATAACTATATTTCAAATGTATTATTTTATTTTATTAATATATTTTCATAGAAATTTTAATAACTTTGAAAGGTATATACATAAATATAGAACTAAAAATATGAATTCTCTGCGTTTGTCTGAACCAAAATGTAGAACCAATGCAGCTTTTTATCATAGCATGAGTCAAGGTCCCACATTATTAAACAAATTTTATTCCAATAATATTTCAACCACGAATCCTCCCCAAATTAATAAAAAAAAAAAAAAATTGTATTGGATTTATAGTTTGGGTTTAAACATATTAAACACTATTTAATCTGTATTCACTCTCAATTTTAATTTTATTTTTGTCTGTATTGGAATCCCCTCCTGAGCACGAGTCTTACTCATTCAGGAGTGGGCTAGTTTATCTTTCATTGTATTTATTAATTTGTATTCATTTCAAACTTACTAGCAATAAAAATAAATAAAAGATATCCCAAAATTAATTAATTTAAGTACACTAATTCTACAGTAATTAATTTTTTCCTACACAATATATGATTTTTCAGTAAGTTTTCATAACAGAAAAAATTTTATATAGTCTAATCCAAAGTTTGAAAGCTAGAGTGATTGGGTTTGTAGTAAAAAAAAAAAACTTCATTTTTCACAGATATTTGGTCCCTGTATAAACTTCAGAGGGTTTCACATAGGTGTAAGTACAGAAGTGAAACATCCCTTTTGAAGGGATGTCGAAATTTTAGTAGAAACTGTAGAGAAAGTACGCCAAGTCTTAGTATTATGATTGTGTAAAAAGCCTTTTCGAAATTGACAAGTCCCAAGTCAACATACTCGCCATCCATCAATCTCGTCTACATCTTCCAATCATTACCATCTAGCATCCACACCTGTGGAGTAACGGAATAGCGTGTCTGGCCGCGAAACCAGGTGCCCCGGGTTCGATTCCCGGTTGGGGCAAGTTACCTGGTTGAGGGTTTTTCCGGGGTTTTCCCTCAACCCAATATGAGGAAATGTTTTGGGTAACTTTCGGTGCTGGACCCTGGACTCATTTCACCGGTATTATCACCTTCAACTCATTCAGACGCCAAATAACCTAAGAAGTTGATAAAGCGTCGTAAAATAACCTCCTTTAAAAAATTATCATCCAGCCATTCTCCCATCTACATATCTCCTTCCTTGCTGCCAGTCTATCTAAGAGTCAGTGCGTCTGTCTATCGAAAATTTTTCATATCCACAGTGAGGAATTACTCTAAGCTTTAAAGTGAAATAAAACACAGACATATGTTATGCGTCTTAGCTATTACATGCACCATGGCAACAACTGCAATAAAGAGTAATAAAACACGGTCGAAGTGCTCGAAACTGGACCCGATGTCAATTGTTTTATTGCAGTACAATAAATGATTAAATTGAGACATAATTTAAGGTCTGAAATTCGCAAACTATTCAAAGATGAAAATCAACTTTCACGAATATAAACAGCATTTTATCAAACTTAAATAACTGAAAAGGAATCGCAGCTAAACTACAACACACGTAACATGTTTTTCTTTATTCCTTGCAACAGCAATTTATATCTCGTAGATTTGTAGTACAAAAAACTCCGTACTGAATCAGAAAGATCCAAGTAAATTTTCGGACCACTTTGCGCTCATGTCAAAATTGAAGTATGGTTATCATCATTGCATATTACCCTATTCTCTGGGGCAACGAATTCAGAATTCCGGGTACTAACATCTCAGAAGTCGAGTTCTTCATATCGCCAGACTTTGAGAGGCCGGGAAGATTTAAGTTACTAAATTTCGAAAAATATACAGGGTGTTTCCTAATTGGTGTTACAAACTTTCAGGGATGATGGCGAAGGGTACGTGTATCAATTTGAGATAAGGAACCATGGTCCGGAAATGAGTGAGTCGAAAGTTATAAGCAAAAATAGTAGTGTGGAAATGGAATTGTACGTAATTTGGCACCACGTGCCCTCCTTCCCTTAACTTTTGGAACAGTTGTGGAAAAATGGTATGGGCCGAATGTCTCCTACGTGGGTACTTGTACGATACAATCTGCGAGCTTGTCTATTATTCCCATTGGCTCATCCGTATTCGAAAATCAGGTCTGCTTATTCCGCTCTACTGTACTTCTCCATTTCACTAGGACTGATCGACTGGACACTGCAACTTGTACAGTCGATCTGTCCTAGTGAAATGGAGGAGTACATGAAAGCGGAATAAGCAGACCTGATTTTTTAATATGGATGAGCCAATGGGAATAGTAGACAAGCTCACAGATTGTATCGGGGCAAGTACCCACGTAGGAGACATCCGGCCCATACCATTTACCTACGACTATTCCAAAAGTTAAGGGAAGGAGAGCGCGTGGTGCCAAATTACAATTCCATTTCCACACAACTATTTTTCCTTGTAACTTTCGATTCAGTCATTTCCGGACCATGGTTCCTTATCTCCAATTGATACATGTACCCTTCGCCATCATCCCTGAAAGTTTGTAACACCAATTCGGAAACACCCTGTTTATAGATTATACTGTTTATAGAATATTTATTAATTAATATTGTTATTTCACTGCAAACCCAGCATTCTCTAATCTTTTTAATTTTCCGCCTTCCACTTAATCTTCGCATATGATGCATAAATCTTAATGTCAGCTAACATCTGATATCTTCTGCCCTGAACTTTTCTCCTGTTCACCATTCCTTCCAGTGCATCCTTCAGTAGGCAGTTTCTTCTTAGCCAGTGACATACCCATATAACATAATATAGCCTAAGTTGGTGCTTAGGAAAGATAATGTTGCAATAAAGAACACTGGGAGGAGACGAACATTATTCACAAGTCTGTGCAAAGAGTCCAGAAGTCTCTGTGTGTATCACTCAAGATTAGATATAAAAGCCCATTCATGTACGTACATATTTCGTCATGATGTAGAAATCCACTATCATTTCACAACGTATTTCATTCCGACATAAGATTCTAAAGTTCATTATTAGTATTACCATGACAACCAGATGGCCATGAATAGTGATACATCGAACTTCAATTTGCTACTGTATAAAGAAGTACAAAGCTGAACTCTCAGGAAAATACGAGTATTCATACATTGAGATAACTGTAAGATCGCATTAACGCAGTGATTTCTTTGAGAAGGTACATAAATTTAGTTACGTACAGACCTATAACTGAAAAAGAACAAGCCAATGTAGTGACCGTTATATTTACTCGTCAATCAATCAATCAATCAATCAATCAATCAATCAATCAATCAATCAATCAATCAATCAATCAATCAATCAATCAATCAATCAATCAATCAATCAATCAATCAAACAGAACCAACAAACCAACCAAGCAACCGAACCAACCAACCAATTAACCAGCAAAACCAACCAAACCCACAGACCAAATAAATCAAACCAACCAAACCAAATCAAACCAATCAACCAACCAAACAAAATAAACCAAACCAACCAACCAATCAACCAAACCAAATCAACTGAATCAACCAAACTAACCAAACCAACCAACGAACCAACCAAATCAACCAACAGAATAAACCAACCAATTAACCAACAAAACCAAACAAACCCACAGGCCAACCAAACCAAATAAACCGAACCAAATCAACCAAATCAAAACAACAAACCGAACCAAATCAACCAAATCAAAACAACAAACCAAACAAATCAACCAAATCAAAACAACAAACTAAACTAAATAAACCGAACCAAATCAACCAAATCAAAACAACAAACCAAACCAAATAAACCGAACCAAATCAACCAAATCAAAACAACAAACCAAATCAAATAAACCGAACCAAATCAACCAAATCAAAACAACAAACCAAACCAAATAAACCTAACCAAATCAAAACAAACCAAACCAAATAAACCGAACCAAATCAACCAAATCAAAACAACAAACCGAACCAAATCAACCAAATCAAAACAACAAACCGAACCAAATCAACCAAATCAAAACAACAAACCGAACCAAATCAACCGAACCAAATCAACCAAATCAAAACAACAAACCAAATCAAATAAACCGAACCAAATCAACCAAATCAAAACAACAAACCAAACCAAATAAACCTAACCAAATCAAAACAAACCAAACCAAATAAACCGAACCAAATCAACCAAATCAAAACAACAAACCGAACCAAATCAACCAAATCAAAACAACAAACCGAACAAAATCAACCAAATCAAAACAACAAACCAAACCAAATAAACCGAACCAAATCAACCAAATCAAAACAACAAACCAAACCAAATAAACCGAACCAAATCAACCAAATCAAAACAACAAACCAAACCAAATAAACCGAACCAAATCAACCAAATCAAAACAACAAACCAAACCAAATAAACCGAACCAAACCAACCAAATCAAAACAACAAACCAAACCAAATAAACCGAACCAAATCAAATCAACCAACCCAACCTAACTCGAACCCAATTCAACCAAACAATTAACCAACAAAACCAACCAAATCAAACCAAACCAATGAATCAATCAACCAACCCACCCATCCAAACCAACCGAAACATGCAGCTGAAAAAACACACATACACACATATACACACATAGTTTTCTGCCCAAGGGTAAAAGACTCACTGCAAACCCAGCATTCTCCAATCTTTCCTATTTTTTGTCTTCCTTTTAGACTCCGCATACAATCCATATATTTTAATGTCGGCTATCAACTGATATCTTCTTCTGCCTCGAATTTTTTTCCGTTCACCATTCCTTCCAGTGCATCCTTCAGTAGGCAGTTTCTTCTCAGCCAGTGACCCAACCTATTCCTTTTCCTCTTCCTGATCAGTTTCAGCATCATTCTTTCTTCATCCACTCTTACTAGCACAGCTTCATTTCTTATTCTGCCTCTCCATTTCTTACATATATACATACAATACAACTTCGTCATAATTCATTAATTCAGACGATGTCTCAGTGAAGGAAATTAAACTTCATACCCCTAAATTTGTGTGAGGTTGCTGAGGATCATATCGCCTAGACTGACTTTCTCAGATTAGGCCTACTTCGATTTTTTTCAGTCTTTTTACTTGTCCTCATTATACATCATCTCGTGAACTTCACAAACGCTCCGATGTGTACATACTCATGTACAACGTTTTACTACTCATAACTGTGTTTTCATAAAAGACTCCGAAGCGATAAGAATTACCACAGTGGGTAATATTGTAATAGTTGACTAATGTCATAGCTGGCCCGCGTCATGCCTTAGACTAACATTACGCAACGAGATGTGGCTCGAGTCTCCATCGAGCAATGTAGTCACCCAGCATCGTTATTAATTTGGGGACCTATACTGAGTAGCGGAATCCGCATTCGCAAGTAACGGCTGGGGAGATAATCGTGCTAAGAACACATTACTTCCGTATTGGTTGGATGATCGTTTACCTCTGCTGAAGCATGCGAAGCCAGCAGTAGTCTGGTAGTTCTTGACACTCCACGAGCTGTCGCGAAACGGATTTTTTTAATATATTATGGAAACAGGTTGTTGTTCTGTTTTTTCTAGGCATTCTGTTGTTCTTCATGTCTGCACGGAGTGATACAACTCTCTTACAATTGCTAGCGTTACCCAAATGAAGCCTCTGGGGCCTTCGCTCCAATATAACAAAAACCTCTTCGTCTCTTTCCGACTTTGTAAAAAAAAGCACGTGTTTGTTTCGATCAAGGTTTCATCTGAGGTTTCTTCGTGCCTTTGAGTTGGGTCTCAAGGTGAAGTCTTTTGTTGCACGTGACAGGGCAATTCTGTTACACCTTAAAACGAAAAATATATGTCTTGCAGGTCCTTAGAACACGGCTGTACGTTAAAACAAGGGTGAGTTTATGCTGAGCTTTCTAATAGAACATAGCAACTAAATATAGCCAGATATAACGAAGTATCTTCTGTATATACAACATAGAGAAATAAATACCTTAATTACATTAGGCTTCTAAAGTTCAAAAGGAAATGAATTCTATATTAGGAGACAACCAGTCAATTGGAGTAGCAAGATAACATTGCATCTGTTCTCTATAGACAGAGAAACTCGAATCTTCCCAGACCTCTACAGTGTAATATTCTGAGGATAAAAATAAAACGATTTTTATATCAATTATTGTCCTTACAGACTAGCGTGAAACGAAACTTTTAAAGTGGAGAGAAAAGAGAGACTTCCGGAAAATCACACTAATTTTGTCCACGGCAAGCATCCAGGCAGCTACAAGGATCGAACTCCAGCTTGCGGAATAGGTCCATGCGCTAGTATTGGGCCAGATACCCACTTAACCAAATTCAAAGTTACTCCACAGCCATCCCATTCCAAAGATTGTAGTTCATGTTGTTCATTTGACATTCAGGAATAAATATAAAAAGAATGACTCAGAAGTCTTCAAATTTGTGAACATTATCATAAAAATGGCACATCAGTGCATTAAAATGGCTACTTCTGTTATGACAATTAAGGCTCATTTACAATGAAAATTAAACATAACGTAAGCGTTAACTTAAGAATATAAACGTTACGGTAAAATCAAGATCATTCACGATGGGAACATAAACATAACAGCAAACATACTTGGTAACCATGGAAACATAACAACGACGCCATTTCCTTATATTCTGTCGTATACTTCAGCGCTCCACGATTGTGTTCTGTTTGCAAATCACGTAAGCATAAGCATGAAAGTTTGGAGTTTGCAAATTTTCATGTTAACGTCTTACGGTAATGTTTATGTCAATTCTTATGTGAATCATTGTGAATGATCCCATTTGGTAGCCTGGGCGCAAACTTCTGTGTTTATGTTACGGTTATGTTTAATTTTCATTGTGAATGGGCCTTTACTTATAATGGTGAAACTTTTAGTATATCTGGAAATAGTCTACAATTGCAGAAGAAGTGAATACTGAGCATGTAAAATTTCAAGGTGAAAGAGTCATTAGCTGCTGAGCAGAAAGATATAGAATTTCCTTAATTTTATAGTGCTGTATATCCCCCCTTAAGGGTTTAGGTACAATTTACAGCAGTAAAAGTTTTGGAAATATTGAACATTTTTTTCATCCATTACTGTATCTTGTACAATAATTAAAATTGGTATGTGTAAAACACTGTCCTTCTGCTATACGAAAAAAATATTTTTATGATATTTAAAAAACTGTTTATATATTTCTTTTTAAATTCAAAATAGTGGCAGTTCACTGTGCAGCGAAGAAGAGTTTCCCTCATAACTCATAAACTTGTTAACTTTTTCATGTTCTCTCTCTTCTATTTTATTGCTGAAACTCATGTTTACAATATCACGCTCTTTCAACTACATTCCTTAATAACTATTATTCTTTTTATTTTGTGTTAGAAGAAAATACTAATATTTGACCATTTTTTAAAATGAATTTATTTTTATCAGACAATCTAGCAAAGGTAGAGAAGTGATCTTGTATCATATTGTAGATATGACATGTATAAATATATACAAAACATTTCATCACAGAATGTTGGATAGTTTTTAGTTATGTGGGAAACGCTTCATTGCTGCACAGTGAACTGAATTTTGAAAAAAAAAAAAAAAATGTAAATAATATTTTTTAAATCGTAAAAATAATTTTTGCATCTAGCAGTTATATTACCGGTTGTTCTGTATGGCTGTGAAACTTGGACTCTCACTTTGAGAGAGGAACAGATTTTAAGGGTATTTGAGAATAACGTTCTTAGGAAAATATTTGGGGCTAAGAGGGATGAAGTTACAGGAGAATGGAGAAAGTTACACAACGCAGAACTGCTCGCATTGTATTCTTCACCTGGCATAATTAGGAACATTAAATCCAGAAGTTTGAGATGGGCAGGGCATGTAGCACGTATGGGCGAATCCAGAAATGCATATAGAGTGTTAGTTGGGAATCCGGAGGGAAAAGACCTTTGGGGAGGCCGAGATAGATGGGAGGATGATATTAAAATGGATTTGAGGGAGGTGGGATATGATGGTAGAGAATGGATTAATTTTGCTCAGAATAGGGACCAATGGCGGTCTTATGTGAGGGCGGCAATGAACCTCCGGGTTCCTTAAAAGCTAGTAAGTAAGTAAGTAAGTAAGTAAGTAAGTAAGTAAGTAAGCAGAAGGACAGTGTTTTACACGTACTAATTTTCATTATTGCAAAAGATACAGTAATGGAGGAAAAAAATGTTGAATATTTCCAAATTTTTACTGTACCTAACTCCTTAAGGTAGAATGCTAATAATCTCCTATCTCAAGAGACAATTAGCACGGGAAAGTAGCAGTAGAATTTCCAATTATACATGCTGGTCTTATTTGTCTAAGAAAATTCACTTGGTACTCATATCTGTTAGAAGCTGAGGAAACCTCTGGCCCACAACGCGCCAGGAAGGATTACATCAATGGATAACCTCATCGGGAATCGAACCCTACGACATTCCACATTGCAACGCCTTAACCGCGACGCTACATCTCGCCCCACCTTCATAAAACACGCCTTATTTAATTCCTGTCATTTCTCGCTCTTTCTTCGTAGACGATCCTATAGTACCAAATTATTTACGCTCTCAATTTGTTTCTAGGAACCCAGAGCCGTACCTTTGTTTAAAGCAACACCTTCTAACGTAGCGGTGATCTCACCAACAATGTAACACTGTACGTGTACCAGGAACTCCAACTGAATATGCATTCAAATAAGCCGAGTTCAAATTCTGAAACTGAATTTTCAAGTTCTTTTAACGTGGAAAGGAGCCAAGCTACACTCTATACAGTAAATTATAATGAATTAGAAATTTAAATGCATCTTATTATACAGAGTTCCTTGGAAATAAATAACGACGAAGAGAAATTCCTTACAGCTATTAAAATGATTTTCTTGGATGCAAATGACGATTAACCAAGTTTCATCAAATAACATTTTTTTTAGTGGGTTGTTTTACCACGCTGTACCAACATCTCAGGTTATTTAGCGTCTGAATGAAGTGAAGGTGATAATGCCGGTGAAATGAGTCCGGGATAAAGCACCGATAGTTACCCAGCATTTGCTCATATTGGGTTCAGGAAAAACCCCTAAAAAACAACCAGGTAACTTGCCCCGATAGATAGTTTACTCCACAGATGTGGACCATTATTTATTTATTTTATTTATTTATTTATTTATTTATTTATTTATTTATTTAGAATATTAATGTGCTCAGTTTAGGGGTACAAAACGAAACAAAACAACAAATGATGATGAGAATGAATGATAGAAAATGGCAATGAGATGAAAATACAATCAATATAATAGTCTACATTACTCAATTGACCAAAATGCAACAAAATAAATAGCACAAATAATATTATTAAAATTAGTTCAGTGAGATAATTAAAATAATGGCAATTAAATAAAATGTATTACAAATGAATTAATGAAATCATATAAATGAAGACAGGAATCATATAATTAATATTGTAAAGTTATGCAAATGACGAGAATAGTATGATACATATCTAACAATGGCATAAATAATAAAACTGACATAAAACTCGAAAAGTATTACTACACATTAAATGGATCCAAGTTCAATCCATGCAAATTAGCATTTTAATACATCTGCAGACCGGAGACAGAGATTTAGAATTCCTATTATAAAACATTTTATATAATAATAAATAATAATAATAATAATAATAATAATAATAATAATAATAATAATAATAATAAATAATAATAATAATAATAATTTTATTTGAACGATAATAATGGTATACTTTTGGTTGGCGCTCCCGTTGAAGCAAAAGCTTGTGGCCGGGAGTGAAGTTTACATTAAATAATTAAAAAGTAGAATTACATGCTTAACCCAACACTAAAATAACTATTTAATTTTTTAATTTAATAAATAAAATATAAGCAAGCAAAAGTAAAGTGAAAAATATCAAAATAATATCCTCCCATGTACGTCTCGGCCTCCCCAAAGGTCTTTTTCCCTCCGGCCTCCCAACTAACACTCTATATGCATTTCTGGATTCACCCATACGTGCAACATGCTCAGCCCTTCTCAAACGTCTGGATTTAATGTTCCTAATTATGTTACGTTGTGTAACTTTCTCCATTCTCCTGTAACTTCATCCCTCTTAGCTTCAAATATTTTTCTAACGACCTTATTCTCAATCACCCTTAGCCTCTGTTCCTGTCTCAAAGTGAGAGTCCAAGTTTCACAACCATACACAAACAACTATAAATTCTAACTTTCAGATTTCTTGACAGCAGACTGGATGACAAAAGCTTCTCAACCGAATAATAACAGGCATTTCCCATATTAATTTGCATTTAATTTCCTCCAGAGTATAATCTATATTATTACTTTTGCTCCAAGATATTTGAATTTTCCCACCTTTTCAAACGATATATTTTCAGTTGTTATATTACCATTTCGTACTATTTTCTGATAATGAGACATTATCATATACTTTGTTTTTTCGTGTTTTACTTCCAAATCTATCTTTTTACTTGCTTCAAGTAAACTTCCCATGTTTTCCTAATCGTTGTGGATTTTCTCGTAACATACTTACGTCATCCGCATAAACAAGCAGCTAATGTAACCCGTTCAATTCCAAACCCTCCCCGTTATGCTGGACTTTCCTAATGGCATACTCTAGAGCAAAGTCAAAATATAAAGGTGATAGTGCATCTCCTTGCTTTAGCCTGCAGTGAACTGGAAACACATCAGACAGAAACTGGCCTGCACTGACTGTGCTGTGAGTTTCACTAAGACAAATTTTAATTAATGAAACTAGTTTCTTGGGAATACCAAATTCAATAAGAGTATTATATAAAACCTCTCTCTTAACAGCTGATTCCGGAAGCAATTATAATTTCATAAACATCAGCTGCCTCCTTTTTCGTTTCCAATCATGAACATGTGTCTAGCGAGTGCATGTTGTTTCTCAATAGCCAGGGCGCTCTTTTTCCCAGTACAAGGCAGTGTTCCGCGATAATCGTCAGTCATTTGTGATGCACAATTTGAGGATGAATCTCATTGTGTACTGCAATTCTCCCGCAGTTGGCGAGATAGCATAATTTATATTATTTATATTAACATAAAATAATGGAAACATAATTAAATATTTTTCCTCTTTTGTCACATATTTTCCCGGTTTTTAGCACCTAAAAATCCGAGCTCTAATGATCACCGCTGTCCTAAGTTGAGGAATATGAAAACGTTTACTCATGTAGACGACAGTCACGAATTCGTTAATGTTTATTTTTATATATACGATTATGTAACGTAATATTTTGAACAGTTGACACAAGTTGACGCACTTCACATTGTTTATGAATACACACTGAAGTACTGGCGGAGTGATTCTCTTGACCTTTGCCCCCACTTGAAACAAACATCGTTCTGTGTAGAGGTTTTACTTCTTTGCATTGCTTTATAATGACAACTTTGCAGATCTTACAACTATGAGGTACCCACAATATAATTTCAGAAGAACTTTACAAACCACTATAGAAGATTCGTATGTTGCATGAGTTTCTAAGTTTGTTGATATACAATATGTGCATAAAAAGTGTTTTTCTACCCTTCTTCTTAGAAAACTTTAACACTAATTACCAGACGCTACAATTGCTACAAAATGTTTGAGGACTCAAATAAAAATCGGCAATGCCCCAACATATATTTGACTAACCTATCACATTACCATAAATATATCCCACAACTCAGCATCAAAAATGGATTTAAAACGTTATCATTTGCAACCTAAAAAATGTGTGAGAAAATCCTTTAAGAGTCGCAACTGAAACTAAAAAATAAGCAATCGAATACGTATTTACTTTCACATACTTATGAAACATACTTTCGGAATGTATTTGTAATACCTTTGTCAAAGCGCAAAGACATAAGAAATTATATGGAATTATATTATAGAACGAAATTTTAGACAAAGTTGACCAGTACAAAATTAAGATTTCATAATATATGTCTCAATTCTACTGACTTATTGTTCACATTGTATTATGAATATCTACTGTACTTCAGTTTTGTGTGTGCTGTACTTTGTAAATTTGTAGTGTGTTTTATATCGCAGTTTTACTCCTGGTTGAGTGTTAGAGAAGGCCGTATGGCCTTAACTCTGCCAGGTTAAATAAATTATTATTATTATTATTATTATTATTATTATTATTATTATTATTATTATTATTATTATATAACCCAAGGTATCTTTAACATATTGTAAATTTTATTAGTAACAACAATGTAATTTATTCGTCACAACAATAATTCCTTTCTACAATTCACCTTAAACGCTTTGGATCTTCACTCAACACAGTATTCGTTATAGCACTCCACCGACGACAATGACAATTTACTTGGACTATTACGCACAACAATGAACTGTTAATCTTAACTAATATTTACACAGCACTATTTACAAATCAGAACTACCAGTTCTCAGTTCTTCTATCTCAGTCACTCGAGTTCACAGTATCTCGAACCACAGACCTTCAGAGACAGTTCACTGTACTTCGGGTCCCTCCAACTGCGGTCCACTGCACTCGAACTCAGGTCCCTCAACTGCGGTCCACTGCACTCGAACTCAGGCCTTCGGATGCTGACGCAGATGCGGACGCACACTCGAGTCGAACTCCGGCACACAAGTCTGGCTTGCTTGCTCTGGCTTACTCACTGACTGAATAACTGAAAACTGCTGTCGTTCCTTCGCGTCCTTAATTTATAACCACAGCGACGTAGCCTCGAAAGTTCCACGCGTCTCTAGAGATGGCACTCCAGAAAAATCCAGAGCCCTCTCCTCTCTACCAGCACCAGATGCGCGCGCACTCTCTCTCCACTCTCTCGCCGCGTTGGCCCTTTCCCCTCTCCGCCGCGCTCCATCCCAAAGTGCTCCGCGCGATCTTCTCTCTTGCGGGACGCTGGTCGTGAGTTCGAATCTCACGTCGCTGTCACAATATTATGGAAGTGAGATTGGATCTTAAACAGATCTGAGATTGACAACTGGAAGCTGCCAGAATCAACTTCTTGAGACCGCTTTTAGAATTCACACATTTAGATTATGAAATAAATAAAGTCATACGAGATATTTCATATTGCTGATACATAAAATACAAAATAAATACATATTAAGGACGTAGCGTACATCCATTTGAGCAAGCTCGTGTCAGAGGGCGGTTCCTATAAATAACTATTTTGTACTAAATGGAACATAACGAAAGTACAATAAAATTACAAACCAATAGAGTTTTTGCAAAGCAGGGATAATTACGGAGATAAAAGCAGAAAATCAAGTCAAGAACAGAACATAAATTGAAATGAATAAATAGGGTATACTGAATTTAAGAAAAAAAGGAAAAATAGGGGGAGGGACATTGATATTAAATAATTTGCTTAATTTTTTCTTAAATTTATTAAAATCAATGTTACTTAGATCAGAATTCATTATCATAATGGACTTGTATAACCCTGGCCCGTAACTCTGGCTATGGTATATTCCAGTGGTTGTGTAACATTTAGGTTCAGCTAAAGGACATGTCAAATTTCTTCTGGTAGGATAAACATGTCCATGTATTGTGGGTCCCTATCACCACGGCATGGCGCGTCCTCAGGTTGCGGATAGAGGAGACGGCCTCCAGATATGGAGGGTAGCTGCGAATATATTGAATAAGCAGTCGTGGACAGCCGATAAGGGGTGGTCCTCCAGCTTGGGGGTTGGGCGAAGGGCTAACAACCCATCACCGCAAAAAAACAGCTTGTTACGAATGCCTACAATAAGCCTCTGAATAGGACTGATTCTCTGGCACGACCACAGCAAAGGAATAGCGAATCCAGAAATGCATATAGAGTGTTAATTGGAAGACCGGAGGGAAAAAGACCTTTGGGGAGGCCGAGACGTAGATGGGAGGATAATATTAAAATGGATTTGAGGGAGGTGGGATATGATGATAGAAACTGGATTAATCTTGCACAGGATAGGGACCGATGGCGGGCTTATGTGAGGGCGGCAATGAACCTTCGGGTTCCTTAAAAGCCATTTGTAAGTAAGTAAGTAAGGATAAACATGTTGTTCTTCGTTATATTTCTGTCGATTATTATGATACATTTTAATAATGTATATTTATATATTTGTTAAATTTGGAAAACAATAACATCGATATAAATCAATTTGTTGGATAATCAATTGACTTGTTTAAGCAAATTTTAATTATCCGCTTTTGAAGCAATATCAGCAGAGAAAGTGTAAATTTTGTTACTCTTCCCCATCCGATTATATCATACTGGATAATAGGTTGAACCAAACTTAAGTAAACTAATCGTAGAGTGTAAACTAAAAGTTGGACACTTGGCAGGAAACATACAGAAATACCAATACACTGTATGTTAACAGCTAAACACTGATCTAGGCTACCTTCACTATAGACCTAATGACGACGAAAGTTTAGAAAACCCTAAGAACATGGAGGGAGCAGAAACTATCGGGTTGTACGGGAGAGACGTGAATGATTGTGTAATTTCTTTTATGATAACGGTGTCATACGGTCACGAGTAATGAACCCTTTGACGTACTTATGCAAGGTGTACGAAGTGAAACTTAAGCAGGGACTATTAATTTCTGAAGAAATTAATTTTTTATCAAGTGCTCAGTTCTGAATGAATGAATGAATGAATGAATGAAACAATCAATCACGCAATCAATCATTAACTCAACCAATAATTCACTCAATTACTCGTTCACCACTCTTCAATCAATCAATCTCTCAATCAATCATTCACTAAATCAAACAATCACTCAATCAATCAACCAATCACTTAACCACTCAATCATTCAGTCAAACAATCACTCAATCACTCGTTCATCCACTCAATCAATCTCTCAATCACGCAATAAATCAATCAATAACTATATCAATCACTCAATCAATCAATCACTTACCACTCAATCAATCATTCAGTGAATTAACCAATCAATCAATTAATCAATTGCTCAATCAGTCGATCACTCACTCAATCAACCAATCAATCATTCACTCAATCACTCTTCATCCACTCAATCAATCAGTCTCTAAATCAATCACGCAATTAATCAATCATTCACTAAATCAAACAGTCGCTCAATCAATCACTTGACCACTCAATCAAACATCCAGTCAATTAATCAATCAATCAATTACTCAATTGCTCAATCACTCACTCACTCAATCATTCATTCACTCAATCAATCATTAAATCAATCATCCATTCACTTTATAAATCAATCAATAAATCTATCACTAAATCAATAACTTAATCAGTCAATCACTCAATCAATCAGTCACTCAGTCAATGAATCAATCAATCTTTCTATCAATTACTCAATCACTCAATCAATTATTCATTCACTAAATCATTCAATCAATCAATCAATCAATCAATCACTTGACCAATCAATCAATCAGTCATTTAGTTAATCAATTAATTTATTACTCAACCGCTCAATCAATCCATCACTCAATCATTTATTCACGTAATGAATCATTCATTCAATCAATCAATGGATCAATCACTAAATCAATCACTCAATTATTAAATCAATCACTTAATAATTCAATCGATCAATCATCAATCAGTCACTCAGTCAATGAATTAAACACTCAATTACCCATTCATTCATTCGTCCTTGCAAAGAAATTTGGGGCTCTAGAAAAGAAACTATGTGAGCTCCAAGCCGGTAGGCCACTTGTCTCACTCGTTTGCCATTTTTTTAAGAGCACATATTGTAAACTAACCATATTTTTTTGCTTGACAGAACATTTCAGTGTACTAATATAGCTTATTCTTTTACTTTTCAGGTTCTTACTCGAGTTAATAATGCTGTGCAGTGATTCCGGTTCATTCGAATTTAAGAGGTATGTTTGTGTCATAAATTTGTGAGTGAAGTCTCGTGTGTACAATACAAACATGGCGGATATCACATTGTTGGTGAGCTGTGAACATTGTGGCTACCGTGACGTGAGTGAACAAGTGAAGACGCACAAGAGAACATGCGTGGGCGTCAGGATTGTACCCGCCAACAGTCTTCACCATGGCGACACCGACAATGCAGACGAGCGTGGTAAGTTTTCCAGACACTGTCTACATTGTTGTATAATATTTGCAATAATATGGGAAATGCCACCAAAATTTTCTTCAACATACTCCAAAAACATACCAGTAGGATCTTTTTTGTTATTGCCTTCTATGCAAGATGCTGCCACCTAGCTGTAACCCATATGTAGCTACACTGTTGCGGTTTGCTTGGTGAGACTAGTTGCCCCAACAAAGGACTTCACTTATAATAAAACACTCATGATCTCTACAAAGCAGTACAAGGTCTACGCGTTGTTCAGACGTCACTGCATGGTGCTATTTCACTCAGAAAGTAATAACAATCAATTAACTCATTTGACAAGCGGCTTTTGTCTCACACGGTACTTCAATTTCAGAAATTGTGCAACTACAGGGTGGGTAAAATGAAACTGGCCTGGAAAATCTGTAATATTTACATGTATTATGGGTCTGTAACAATGAATATTCTTTGAAGAATATTAATTACCGTATTTACTCGCGTAATTCACGCCATCGCATATTTCACGCACCCAAATTATTTACTATATAATTTAATAAATTAATTTCCTCGTATATTTCACGCATGTAATATTCGTGAAATACTGTAACAAGTACATACTAAAACTTGAAGTAATGAGGTGTGTTATGTCGAGGAGCCCTGAATGTACGGTATCTTAAATGCCGTAACGAGAGAGTGCATAGCGGTATTTGGGACCGGACAGCTACCTGTTACAGGCGCACCCTTCTCGTCTATGAAAGTCCTTTAAAAATACCGGTATAGGGTATTGACCTCCCCCTACCATTTGAATGAGGTGGTTTGAAAGCTTTGTGTTGGATCGCATCGGTTGAGTTTGAAACTCGAAAAGGGAAATCTGTCAAAAGCCGTATGTTAAAAGTTTTAACAATGAATGGTAAATCCCGATATACGAGTCATACTGCGTCCTTCAAATTAAAAGTTACTGCGTATGCAGAAACACATGGCAACAGAGCAGCTGTGCGTGAATTCACAGTTCCAGAATTTAATATTCGCTACTGGAGGAAACAAAAACAAGCTCTTCAAGAAACAAATGCATCAAGGAAAGCATTTCGTGGGCCAAAAAGTGGAAAATTCCCTGATCTTGAAGACAAGTTACTAGGATATGTAAGGGAACTGCGTAGTTTTGTCATTTTTTACCCTTAAAAATACCATCTTGTGACATTGCTCCCTTAATTCACGCACCCTTAATTTATAGATCGAAATTGCGGGAAAAAAGTGCGTGAAATATTCGAGTAAATACGGTAATATCTAATAACACATTGTTGCATCGAAATCATGGTTTTCTGCATTGTCAGGGTCATTTCCGCTTCACTCCTATACATATAAATTCATATATGTCATATATATTTTCCGTCCACCTGGTTGGCAAGTTGGTATAGCGCTGGCCTTCTATGCCCAAGGTTGCGGGTTCGATCCCGGGCCAGGTCGATGGCATTTAAGTGTGCTTAAATGCGACAGGCTCATGTCAGTAGATCTACTGGCATGTAAAAGAACTCCTGCGGGACAAAATTCCGGCACATCCGGCGACGCTGATATAACCTCTGCAGTTGCGAGCGTCGTTAAATAAAACATAACATTTATATATTTTCCACGGGCCAGTTTTATTTTGCCCACCCTGTATAAGCAAAGCTGATGTAGTACTATAACTGACATTTGAACTATGTGAGTTGCTTGTAGCGTCCATTTCACACACAGGACGTCATAGTTCGGATTTCAGGTTGTAAAGGAGGCCATGGCTCCTGGGTGATGGCTCATGCTTTCACTGTTAACGCTCCGATGCTAGGAGATTTGCACTCGACGTGCTGTAACACTTGCAAATGCACTCTGTAGTAATTACGCTATGTTCAAGGCAAAGATCAAGGTGGCACAGACCATCAAACCGGTTAAAAATGCACACCAGACAATACAATTTACTTCTAGGCTACACGCATGCTTCTCCAACTCTTTTAATACACAGCTTCAAGAGTTAATCTCAATATTTGATTTTTAATTCATCGCTACTTGCTGGCATTGTCCACTGTTTTTATTATTTTGTGCGAGATCGTGCGTATTTGCTTCCTTTCCGCACAGAACCAATACGCGGTAAGTGTGAAATACCACATTCAGAATTCCCAACGTAACACACATAACAATTTCCCTCTTCTTACCGCTTAAGCACGACATTCATATTACTGCTTTAGGCTTTTAACATAATTTTTTAGAGACGTTTAACATAGTAATAATTATAAATTGGAAACTTACCACTGCAATTTCACCTAAATTGCAATGTTAATTATTGTTTTTACATATTTGCAAAAATTAAGTAAAGTCTACTACTCCACTAAAGTTACTGATTCATGATACAAGTAACATTAAGGAAGCCGTGAAAAAATCAACAAGATTCCAGATGCCGATGTTATTACTGCAATATGTTATATAAATAATATTGTTAAAATATTAAAATGAAAAATAAATCATTACATAACCTTACCGTTTGTTTTAAGTTCGCATTTATAGACTGGGGGGGAAAAAAAAGACAGACGTATATCACGGCCTGCTGGAGTATAGTAAACACAGAAAACATTTTATAGCAACAAGATATTTTGGTTTTCCGAAATTGCCGTCATTAAACAGAAACCAAGATGGAGATTTCATTGCAACTAATTAGAAATTCGTCTTTCAGGTATGTAATAAACGATCTTCGAACAAAATAATGTACGATACACGAGCGGTATGTTTGTTTTCATGTTCTCGGAAATTAAAAAAGCTCAACTACGTTTCTCTTTTTCATCTTTTCCTCAAACATGAAAACGTCAACATACCGCTCTTGTAACGTATATTACTATTGTGCGAGATCGTGCGTATTTGCTTGTTTTCCGCACAGAACCAATACGCGGTAAGTGTGAAATACCACATTCAGTATTCCCAACGTAACACACATAACAATTTCCCTCTTCTTACCGCTTAAGCGCGACATTCATTTTACTGCTTTAGGCTTTTAACATATTATTTTTAAAGACGTTTAACATAGTAATAATTATAAATTGCACACTTACCACTGCAATTTCACCTAAATTGCACTGTTAATTATTGTTTTTAAATATTTGCAAAAATTAAGTAAAGTCTACTACTTCACGGAACTTATTGCATTCCTGATACAAGTAACATTTAAGGAAGCCGTGAAAAAATCAACAAGATTCCAGATGCCGATGTTATTACTGCAATATGTTATATAAATAATATTGTTAAAATATTAAAATGAAAAATAAATCATTACATAACCTTACCGTTTGTTTTAAGTTCGCATTTATAGACTAGGGGAAAAAAAAGACAGACGTATATTACGGCCTGCTGGAGTATAGTAAACACAGAAAACATTTTATAGCAACAATGTTGAAGAAAGATATTTTGGTGTTCCGAAGTTGCCGTCATTAAACAGAAACCAACATGGAGATTTCATTGCAACTAATTAGAAATTCGTCTTTCAGGTATGTAATAAACGATCTTCGAACAAAATAATGTACGATACACGAGCGGTATGTTTGTTTTCATGTTCTCGGAAATTAAAAAAGCTCAACTACGTTTCGCTTTTTCAATCTTTTCCTCGACCATGAAAACGTCAACATACCGCTCATGTAACGTATATTACTATTTCATTACTTACTAGCATTGTCCACTGCTGTGGAGTAACGGTTAGTATGACTGACTATGAAACGAACGGAATCGGGTTCAAATCCTGCTAGGGATAAGTTATAAGGTTGGAAATTTTTCCAAGCCTTTCCCTCAACCAAATGAAGCACTTTATTTGCCATAATTTATTCACATATCATCATCATCACTACCATTTGGCCACCGACGTAGCTCAGTGGACTCAGGCGCTTGCCTGGCGATCCGGAGTTCGTTCGGGCGCGGGTTCGATTCCCGCTTGGGTTGATTACCTGGTTGGGCTTATTCCGAGGTTTTCCCCAACCATAAGGCAAATGTCGGATAATCTATGGCGAATCCTCGGCCTCATCTCGCCAAATATTATCTCGCTACCACCAATCCCATCGACACTAAATAATAATAATAATAATAATAATAATAATAATAATAATAATAATAAATAATAACAATAATAATAATAATAATTATTGCCAGAACAAAGATATATATTGATTTTTTTTATATAAGAACTCTCTAGCACCCCCAGAAAGAGTAAGTTACATACTCGTGCTCAGGGAACATTCCACATAAGTTAATGTTAAGACAATTTATTGAATAACGGAGTAAAAAATAATAAAATAAAAAAGAAGAAGAAAGAACACATATCACAATAACTTAACTTTAAAGTTTTCTCTGTTAACAGCAATTTTTAATAGATTTTTAAATAAGGAGCATTAGCAAATTGTACGTTTGGGAATTTATCTATTATCATGTTATAGGCCTAAAGCCTTGGTCTGAAATTGCTACTGTGTTTATATGTTACAGTTGTAGTACATTTAGGAACTGCCAAGCATATGTTGTCTGGTCTTTTGGTTTTAAACAACCTCGTAGTTGATACTTACTGGCTTTTAAGGAACCCGGAGGTTCATTGCCGCCCTCACATAAGCCAGCAATAGGTTCCTATTATGAGCAAGATTAATCCATTCTCTATCATCATATCCCACCTCCCTCAAATCGCTTTTAATATTATCCTCCCATCTACGTCTTGGCCTCCCTAAAGGTCTTTTTCCCTCTGGCCTCCCAACTAACACTCTATATGCATTTCTGGATTCGCCCATACGTGCTACATGCCCTGCCCATCTCAAACGTCTGGATTTAATGTTCCTAATTATGTCAGGTGAAGAATACAATGCGTGCAGTTCTGCGTTGTGTAACTTTCTCTATTCTCCCGTAACTTCATCTCTCTTAGCCCCAAATATTTTCTTAAGCACCTTATTCTCGAACACTCTTAATCTCTGTTCCTCTCTGAAACTGAGAGTCCAAGTTTCACAAGCATAAAGAAAAACCGGCAATATAACTGTTTTCTAACTTTCAGATCTTTTGAGAGCAGACTGGATGATAAAAGCTTTTCAAACGAATAATAACAGGCATTTCTTATATCTATTCTCAGTTTAATTTCCTCCCCAGTGTCATTTATATTTGTTACTGTTGCTCCAAGGTATTTGAATTTTTCCACCTCTTCAAAGGATAAATTTCCAATTTTTATATTTCCATTTCGTACAAAATTCTCGTCACGAGACATAATCATATACTTTGTCTTTTTGGATTTACTTCCAAACCTATCTCTTTACTTTCTTCAAGTAAAATTCCCGTGTTTTCCCTAATAGTTTGTGGATTTTCTCGTAACATATTCACGTCATCCGCATAAACAAGCAGCTGATGTAACCCGTTCAATTCCAAACTCTCTCTGTTATCCTGGACTTTCCTAATGGCATATTCTAGAGCAAAGTTAAAAAGTAAAGGTGATAGTGCATCTCCTTGCTTTAGTCCACAGTGAATTGGAAAAGCATCCGACAGAAACTGACCTATACGGACTCTACTGTACGTTTCATTGAGACATATTTCAATTAATCGAACTAATTTGTTGGGAATACCAAATTCAATAATAATAGTAATAATAATAATAATAATAATAATAATAATAATAATAATAATAATAATAATAATAATAATAATAATAATTTACTTGCTGGCTTTTAAGGAACCCGGAGGTTCATTGCCGCCCTCACATAAGCCCGCCATTGGTCCCTATCCTGAGCAAGATTAATCCAGTCTCTATCATCATATCCCACCTCCCTCAAATCCATTTTAATATTATCTTCCCATCTACGTCTCGGCCTCCCCAAAGGTCTTTTCCCCTCTGGCCTCCCAACCACACTCTATATGCATTTCTGGATTCGCCCATACGTGCAACATGCCCAGCCCATCTCAAACGTCTGGATTTAATGTTCCTAATTATGTCAGGTGAAGGATACAATGCGTGCAGTTCTGCGTTGTGTAACTTTCTCCATTCTCCTGTAACTTCATCCCTTTTAGCCCCAAATATTTTCCTAAGAACCTTATTCTCAAAAACCTCAATAATAATAATAATAATAATAATAATAATAATAATAATAATAATAATAATAATATAATAATAATAATATCTGATACTCAAATGTAAAATTCTATCCGCCCTTTTAGCAGCCAGGGAGACACACAAGCTAACCACAGTATGCACATGAATATTTATACTGCGGTCACTTTTTCATTGGCTGTGAGTATACTGACTTACGTCACCAAACACACAGGGTTAAGGTGTGAACATTCTTGCCCATCATCGTCCTCCTACCATCGATTACGTAAAAGGTAATCCGTTTAAGTGCCTTTGTTGTACATAATTTATTTAACTTACCATAAAACATCTACATCACCGCTTTAAATCCTGGAACGCTTTTTTACTGTCATAACACAGCATAAACTTAGGCTCTACTAGATGTTTTCGTTTTATGTTGTGTTCGATTTGAGTTTAATTTTTGTATATAAGAATATCATATCCGAAATAAAAGTTTTTCAGAACCTCGGGCCTGTAGCGAGCTACTAGATATTATGTCGCAGCTTATACAGGGCTCCTACAAAACACCTTTCCGGTTTCGAACACATGTAATTTATGTTCTATGAATCTGAGCGCATGAAAATAGTAGCAATGGAAAGAGAAACTCAAAAAGTCTAGTTTCTTACCTTAAAGATGTTCAATGTTTACCCCCTTGGTAACACGGCACACATCAATCCTATAGTCAAGTTCCACGTAGGTACACGGATTTTCCGACCCCCAAATTCTGAGGTTATGTCTGTTCACCTTACCAGAAAGATGAAAAGTGGCTTCGTCATAAAACACCACGGAACGAATAAATTCATCATCGTTTTGAATTAAAATCTTCATACTTATGCAGAAGTTTCTTCGTAGCACTTTGTCCTCTGGTTTTAGGGCTTGCAGCAACTGTAGTCGGTACGTTTGAAATCGCAACCACTTGGAAAGAATCAGTGTCCTATTTACGGATTGTAGGCCCACTGGGTGCATCTGCACCAAACTTTGTTCTGTAAAAGGTCGTTGCACATTAATAACCGACTGGTTCACATTAAAATCAAGCTTTTCTGTCCTCTATAGCAGCGATTTCGCCTCAACAATGAACAAATTTGTTCATATGCGCTATATTATGAGGCAGTGTTACCAGCGAATAGGGATTATAAAGAATGGACACTGAGCGAATTTTCCTGTGTTTTGTTTCTCTGTGCGCCAGCGTTTAGTTCTACTTTCAAGCGATAGAGGTTAGTGTAATCGAGCATAGGCTAAGATAATAATTGAGAATAGAGTTGAGACACAGGATTCAAACATCGCCTACCTTATTGCATAATCCAGTAACGCTTTGCTTCAAATAAATTCATGTTAACAGCTTTTCCTTATTTCTCAGTGACAAACTAGTTGTAATAATAATAATATTTTATATTTAAGATGTAATAAATTATATTATAAAATAATACAATACATTATAAAATTATGTATCAAATTCGTTTAATGTTTGTACATAATATAATATAATATAAGTATATGGTTTTACTTCTCATAAGAGTTTTGTTTTTCCATTTTCAGTGCTATCAAATCATTACATATTTTAATTGTTGTTGGGGTCAACGTCTCAACTCTCATTATAAAGGAACTCTAGAGTCTAGACATTACAGTTAATGGCGGATTTATTATTTTATGGATCCAATTTATTTTATTTGAGTACATAATGTACCTAGATGTATTAATTATATGTGTTATATTTCCGCTGTGTCGACTGCTAGCTGGTGCGATATCAGCGCCAACTCTAGAGAGAAAGCAGAATCTCACGCTCTAGCTGGCTTGAAGGTCATTGAAATCAGTCCGGCTACATCAAAGGTACCGACGCGAAGTGTCCATTCTTTATAATCCCTATTCGCTGGTGTTACCAACTAGGAAAATAATGTTGCCACAACTAAACTTTTTGAGTTTCTCTTTACATTGGTGCTATTTTCATGCACTTCAGATTCATAGAACGTAAATTACATGTGTTCGAAACCGGAAAGGTCTTCTGCAGGAGCCCTATATTATTTTCTATTACTTGTGTAAAAAGAAATTAATAAATTTGCATACGTATTATTCACTTCGGTGGCTGAGTGGTCAGACCTTCAACCTGTCAAGTAGTCCAGGTTCGAGTTCCGGTCAGACTTGGGGTTTTTTCATTGATAAGTCTGGCGTATTGCAGTTCACATACCCGTTACCATTTCTGTAGTACGTCATGCGCAATCTAGCTCCTCAGGAAGAGCGCGCCGATGCAACCCGCAAAATAATTTTTTCTTACCTACAGCGGAACGATGCAATACGCAACATATATTATAGGAAAAATACATTAAGTTTGAATATCATCGCAATATGTATTACACTGAAGATGGCTTGAGCATTTATTTTCTTGCACTGGTTACGATATTCATTGGAAGAACTTTGTTTTATGATTATGCTAAGATGATTATCATCAAGTCGTAATCTACGATTATTTGAAATCACAAAAAATGGGAAGTAGTAAAACCTCTTATAACAAGATGGGAGAGGAATCATACATATTACAGTATAGCTATACCGCTGATGGAATTCAAACCGTCAACTCTATTAATACGTGTACCAAATCTCTTGATTATAACCAATAATTTAGCTTTAAGGGGAATTGGACGTTATCGCATGCAAAGTAATGGTAAAAATAGCCTATCTTCAAGCAGTCATAGATGTAATACTATTTATCACAGCTCTTTCATTTTTTTAGTGATATATGTATACACATTAAGCTATAAAATGAAGGAGGAATGGTTAATCTAGTGTAAATCTTACCCTTAAATTAATTTTTTAATTTAAACATATTTTTTATATAAATTCACTACAAACCTGTGATTAGGTACACTCTATTCACTTATCATAGCACACATTGAATTAAAATTTTTGGGTACTTACTGCTAATAGATACTAAAACATACCCTACTAAAATTATTAAAATATCTGTAATATTATGGGCATAGGGCTTATACTAATCGTCGTCATTTTTTTTATTTTACTGAAGGTGATGATTGCTATAAGCCTATGCCCATAATATTACAGATACAGTAATAATTTTAGTAGGATATGTTTTAGTATCTACAGACGTGGACAAATTATTAGACTAAAACGTTTTCTTGGAAAAATAATATAATTCGTCATATCAACTATCAGTATAATTCACAGAGTCTCTATTGTTGTAAATATGATTGTTTACATCTTCTGTTATATTTTTCCAATGGTTAAGTATATTTTTTCTGACTATGTTGGTACTACCGGTGTTTTAATTCTATACTGCAGAAGATATTCTCCCATGGCCTGTAAGAAGACCGGACATGAACTAAATTGAAAATTTGTGATCTATACTGAAGAAGAAACTGAACAAAAAGAGGCTTACAACAAAACATGGACTCATTTAAGGACTGTCTGATATCTGGCTAAATGATGCTGATATTCAAAGAAATTGTCAAACTTTGGTTTCCAGCATCCCTGACAAAATCAACGTGTTAATAAAGAATAAGGGAATGTTCACAAAATATTAGTAACCTCCAGACTCAATTTTCTGTTCATTATATCTGTGAAAAATACATTTTTGTTCATTATTTCTACCTACAAATACAGCTTCGTAGCACATATAGTTAATTTAGTCTAATAATTTGTCCACGTCTGTATTAGCAGTAAGTGAACAAATTTTCAATTCAATATGTCCTATAATAAGTGAATAGAGTGTACCTAATCACAGACATGTAGTGAATTTATAAAAAGAAATGTACTTAATTAAAAAAAATAATTTAAGGATAGAGATTTACTCTAGAGTAACCATTCTTTTTCATTTTATAGCTTAATATGTATACACACATAGCTAACAAAAATGAAAGATCTCTGATAAATAGTAATATATTTATGAACTGCTTGAAGATAGGCTATTTTTACCATTATTTTGCATGCGATAATGACCAACTCTCCTTAAAGAAAAATACAGAAGATAAACTTGCGAATTCTAAATGCGGCAGTAGAGCAAGTGGACAGCTTCAAATACTTGGGTGTACTATAAGGTGTACTATAAGCAGTAACATGAGCTGCCGCCAGGAAGTCAAAAGGAGGATAGCAATGGCAAAGGAAGCTTTTAATAGAAAAAAGAGCATCTTCTGCGGACCTCTGGAAAAATAACTAAGGAAGAGACTAGTGAAGTGCTTTGTATGGGGCAGAAACATGGACATTACGACGAAATGAAAAGATGCGAATAGAAGCATCTGAAAGTGGATATGAAGAAGACTGAAACGTGTGAAGTGGACAGATAGAATAAAAAAAGAAGCTGTGTTGGAAAGAATGGGTGAAGAAATAATGATGCTGAAATTGATCAGGAAGAGGAAAAGGAATTAGTTTGGTTACTGGCTGACAAGCAAACATTCTGATGGGGGCAGATAAAAAGTTATTTTTTTCTTTCACCATGTTAATAATGTCAAAAGAAGTGCTTATTATATAAATTTTGGCCACTCGACTGCAATTACGAGGACCGTAAAAAATAAGTTCGCCGGGAGCCGTTAACAGAAAGAAAACACAATTTCATTGGACAAATTTATTGAAACAGACACAGCAATTGTTGAGCTATTTTTCAACATATTCCGCACCGGAATTGAGACATTTGTCATATCATGGGATCGACAGACAGGTGCAGACGGTTGTCAAATGTTGGTTCCAATCCCAGGTGACTGACTTCAACGACACAAGTACCCAGGTATATGATCCCATGTCTCAATTCCAGAATTACAGTGGAGGTTATGTTGAAAAATAACGCAACAATTGCTGTATCTGTTTCAATAAATCTTTCCATGCAATTATGCTTTTTTTCTGTACACGATTCCAGGGAAAATCATTTTCTGGAAGGTCTCGTAATTGTGGTCGAGTGGCCAAAATTTGTTTATGCTCGACCATGCCGAAATGTAGTAATTATACACCTGGTAGTAGACCTTAAATGCACCTCATTAAAGTATACCTATTCATTATAGTTCAGTTGTTCAGCCAATGAGAAATCACCATTTTACCATTATAAAACCGCAAGTATCGATTATTCTCGGATATGCAATCGAAAGACAATTAACGAAACGTCACGGAGGCTGGAAGTCCAATACTGTCGCAGAAGTTTATGTTCTGTTACTATAATAATTAGCGTTAATTGTAAATAATATTCAAATAAATTCAATTTGTCATCTCGTCTTTCAATTCTAAATCAATTTCCAGGTTATATCAATATTAATGTTCATGTTATTCTCTAGATTATATCAAGGTCAATGACATTCGTCCCTCGGAAAAAATCAATACTTTCGCGTCTGCGCACATCTCACAATTTAGAAGGTCAGTTCCGCTCGTCACATAACCATAACATGAAAACTTATTATTAAATAAGTATATAATAAATTTTCAATCTTAAGACATATCAACTTGCAAATGTTTATTTGCTATTTAATAAGATATATGAACGTTTTCGCCGTTTGGGGCATCATCGGATATAACAAAAACATATAATCTGAACCTATAATAATAAATTATGCAAATGACAAAGAATAAAGAACAATGTATGTATGCAATGCATGAGATTCATGAGCTTTATGTAAAATGTGACATAATACAGGATAATTGTTGATATAATCTTTAGATTTTGAAATTGAATTGGACGGATATTTTTACATATAGCTCATGTTACAAATAAAATATACAATTATGATTAAAATTTGTCAACAATGTTAAAAATTTATAATGATGATTGATAAAATAGATATTTTAAGAATACATCAGCTACGCAAATTATCGTATATCCTGCGACAATCCTCAACTAATGAGTATTCTTAAAATATCTATTTTATCAATCATCATTATAAATTTTTAACATTGTTGACAAATTTTAATCATAATTGTATATTTTATTTGTAACATGAGCTATATGTAAAAATATCAGTCCAATTCATTTTCAAAATCTAAAGATTATATCAGCAATTATCCTGTATTATGTCACATTTTACATAAAGCTCATGAATCTCATGCATTGCATACATACATTGTTCTTTATTCTTTGTCATTTGCATAATTTATTATTATAGGTTCAGATTATATGTTTTTGTTATATCCGATGATGCCCCAAACGGCGAAAACGTTCATATATCTTATTAAATAGCAAATAAACATTTGCAAGTTGATATGTCTTAAGATTGAAAATTTATTATATACTTATTTAATAATTCACCAGGCATATTGAAATATAAAAATGAATTGTAAATTATGAAAACTTATGAATAATTTCAAGTTAGAAATATGGTCGAGTATAAAAAGTCATATGAAACTTGCCTATAATGGTAATTAAGACGCTCGTATGAAAATTATGAAACTCGCTTGCGCTCGTTTCATAAACAAACATACTCGCGTCTTAATTATTACTATTATAGGCTCGTTGCATAATGTACTAATAAGCACTTCTTTTGACATCATTAACATGGTGGAAGAAAAAAAACTTTTTTATCTGCTCCCATCAGAATGTTTGTTTGTGAGAAGAAACTGCCTACTGAAGGATGCACTGGTAGAATGGTGAACGGGAGAAGAGTTCGGGGCAGAAGAAGTTATCAAATGATAGACGAGATTAAGATATATGGATCATATGAGGAGACAAAGAGGAAGGCAGAAAATAGGAAAGATTGGACAAAACTGGGTTTGCAGTGAAAGACCTGTCCTTGGGCAGAACACTAAATGAATGAATGAAAACGGTATTATCACTTATGAATAAGGAGCGGATTCCTATGTAATTAAATATTACTTTTGCGTGTGATAAAACACAATTAACAAAGTTAAAAATTCCGAACATGAAGTTTCAAGTTTAAAGCCCGAATTTTATTTCACATAAAAACACATATTTTCACAAAAAAATTTGTAAATGCATATTTTCAGGAAATCTGTCATAAACACATAAATCTTGGAGTTTTTTTACATAAATAATTTTTTTCACAAGAACTTTTAAATATTTTAAAACTAAATCAATTATATCACTCAGAAGTACGTTATCTTTTTAAGAATTCTTGGTTGCTTCGTGTTTCTAAGCGCTGTGTGGTGTATCCGTGATCCATTTTTGTAATAGTATCGCCTCAAGTTCTGAGAACTGCTAGACAGGATATCAGTGTTATTATTAGAGAATAAATTAACATGGACAAGGAGGAGAGATCCTGCAACACATAATTAGGAATGTTTATTGTTGCTGAAGATGATTTCATTCCACGCTTTGTTTGTGAAACAAAACAGATAAGAGCTCCGGTATGAACATTATTTAATTTAAACAAATCTCTCGCCTCTCGCTCATGTCATGTAAGGCAATATATCTTGTTGTGATTCCCTGTTATTGGGCTATACTGAAAGATAGTTATTTAAAAAACGATTTGGCTTTCCTATTAGCAAATTTAAGCATTTTGTATGACACCATAAAAAACTCGAAACATCCAAAACTGTTTTCTGAAACAGGAAGGTGCGTGCCCTGGAAATTAAACTAGACTCGCTACCAGGTTCAGGAGTACAAGTACTAAGGGACAAATTCCAGAATGTGTTTGGGAAAAACAGTGGATATAAAAATGTGTAAAGTTGCTCTCGTATTGGAGGATGTGTCTGTAGGTGAAATTGACGGTGTTTGTGTTTGTGACATTCCTCTCTTTAAATATGCACGTCTGACGTCCTGTGATGTGGAAAGATCGTTTTCACAGTATAAGTCGTTGTTCAGAGATAATCGGCATGCATTTGTGATGGAGAATTTGGAGATGACCTTTGTTGTTCACTGCAATTCTCGGCCAACTACTAGCACTCAAGTGTGGTTGGTGAGTAGGCCTACCTAGTATTTTTTTCAAGCTAAGTAAGATATTTTTATCACATTAAAAATTATTTTAGCAAATATTTTCGTACTTTTAGCACATAAAAATTAATATATTAAAATTTTTAGCACATAAAAATCCGCTCCTAATCATTAACATGGTGGAAGAAAAAAAAACTTTTTATCTGCTCCATCAGAATGTTTGCTTGTGAGAAGAAACTGCCTACTGAAGAATGCACTGGAAGAATGGTGAACGGGAGAAGAGTTCGGGGCAGAAGAAGATATCAGACGACATTAAGATATATAGATCATATGAGGAGACAAAGAGGAAGGCAGAAAATAGGAAAGATTGGACAAAACTGGGTTTGCAGTGAAAGACCTGTCCTTGGGCAGAACACTGAATGAATGAAAACGGTATTATCACTTACGAATACAAGACGTGAATGATGCAATTTCTTAGTTCTCCACATGGCTGTAACACAAAGAGTTCCGCGTCTTTCCAGTAGATGGCGAAAGCTGACACATTCGCAGTCAGCATCGACAGCTAGACAGTACCGCGGACACCTAGGAATTGGCGAACTCTGCTCAATTTTCGCACTGTTTTGCTAACTATTGCAGAGTTTAGGATTGTGATCTGCGCGATACACAGTTTGATAAAGCCCAGCATCTTGGAACGGCGGTGTTAGATGAAATGAAAGCGTTGACAAGCACTGACATAATAAGGTACGATACTGTGTAGGCCTATTAATCTATACTAATAATAAATCTGTAGCCGAAATTTTTCTGGTAATTTTCGATTTTCCAAAAATAATTGGTCTTAACATATATAATTAACCACCCTGAAACCGAAAATCGCTTTTTTGAAATTTTTATGTCTGTCTGTCTGTCTGTCTGTCTGTCTGTATGTATGTTTGTTACCTTTTCACGCGATAATGGCTGAACCGATTTCGATGAAAATTGGAATATAAATTAAGTTCGTTGTAACTTAGATTTTAGGCTATATGGCATTCAAAATACATTATTTAAAAGGAGGGTTATAAGGGGGCCTTAATTAAATAAATCGAAATATCTCGCTTATTATTGATTTCTGTGAAAAATGTTACATAACAAAAATTTCTTTAAAAATCATTTCCGATAAGTTTTATTCTTTGAAAAATTTTTATAGGACTGATATTTAATGAGATAAATGAGTATCAAAATTAAAATAACTGCCATCTAAGGCGGTGTAATGAAATAAATAAATGAATTCGTCTATAAGGGGTCTTGGTCAACAATAATCGAAAGCTATGAATTATAGCCTACAGAGAATGTTTCTGTGTTTGTATGAAGTAATATCGGAAGCTAAATTAACCGATTTGTATAATTAATTATTATTTCACCATTGGAAAGTGTAGTTTCTCTATATGGACATAATGCTATAATGTTATTACAGTAACTTCGGAGTGAATTGAGGACAGGTAAGATTAAAATAGCTTCTTATGCACAGAAAACTTGATAGGCTATTCTGTGTATTCGTTTCCTGTATTTCTTAAATTAATGTTTATCTCAGAGAATTAACGAACAACGAGAGTGTATTGATTTAGTATGCAGTAATAATATGTTAGCTTAGCATTCCATTATTTTATAATCCAAATTTTAACTATACTCAATTGAATCGTGTTAAAATACATAAAATACATATGCATTAAATGCAATGCAAAAATTGGGTAATGAGCCAAGCAGATTATGTTGCGCTGATGTAAAATAAAATTTGTTCCTCCTGAGATTCAAGAGCCCCCATAACAAATTAAAAACTTACTTATCGGTGTACATCCGTTATCAACACATTTTATAATATAATATAATATAATATAATATAATATAATATAATATAATATAATATAATATAATATAATATAATATAATATAATATAATATAATATAATATAATATAATACAATATAAGTTATTTAAGTGATTTGAAGGGTTCAAAACCATAGTGGCTCAAGCGCCATTTACTTAATACGTAGAAAACAAGGGTTAAATTAAGTTATTATCATAATTCAATGGAAACATATAGCAAGTAAAATAAAGTATACATATTAAATCTAAATGATATGTCAGTCTTCATAAAAGTATGGATGCATGTAATAAAAATTAAGAAACATGTTAAAGGAATTGTCATTGCACCAAATGAGTGGTCTCTAGACTAAAATGATCGCATTTTAATTATTTAAATATAATTTAAATTAAGTAACATATTAAACGATTTATCCTTCTATCAAACACGAATCTTCCCTGGATCAAATGTCCTATTTTAATTATGTAATTACTTTATATTTATTTCTAACGGGTGCAGCGGAGCGCACGGGTACGGCTAGTGTATTAATATAAAGACAAGATATCTCATTTACATTTTTTACTTTCACAATATAAATTAATCTTACTGAGGATAAAGAGAAAGTATGTCGATGATGCTAAGCATCGCCTTCCAGATTTCCAAGGAAATACGGAAATACGTGTCCTCAATATTTCTGATTTCGAGGAAGTGGTTTTGGACAAGCCTATACGTCAGTCTGTAAACAACGATTTCTCGTGAATTATTGCACACGGATTTTGTTCGAATGTGGTGTTTACTAGTAAATTAAAAAAGAAATCATCAGTTGGTAGAGCAGCTGGCTATGGACTGGAAGGTCCGGGGTTCGATCCCAATTGGTGACAGGATTTTTTCTCGTTGCCAAACTTTCAGAACGGCCCCGAGGTTCACTCAGCCTCCTATAAAATTGAGTACCGGGTCTTTCCCGGGGGTAAAAGGCGGTCAGAGCGTGGTGCCGACCACACCACCTCATTCTAGTGCCGAGGTCATGGAAAGCATGGGGCTCTACCTCCATGCCCCCCCAAGTGCCTTCATGGCATGTTACGGGGATACCTTTACCTTTTACCTTTTATACGTGGTACAGTCATTAAGTTCTGACACTGACGCCTGAAGGGTAGGCACCCACAAGAATCTGGATGTCTCAAAGATGCCGCGTGATACGGCGTACACTTAAACAGATCGACATCCTCCCTCAATATAGTCGCCGTTGGCCGCTATGCACGTCTGCCAACGTTGGTGTAGCTGCTGGAAGCACTGCTGAAAGATGTTGGCAGGAAGATGCCGTATGGCTTCTCTTGTGGCAGTCATGACCTTTTCGGCCGCATAAAAATTACGCCCACGTAGGATTGATTTCAAGAGGGAAAAAAGAAAAAAATTGCATGGTGCGAGATCAGGTGAGTGCGGAGGATGTGGCAAAACAGCGACCTGTCGCCTTGCAAGTTCCTCTTGGACAAGGATGGAGCGATGCGCAGGGGTGTTGTCGTGTAGCAACAGCCAATTCTTCCTATGCCAAAGCTCAGGACGCTTACGACGAATTGAATTGCGTAAACGGCCAAGAATCTCTTTGTAGAGGATCTTGTCTACAGTTGCACCTTGTGGGATGAATTCTATGTGAACAATTCCATTTGAATGAAAAAACTGTTAAAGCATCACCTTGCCTTTTGACCTGTCTTGTTGCGGATTTTTCTGTCGTGGAAATAATGGCGTTTTCCAGGTGGCGGATTGTCGCTTCAGTTGCGGATCGTAAAGGAAACACCATGTTTCATCTCCAGTTATGATCGGTTATAGCAGTTTCGCCTAATTTCTGACAGAACTTGACGTTTGCCCGTTGCTCAAACTGCAACATACTCGAGTTCCGACGCGCGCATTCAAATCACCGTCACAACACAGACCGTAGTTCTGCTTACACTATATGCACGTAACTGTATGATGCTGGGACGAGAGACTAACTGACAAGGTACCATATCACGGCGCCACCTATCCGTTCTAGTGCACCACACCGCCATTATGCCCTCAGTCTCAGAACTTAATGACTGTACCACGTAAGAAAACATAATAATGTTTAGTCAAATCCATTAGATTTTCTTACTTGAAAACAACGCAAAATAGTAACTTCCTCTGAATATTTTTTTACATAATAAATTACAACTGAAACTATATAAACATATAATTAAAAACCTTGCAGGGCCACACGAGATCGACATCACTTGTCACTATTCAGCTTAAAAGGTATTTATTTATGTCTCCACCTAAAACGCGTGTATGATTATTATAATGAAAGGATATACTTTCCACTAGAACAGTTCGCTGTCACATTAATAATGTGTACCTCAAAACCTTAGTGATCCAAGTGCAACATAAAATGTACGTACATTAAGAGCACTATCGAATTAAAAAATATTTATCTTTTAATGCTAGAGTAATTCAGGTGCTAAGTGCAACATGTGCCATCCAAGACCTGCAAAATCCCTTTCGTTTCAACGATTTCTTGAGATTTTTCATTGCATTAATGATCCAAGTGTTACTTTACATGTTAAAGTGGCCCCAAGTACACTCCAGAGATTTTAAAAGAACTGATAGAGAGCTGCAGAAAAAATTTGAAGTGAACCATATAAAAAAAAAACTAACTTTTGGACTTTAGTGGATTGTCAAAGGTGCGCATGTAGCAAAAGAATACAGCGGGTGAAAAAATGATGATTTCAGAGATGCATTGGGCAACATTAAAAAAAGGGCTCTACTTTAACGACATATAGAGAGATTTTTGACATTAATGCTTATTATATAGTGAAATTGGAAAACAGAACAAATAGAGAAACATGTTTGCTAGCCCTGACCAAATTTATTCCAAAGCAAGTTGAGAAGTCATATCCAATAAGGTATGAGAAGATGATGGATCTGACGAAGATGTTATAATGCATATCACAAGTTTACCACAATTTTTTCAACAACCTACCACCTGTGCAGAGAAGAGCAGCTGTAGAAGGTAACGATGCAACAACTATGAGAGGAGATAGTAATGAAAGTGACTGAAATGAAGCTAATTCATCTTATGGGACAATGTTAGGTAGTAAAAAAAACAGAAGTTGAGAAAAATTTTGATTTCGTTCCTTTTGTATGAAACAAAATGTTTGCAAAAGCACTTGCTTACTTACTTACTTACTTACTTACTTACTTACAGCGTTTAAGGAACCCGGGAGGTTCATTGCCGCCCTCACATAAGCCCGCCATTGGTCCCTATTCTGAGCAAGATTAATCCAGTCTCTACTATCATATCCCACCTCCCTCAAATCCATTTTAATATTATCCTCCCATCTACGTCTCGGCCTCCCTAACTGTAATTATTGTTTTTTTATCCATTTTCCATTCAAAACAGCACATGCCTATTTTATTCGTAAAGGAACACGAACTTTGCGCAAGTAACTTTCGCCATGAAGCTTTAATACTTAAAACTGTTTTCTTTCTTTAATAAATAAAATTGCACATAAAACAAAGCTTCATAACATTTCTTTACAATATCATCCTAATTTACTGTGAAATAATTTGTTGATATAGTCAGTGCAGTAGTGATCCAAGTACAGGGACATCATTTTACTTTTACTTGCATTTTTATTGTACCTGCATTTCTGAATGTACTTCACTCTCACCCCTTCACTAATGTCCTTGCTCCCGTCAGACACACAAACTTACGGCCGCTGTTGCATTCGAAGTCTTCAAGCAGTGAAGTAAACACTGCAGTGTATAGTGTGTTTCAGAAATATGATTGCGTTTTCTATAGAAGAAAGAACCTATATTAATAATATCGTACTAAAAAATTATATTCAAGAAACGATAAATTCAATTTCAGAGAATATGCTTCAAAATGTTTTTAATAATATGCGTACTGAATTGAAGCCTGCATTGTAATGAACGGCAACCATTTTCAGCAACTTGTTTAAAAATTCAGATTATTTTTTTTAATTGAGGTGGCTAGAAGCAAAGGAATGCTAGTGACATTTGTAATAACATGAGTTAAGTGCATCCAGTGTAAGCAAAAGTATCTAAAATTTTAGTGGCAAAGGGATATTTTAATCGCATCACACATTAAAATATAAATAACAAATTTCACCGATTTTACGAAAGCTTAAATATTTAAACCCCATTTTCTCAAAAGTAACTTAAGTGCACTTACAGCCCTTTACTTATGACCCCCTCAATTTAAATGCACTCTCTATATTGTATGATAACATCAATAATTAATGTGCTATATAAAGTAGACATTACATAACGAACATAGCCCCCTGAAAAGTTGAGTTTTTGAAAAAAAATGTTACTACTCTACTGTATTTTGATAAATTCCGTAAGAGTGATGATCAAACTGAAAATCGTAATGTCGTATTTCCCTACAACATAAATGGATACACTACTTTTCTCTCCTCCTATACCTAGTAAAATGATTTGTTTACATATTGCACTAGTAACTCCTGTAATGGAAGGGGGCAACAGTGTTTCCGAGTATAGCCAGGTTAATATTAAAAATGTTGGTAAAAATAAAGTGATGTCCCTGTACAACTTCATTTGGAAAACAATTATTTTCTTAAAACTAGAAGGACAAATCCACACATAGACAATTAATTTAGAAAATGTAATAATAGATGGCATCATAAATAATAACTGACCATCTCTGTGGTGTAGAGGGCGGCATGCTGGTCTCTTACGCAGAGAGCCGGGGTTCGATTCTCGGTCGGGTTGAATTTCCTGGCTGAAGTTTTTTCAGGGTTTTCCCTGAACCGTAAGTCAAATGCCAGGAAATTCAGGCCACAACATCCCTGAATATCACCGGCCTCATTCATCACCGAAATCATATTCATAACAAATCAGTAATACATATACAGTCGCCATCTAGTTCACAACAATAGAACCAGTCTCAACAATACTACACAGGCCTTCGGATTTCAACCAAAGATTAACTCGCGATATGACCAGAGATGTTAAAGCGAGTATAAATAACAGCGAGGGGAAAAATTAATTATGTAGGTACTCTATTTAAAACTTATTCATCTTCTTGAGGTGCTACATCATCAGCTAGATGTTTTGGCATTTCTTTTGAGCCAACACCAGAAGCTCTCACATTGTGGAACACTCTGACTATGTCCTCAGCAGAATGTAAGATCACCGTACAAACGTCACAGGAAAAATACACCCAGTCCCGTGGAATGGACTTTAAATTAAAAACATAGCTTGATTGTCATAAATGAAATTAATTATATTTAACTGATCATGATTCGCAGAGTAATCTCTGTTGGTTCTCTTGTTAAAGGTATTACCAGCGAATAGGGATTATAAAGAATGGACACTTCGCGCCGGTACCTTTGATGTAGCCGGACTGATTTCAATGACCTTCAAGCCAGCTAGAGCGTGAGATTCTGCTTTCTCCCTAGAGTTGGCGCTGACATCACACCAGCTAGCAGTCGACACAGCGGAAATATAATACATATAATTAATACATCTAGGTACATTATGTACTCAAATAAAATTAATTCGATCCATAAAATAATAAATCCGTCATTAACTGTAATGTCTAGACTCGAGACGTTGAACCCAACAACAATTAAAATATGTAATGATTTGATAGCGCTGAAAATGGAAAAACAAAACTCTTACGAGAGGTAAAACCATATACCTACAAATATTAACGAATTCGATACTTAATTTTATAATATAATTTATTATATCTGAAATATAAAATATTATTAATACAACTAGTTTGTCACTGAGAAATAGGGAAAAGCCGTTAACTTGAATTTATTTGAAGCAAAGCGTTACTGGGTTATGCAATAAGGTAGGCGATATTTGGATCCTGTGTCTCAACTCTATTCTCAATTATTATCTTAGCGTATGCTCGATTACACTAACCTCTAGCGCTTGAAAGTGGAACTATACGCTGGCGCACAGAGAAACAAAACACAGGAAAATTCGCTCAGTGTCCATTCTTTATAATCCCTATTCGCTGATATTACCATTTGAGGCCTTCTATTAATACCCGTATACGAGTATATTGTAACAACGAAGCAGTTGCGGCTCCCGCATATTTCTTAAGAGGAGGAAAGAAGTTAACAGCACAAAATGACACCTTCTTGAATGAAACATGCTACAAATTAGCCCACATGCACACATGTAAGACCAGGTAGTGTTGGGGTTGGCTTCCCGTAATAGCAATAATCTGTTCTTGTAAACTGAGTTTCCTAAATAATTGTCCAAAATATATTATGTTTTCACTTCCATTCATTGTTGAATAATTGCACAAATTAACCGTTACAAGGAAATTCACAACCTCGCAGCATTTTCGCGTACACTACAGCATCACACGTGTTGGAAGAGACCAGCTACTAACTCGTAACCGGAACCGTTTTACGGAAGTGGAAATGGAAAAATAATGTTAGGAAAGAGAGAACACTGCACCCACCCACGTGGTCTGTGTTGCCACATGTACATTTTACATGTTCAGTATCACATGCTTTTGAAGAATGTCAGTTCTTGTAAAGTCATACTACCATTATTTTTCAAAGCTGCCCTTGGCCGATTAATTTTTTTATGTTAAAAATAATGTAGTTTGGAGTACTTTCAATTTCAAATATATTTGTACAAAACTCACAACTTGGCTGTTGTCCTGTCCAAAATGATCTACGATACTAACGTAGAACTACTTCCTCTTTGTTTTATACAAACCCAACTTTAACTTTCAAATATCCTCGAACGCTTCAAATCATGAATAGTACCCTCTATATATATATATATATATATATATATATATATATATATAAAGTGCATGAATAATATATTTTAGGTTGAGAATCAGCGAAGTTGAGATGACGCCGAGACACAGAAGGCACTGAGAATGGTGTCAAGTAACACCGAAACAGCTGTAAGCCGCACATCTATATATATAATTTGAACTGGTAGTGTAAATTACGGGAAAACGGCTGGACGGATTTTAATAAATGACCCCTCATTTTGAAGCTTGAAACTCAACGTTTTTCGGAAAAATAGTAGTTTTCAGTAAAATGTCAATTTTTAAACATAATTTTCCTATTTTTCAAAATCCATCTGTCGTCAGTTTTGAGAACTAGCTAATAGCATTCACGGCCGACTTGATATTCCCTTTGCTTTTTTGTAAAGGAGGAGCGAAGCGAGCATCAAGTTGGCCGTGTTGCATTTCAGAATAAAACAAAACATATACTACAGTAAACAATATTACACGAAGGCCATGATCTGCAAGAATGCTGACATATTTAGAGCTCAAATTAAATTGATTATTAAAAACTTAACTTACTAAAAATAATTTACAGGTTCGATTCTGTGGTGTGTAATTTTCTGGGTACAGCTGTGTATCGGATATTACAAACTACAAAACTTGAGGTGGTTTGATGACATTATTACCATTAGAAATGAAATATTATTGTAGTTAATGCCGTGATGTGACTATTTTTCATTAATTATACATATTAATGCTATTTTCATGATATGAAAGTGAAACGTTTTGGGGTTATATAAGTAGATGTAGAGAACGACTTAAATTAGATTTTGATTTCTATATTTTACTGAGTGGCGGCTATATAGTATATATAGTATATGTTACTGAAAGCTATAAAACTTACGTTAGATAATAATATTATTAAAAATCAAATATTTTTATAATTATTAATCAAGTGGGGTTGGGTCTTTTTTATATATTTAATGGCGGTGTGGTGTAGACATTTATATGCGTGGTTCTCTTCAGTATTGGCTCGAGAGCGAGTATCTTTCATTGTTATAGAAGCAAATAACTTTCCGAATGTCTGGTATTCTTCATTGAAAAAAAATCTGAAAAATGCTTATTTGAACGTCTAATGAACTTAGTTTGCAGCATTTGCTGCATAAGCCACTAGTGCTTACATAATTAACACGAGTAAAATCGCCATTTAATCAATTATTTATATTCAGTGCACGAAAGATTCAACACGGCATATATTTTCATTTATAATTTTAAAAAAATTTATATGGTGTCTTATAACTTTACGTTAAAACTATTTTTATTGTGCCTCCTCCAAGATGTGTTAGCCTGGTTGAATTCAACATCGTTAGATGGCAGCAGTAGCGAGCTTGCTGCACGACCAGTCGGTTTCTATTTCCCGCCCATGCGCTGATTCAGACAGCGTATTCCGAATCTCACCGGTCCGGTGGCATCAATGACGTCACGTTGCAGCGAAATAAGGAACAAAACTGCTGGAAGGATCGATGGCTGTCATGGCGACTGTACAAGTTGTTGTCTGTGCTACGCTAGCAAAATTTTGCGAAATTTTCGTACTCCCATCTCGTTCAAATAAAAGATAGCATAAACAATTTATTTCTTGAACCGGTAGTAATAACTGGTCCGTTGACAAGTTCGCTCATAAGCCATTAACATATTGTTTTTACGTTGTGCTCATTACAAACAATACAGCAGAACTAAAGCAGAACGAACACACCGCCATGACACAACAGTGCACGATGTTATTCGTCTGCTAATTCCCGCCCTATACAAGAACCAATCAGATTCACTGATGGCGGCTGATGGAGACTGCCACCATCTCTGCAAGTTGATGGCACCGGTGCGACACCGGTGGAGCATCAATGACGTCATCGGTGGAATTCGGAACACCGTGATGCCATCGGATTGCTCACCGGTGAGATTCGGAATACGCTCAGAGGAGGACTCCTCCCTCTCCGTTCATTTACTTGCTTTAAAACTCTGCTTCTTTCTCTGGCCGCTGGTGCGCTGTTGTCTATGTGTGTTAACTGCAGTAAAGGAGGAAAGGATTGGCTTTCCTCCACACAAATAATCTCGATCAACCAAGGTTTACTTATACTGTAGCTGTGAACTTAAAAATTATCGAATCTTCCTCGGATTTTAAGGTACATATTTTATTTGGTATTTACTTTCAGAAGAAGAATACAGAGTACCGTCTTTGCAATGTGCAAAGCAGAATAAGAAACCTGAATGCAGACAAAATTCTCTACTAGTCTGAGCGCCAAACAGGAAAAACGTTTAGAGGATACATGAAGACCTTGCGAGCGATTGTGCATGCTACACCATTTATGAAATTTAAATACTCCTCTAGCGTGTGAATAAAGGCTAGCAAAAAATCCAACATCTCATGTCTTTGAGGGAGTAAGAAGGTCAATGTTGAGATGTTACCAGCTTTGCATTAAAGCCTAGGAAGAGAATTTTAAACACTTTCCATAAAGGATAGCTATCAGATAGGCTAATTCGAGGAACATAATAGTCTACCTGTAGCATGGAAGCAAGGTGAAATTATATTATAAACTGATGTAAATTTGACTACTTGACAAAAAAATGATTTAAATCATGAAATCAGCCCTAATTGTGACTTTTTAACTGATTATTTTACGACGTTTTATCGACTACTATGGTTATCTAGCCTCTGACATGAAGATGATAATGCCGGCAAAATGAATCCAGGGTTCAGCGCCAAAAGTTACCCAGCATTTGTTCTTAATTGGTTGAGGAAAAATCCCGGAAAAACCTGGACCAGGCAACTCGTCCCAACCGGGACTTAAACCCGAGCCCACTCGTTTCACGGTCAGATACGCTAATCGTTACTCCACAACAGTGGACCAATTGTGACTTAAAATTATAAAAAAGTACTTGAGAAATGGAGAAAAAAATAAAGAACTTTAATAATATAATCAATTTACTCCAACGGCCAAGTTTATCCCAGTTTACGATACCTATTTTTATAATACGCAACTTTTTCTTTCTTCAGCATGAAATCTAAGCTGTTTTATATGTTAGTACTTAACAAATAATTATGAAGAAAACATCTCCTTTATGGAGTTTATAAAACAGAATAGCCCATACAAAGTGAACCGTAAGCAATGCTCAAAGCGTGAATCTTTTTGAAGATCTCGAAGTCCATGGTTTACATCACAGCTTCACACAAGTGCTTCTTCATTAATTTTCGTGTACTGAGAAAGTAATTTCTGACACGTTATTTAGCGACACTTTATCAACAAGCTGACCTAGGTGAAATCAGTGATACAAGATGGCATTTTGGTTGATTGAGTCAGAGAGTTCATGAAGAGATTATCTGACATTCGTCTTACGGCTGGAAAAAATTATGGAAAACAAATTTTAACAAGCAAATAGCACAAAACGGAGTAGCCCATACCAAAGAAAAAATGTTATCCTTAGCAAAATCAATTTTTATATAGAGAGTGAACCGTAAGTAGTGTAATTAATTTCAGGGGCCTTTCTTTCTTTCTTTCTTTCTTTCTTTCTTTCTTTCTTTCTTTCTTTCTTTCTTTCTTCCTTTCTTTCTTCCTTTCTTTCTTCCTTTCTTTCTTCCTTTCTTTCTTCCTTTCTTTCTTCCTTTCTTCCTTCCTTTCTTTCTTCCTTTCTTTCTTCCTTTCTTTCTTCCTTTCTTTCTTCCTTTCTTTCTTCCTTTCTTTCTTCCTTTCTTTCTTCCTTTCTTTCTTCCTTTCTTTCTTCCTTTCTTTCTTCCTTTCTTTCTTCCTTTCTTTCTTCCTTTCTTTCTTCCTTTCTTTCTTCCTTTCTTTCTTCCTTTCTTTCTTCCTTTCTTTCTTCCTTTCTTCCTTTCTTTCTTCCTTTCTTTCTTCCTTTCTTTCTTCCTTTCTTTCTTCCTTTCTTCCTTCCTTTCTTCCTTTCTTCCTTTCTTCCTTTCTTCCTTTCTTCCTTCCTTCCTTTCTTCCTTTCTTCCTTTCTTCCTTTCTTCCTTTCTTCCTTCCTTCCTTCCTTCCTTCCTTCCTTCCTTCCTTCCTTCCTTCCTTCCTTCCTTCTATTCTATCTATCTATCTATCTATCTATCTATCTATCTATCTATCTATCTTTCTTTCTTTCTTTCTTTCTTTCTTTCTTTCTTTCTTTCTTTCTTTCTTTCTTTCTTTCTTTCTTTCTTTCTTTCTTTCTTTCTTTCTTTCTTTCTTTTTCTTCTTCTTCCTTTCTATCTATCTTTCTTTCTTTCTTTCTTTCTTTCTTTCTTCCTTTCTATCTTTCTTTCTTTCTTTCTTTCTTTCTTTCTTTCTTTCTTTCTCTCAGTTTAACCTCTCCCTTCTAGGTTCATTTACACGACCCACGCCACCCGGGCCTTACAGGGCCGCGACCTGTCGGGAGAGGAATTAATCTATGGATCACATACATACTTTTTTGACCACACAAGGACATGGAGGGCCTCCCCGGATGAGGGATCAGCTCAATACCGGGGCCACCTCCGATACAACACAAACATTTAAGACATTACGCAGCATTCACTCACACAGACACATAGACGCTATAGATAAATTGAACGAAGACATTGACTCGATTGTGACATGGACAAAGAAACTCCGTCTTAAAATCAATCCTGGAAAGACACAAGCAATTATATTAGGACACAAACGGCAAACCGACGCTGTAAAACGCCTCGACATTTCCCCCTTTAAAGTAAGTACAGTGCATATCCCTTTCAGTTCTTCAGTAAAAAAATCTTGGCATTCACATGGATAATAATCTCAACTGGGACATGCAAATCACAGAAACCTGCAGAAAAGTATGTTCTATTATCCATGTGCTGAAAAGGATAAATGTTCATCTCCCCTCTTGCTTAAAAAGTCCCTTGTGCAGACACTTGTATTTCCCTATTTTGACTATGCTGACATTATACTGACTGACCTCTCCAGCGACAACAAAATGAAACTTTAACGTGCTTATAATTTGTGTGTACGTTTTGTAAGCAATGTTCGTAAATATGATCATATTACCCCATCCCTGGAAGCAATACGTTGGCTTAAACTAGATAAGAAAAGAAATTTACATTCACTTCTCTTTCTCTTCGAAATCTTGAACTCTTCTATTCCTTCGTACCTGTCGTCTCGCTTCACTTACCTTTCTCCCCACCATAATCTGAACACACGCTCTCGCCATGAAATAATACTAACAATACCATCCCATCGCACCTCCTCATACTCATCCTCTTTCACAATAACCCTGCCAAGACTCTGGAATTCGCTACCTGCTAGCATCAGGGACTGTCGAAATAAAATTGAATTCAAACGAAAACTTACTAGGCACTTGGTCAGTAATTAATTTCTTGTAAATAGTTTCTTTAATCTATCACAAAATATTTCAATATTCAGTAATTTTATCACTATACAATTTTGTTATTCTAGATTTAATTTGTAATTCAGTAAATATAAAATATTCTTTGTTTCTCTATGATAAATTATCTAGCTTTAATTATTCAGGTAATCTTTTCGTACTTTGATTTTATTGTAATTGTAAATTTAATACTAATTGTAATGTTATTTGTAATTGTAATTATAAATGTAATACTAATTGTAATTTTACTGTTCATATCGTAGTTGGAATCTCCTGGTAGAAGGGCAGAGAAGGCCTGACGGCATTATCTCTACCAGGTTAAATAAATAAATACTAATTCTAATACTAATACATATGAAAGGATTAAGGAAGCATCGCCGTCCATGGCCGGACTTTCAAGAGGTACAATGCCGGCATTTGCCTGGAAATAACTGAAGAAACCATGGAAAACCTCAGTGAGGATTGCCGGCCCTGGGATCGAACCCCGGACCTCCCGAATGCGAGGCCAGCCCTCTACCACTCCGCTAGCCCGCTTGGTTTCTTTGAGATATTTCAAATAAAAATATTTAATACAATTTTGCTCGTTTTTGCTTCAATGTATTCTGAGAAATTATTATTATTATTATTATTATTATTATTATTATTATTATTATTATTATTATTATTATTATTATTATTTTTTCTGTTGAACAACTAGTCTGGTCAGAAATGAGCATGAATGGGTACTTAACACTTAAGTGGGCACTCTAGTTCACTTACTGGTATGAGTACTCACTTCTCTGGTTACTCATTTGTGGAAAAAGGGCAACTATGAATATGAAATAAGTTTGAGTGGTGATATTGTACAAGTATCACTCATTTATTAGTGTTCACTATTAATTCGGTCCTTCAGTACAGTAATTTGTATCTTGTATAGGAAATACAGGATCTTTCATAAGTAACTGATTACTCGAAAAACTGACTAATTTTTACGACTTTTGTCTGTGCTGTACATCTCTGCTAGTAGGAACCTTTCCTGGCGCCGTACACTTGATTTGGTATGACAAATGAGCGGCATGTACGAGATGTTCAAAGCTTTCTTGAAGTTTTTTCTAACAGGTGGATCGGTCGCGCAGGTCCAATTGCTTGGCCACCACGATCTCCAGACTTAACTCCTTTGGATTTCTTTTATGGCGATTTGTTAAGTATCGTGTGTTTGCAAATAAACCTCGTAGCATCACAGAATTGATGGAAAGGATAGTGCACACGATACAGGCGGTTACACCTTAAATTCTCTCGAGAGTGCACGAGGAGATGGTCCGTCGCTTGCATTTGTGCATTCTTTGGGGCGGCAGACATGTTGAGAACTGTGATCCATTGCAATTTATCGTAATTTGTGTTTTTTTTTTTTGACACAATCTAAGTTTTAAATTTCATAGCGATAGATTCATTCATGTCTACATAGAAAAGTGGAGACTTTTGGCGGGCAAACGCGTAACCAAATTGAGTGTACAATACCGGGTAAAGGTTATTAGTAGCAGAGATGTACAATACAGTCAAAAATCGTAAAGATTAATCAATTTTGTGCGAGATCGTGCGCATTTGCTTGGTTTCCGCACAAAACCAATCCGCGGAAAGTCTAAAATTCCACATTCAGTATTCCCAACCTAACACACATAACAATTTCCCTCTTCTTACCCCTTAAGTGATATATTGATTTTACTGCTTTAGGCTTCTAACATATTTTTAGAGACGTTCAATATAGTAATAATTATAAATTGGAAACTTACCACCACTGCAATTTCACCTAAATTGCACTGTTAATTATTGTTTTTAAATATTTGCAAAAATTAAGTAATCTCTACAACTCCACTAAAGTTACTCCATTCGTGATGCAAGTAACATTAAGGAAGCCGTGAAAAAAATCAACAAGATTCCAGACTCATCATAAACTGGGGGAAAAAAAGACAGACGTATATCACGGCCTGCTGGAGTATAGTAAACACAGAAAACATTTTAAAGCAACAGTTTTGAAGATAGATATTTTTGTTTTGCAAATTTGCCGTCATTGAACAGAAACCAAGATGGAGATTTCATTGAAACTAATTAGAAATTTCTTTTTCAGGTATGTAATAAACGATCTTCGCACAAATTAATGTACGATTCACGAGCGTTATGTTTTCTTTCAATTCTCGGAAATTAAAAAATCTCAGCTACGTTTCGCCTTTTCAAACTTTTCCTCGAACATGAAAACTTCAACATACCGCTCTTGTAACGCATATTACTATTTCGAGTGTTCAGTTATTTATTGAAAGACTTGTAATAAAAAGATGGTATGTGCTCACTCTCTGTGAGGATGTGGTCAACTTTCTCCGTCGACAATATTACACTACTTAACTCAATAGTTTCCGTTACAAGTACATTTGATGGCCCTGACCGACCTAAACTAAATAGTCGGGAATTCCCTATGAGCTACATTAGCGCTGATGACCATGATTTCACCATCGTCACTGACTTCAGTGTTTAGACACTGTTCATCTGACTGGACCACTCCTTTCATACACATTAAAACCCCAGTCAGGCCTATATCAACGTCTATTATGCCAGCATTTGGACAGCATTGTGGACATATAGTGTCTTCAATACAGCCATAAAGTAAATCCTTCGTCTAATATCGATCAACTTATTAAGAACTGCTTCCAGCACTAGCAGAACGTGTCGTGCTTGGAAGACGCAGCTTACAAAGTGGATATGCATAAAAATATGCTAAAATCATGTCATCCGTGTTCCCAGTACTGTCATTGTTGCTCTCTTTCTGGAGATGTTACAAGTGTTCCTCCGGATCATCTGAAATCCAAGGTTCTATACAACAGTTTTCAAATAGCGTTTTAATAAATGAATAATTGTAAGCTGGAAACTTGACACTAGCGTGTCATTTAGAAAGAAGTTCTATGTAACTGTATGACGTAAGAGGATTTTAGAAATGGATTAAATGAAATGCATACACTACTTGACAGCAATCTAGAGGCATCTCATCATTACAAGTTCTGAGATGCGAAAGAGTTGTGTTACACATTAATTAAGGTAAATTGTCGACCGTAAAACATAAAAAGCATTAAAATTTTTATGGTTATAGGGATTCTTAATTTGTTACTTGATTATTCAAAGACGCTATATCAGCTGCTGGCCTATTTAGCGCCTATGGAATTGGTGATAGCGAGATGAGGTCAAAGATTCGCCATAGATTACCTGATATTCGCCTTATAGTAGGGAAAAACCTCGGAAAAAACAACCAGGTAATCAACCGAAGCGAGAAGCGAACTCACGCCCCAGTGCAACTCCGGACCAGTAGGCAAACGCGCTACCGTATGATTCACGTCGGTGACACCTATAATATGCTCTCGCTATTGGATTATTGGCAGAGAACGTCTGCATTTAAAAATATAAATGTACAGAACCTACCAGATTAACAGAGGGGGTTTGGAATTGTACGGGTTACATCAGCTGCTTGTCTATGCGGATGACGTGAATATGTTAGGAGAAAATACACAAACGATTAGGGAAAACACGGGAATTTTACTTGAAGCAAGTAAAGAGATAGCTTTGGGAGTAAATCCCGAAAAGACAAAGTATATGATTATGTCTCGTGACGAGAATATTGTACGAAATGAAAATATAAAAATTTGAAATTTATCTTTTGAAGAGGTGGAAAAATTCAAATACCTGGGAGCAACATTAAGAAATATAAATGATACTCGAAGGAAATTAAACACAGAATAAATATGGGAAATGCCTGTTATTATTCGGTTGAGAAGCTTTTATCATCCAGTCTGCTGTCAAAAAATCTGAAAGTTAGAATTTATGAAACAGTTATAAACAGTTGTTCTTTATGGTTGTGAAACTTGGACTCTCACTCTCAGAAAGGAACCTAGGTTAAGGGTGTTTGAGAATAAGGTGCTTAGGAAAATATTTCGGGCTAAGAGGGATGAAGTTACAGGAGAATGGAGAAAGTTACACAACACAGAACTGCACGCATTGTATTCTTCACCTGACATAATTAGGAACATTAAATCCAGACGTTTGAGATGGGCAGGGCATGTAGCACGTATCGGCGAATCCAGAAATGCATATAGAGTGTTAATTGGGAGGCCGGAGGGAAAAAGACCTTTGGGGAGGCCGAGACGTGTAGATGGGAAGATAATATTAAAATGGATTTGAGGGAGGTGGGATATGATGATAGAGACTGGATTAATCTTGCACAGGATAGGGACCAATGGCGGGCTTATATGAGGGCGGCAATGAACCTCCGAGTTCCTTAAAAGCCATAAGTAAATATCATTAATGTCCAGTATCAAGAATGTCCACAGACATTGAATGGCCATTATCTTAAATTTCCACAACATTAATTGCCCCATATAAAAATTAAATGTTTACAGCCATTAAATAGCCGTGCCAAAAAGTCCACAATTACCAAATGTAATGTATCATGAATGTCCAGAGTATTTTATACTTGCTTACTTACTTACGTACTGGCTTTTAAGGAACCCGGAGGTTCATTGCCGCCCTCACATAAGCCCGCCATTGGTCCCTATCCTGAGCAAGATTAATCCAGTCTCTATCATCATATCCCACCTCCCTCAAATCCATTTTAATATTATCTTCCCATCTACACGTCTCGGCCTCCCCAAAGGTCTTTTTCCCTCCGGCCTCCCAATTAACACTCTATATGCATTTCTGGATTCGCCGATACGTGCTACATGCCCTGCCCATCTCAAACGTCTGGATTTAATGTTCCTAATTATGTCAGGTGAAGAATACAATGCGTGCAGTTCTGTGTTATGTAACTTTCTCCATTCTCCTGTAACTTCATCCCTCTTAGCCCCAAATATTTTCCTAAGCACCTTATTCTCAAACACCCTTAACCTATGTTCCTCTCTCAAAGTCCATAGCATTTTATTGAAGACAAATTAAAAATTTAACAATTAAATAATGTAAGCTAAATTTACATTTATATGATTTATTTATTTTATATATTATTTTAATGTAGCGAAGTACATATGAAGTTTCCGTGCAGATATTCTGCGTCATCGTACGATGAAAGAGTAGTGTGGAACGGAGAAAAATTCTCTCCGGCACCGGGATTTGAACCCGCGTTTTCAGCTTTACGTGCTGATGCTTTATCCACAAAGCCACACCGGATTCCCATCCCGGTGTCGGATCGAATCGTCTCAGTTTAAGTTCCACCTCTTGGGTTCCCTCTAGTGGCCTGCATTATTCTGGAACTTCTTTTATTTTTTAATTTCCTCCTGTACTGCCAGTACATTTTGTTGCCATTTTTGCTGTTTGAGTGAAAGTGATGCCTGAAGAAATTCTGACTCAAGTTTTATTTCTCGTCTGATAAAAAATTTACATTGGCCATGAAAGAAACTTACTCCTAGAAATTTTAATTTCCATGGAAACACAACTGACAACAATGCTCCAAACCTACAGACTACAAGAACAAGATTCTTGAATAATGGTCTTATACTGGACACCTTGACTTGCTGACATTTCTATATGTTGCACATCCTGAATTGTATAGGCCCTACATATCTGTTTATTAAACATCTTAACACTTCTATATATTGGACATTTCATCTTGTGACCTTATTTGATTGAACGTTTTAGTTGTGGGCATTTTTAAAAGGACTTTCTGCATGAATAATTTCGAGGGAAAAATTGTTCCGGGGCCGGGCATCGAACCCGGGACCTTTAATTAAACGTACCAACGCTCTGCCAACGGAGCTACCCGGGAACTCTATCAGACACCGATCCAATTTTTCCGTCTATATCCACAGACCTCAAAGTGGGCTGACAACCGTCAAGCAACCAACATTGAGTGCACACTAACTCTGTTTTCTGTTAACGAACAGTGATGTGTATTATGCAAATCAAGCTTACAGGTATAACTCCCTGTAAAGTTGATTTGAATAATTTCGAGGGAAAAATTGCTCCGGGGCCGGGCATCGAACCCGGGACCTTTGGTTAAACGTGCCAACGCTCTGCCAACGGAGCTACCCGGGAACTCTATCAGACACCGATCCAATTTTTCCGTCTATATCCACAGACCTCAAAGTTGGCTGACAACCGTCAAGCAACCAACATTGAGTGCACACTAACTCTGTTTTCTGTTAACGAATAGTGATGTGTATTATGCAAATCAAGCTTTCAGGTATAACTCCCTGTAAAGTTGATTTGAATAATTTCGAGGGAAAAATTGCTCCGGGGCCGGGCATCGAACCCGGACCTTTGGTTAAACGTACCAACGCTCTGCCAACGGAGCTACCCGGGAACTCTACCAGACACCGATCCCTCGAAATTATTCAAATCAACTTTACAGGGAGTTATACCTGAAAACTTGATTTGCTACTTTCTGCATATTAGATATTGTGCTAGTGGACAAATTGACCTGGAATGGCTTTTTTTTTTACATGTTCGGAGCAGTGTTCGAATCATCACCTGTTCCTTTCAAGAACTATGTGCTACCTTTGTGGAACTGTTCTGTTATTTTGTCGCAGTCCACAGCAGCCAGTAGTTCACGAAATTAGCCTATTCCCCGAATCTCTCACATGGATGATCTTTAATATTAAAACTCTAAGTTCAAATATTTCCATTTTAGTTATTGCAAGTGTTGTTTCAAGTTCTGTGAATCCATATAATGACAAAGGAAATTCGTCATTATAATTATGTACTGTACCTTAATGCTCAGGTGCAGGTGTGTCATTAGGTAGATTTAAAGAAATCATTTGTGCCAATTTCAGACGAAATTGCTTAATCATACTGCTCATTATAGCCCTGCACATTCACTCGGCCCCCGCCTTGTTGAGGGAGTTGGTGACATAAGTTGAGGAAAAGGAAAGAAATGTTTCGAAATGCGTAATTAAGATATTCCGTTCCGACAAGTGAAGAGCTGGGAGCGGCATAAATTGGATTACATCATCGCGCCAAATATGTCACGAAGTGCAGTGAAAATGGAAGATGCAGGTCATCGACCTCGGAATCAGAAGCGGCACCTGGACTTCACACGTTACTTTTCCCCCTCGTCGGTCTTTACTCTATGCAACAATGTGTAACAGCATGTAACTTTCCCTTCCACGGGGGATTTTCATACAGTGCAACGAGACCTCCAGACGGACAGATGCGCCGTGAAAGTAGAGGGTCGTTGGTTTTAGTTTTAGAGTCTATGAAATGAAGATGTAACAGAGCATTGGTGGAATGGGAATGGCAAAGAAGCTATTATTGCCATTATTATTTCACCGGCATTATCACCATTTCAATCAGACGCTAAATTACCTCAGATGTTGATACAGTGTTTGTAATGCATTTATTTTAACATTATATGGTATTCATACATTGCTTCACAGCTAGAACATGGAACAAGTCAAAAAACTTAATACTATTATAAAGAAGGGTGCTATGCCTAGACATTTCGCTAGCCCGCGTTACGACCGTGCTAAACTAGCCTCGCCTAATCTTGTCAATTCTAATAGTTCTAGTATTAAATTTAAAAAGTTATGTATGGATTTTATAAAAATTGAAAAATTGTGAATTTAAATTTATATACTATAATTGCACAGTAGACAAAAGACAAATTGTATTGTACAATTATTAATTTCAATTGAGGAATCCGCCCCTGAGCAAGAGTTCTACTCTTTCAGGGGCGAGCTAAAGTTTTTCTGATATATTATATTTTATGCTCGACCATGCCGAAATGTAGAATTATACACCTGGTAGCAGTCCTTTAATGCATGTCATTAAAGTACACCTACTCATTAAAGTACAGGTCTTCAGCCAATGACAACTCAGCTTACAGGTGTTCAGCCAATGACAAGTCAGCTTTGTACCGTTATAAAACCGCAAGTATTGATTATTCTCGGATATGCAATCGAAAGAGAATTAGCGAAAAGTCACGGAGGCTGGAAATCCAATACTGTCGCAGAAGGTTATGTTCTGTTACTATAATAATTAGCGTTAATTGTAAATAATATTCAAATAAATTCAATTTGGCATCTCGTTTTTAAATGTCGAATTCAATAATCAAGGTTATATCAAGTTTAACGGATTACATCAAGGTCAATGACATTATTGTTCCTCGGAAAAAATCAATACCTTCGCGTCTGCGCACATCTCACAATTCACGACCTAGAACAAGGTCACTTCCGATCTTGTCAGATACAAATAAAATGTATAAGTTACATCTGAATAATTTCAAGTTAGAAATATGGTCGAGCATAAAAAGTCGTATGAAACTTGCCTATAATGGTAATTAAGACGCTCGTATGAATATTATGAAACTCGCTTGCGCTCGTTTCATAAACATCCGTACTTGCGTCTTAATTACTATCATTATAGGCTCGTTGCATAATGTACTATTATGTTACAATTATTAGCAAAATAAATAAATAAATAAATGAATAAATATCATATATCATATATCATATCACATCATATATCATATCATATCATATCATATCATATCATATCATATCATATCTCACATATCACATCATATATCATATCATATCATATCTCACATATCACATATCATATGATATGATATATCATATCATATCATATATCATATCATATCATATCATATCATATCATATCATATCATATCATATCATATCATATCATATCATATATCATATCATATTATATCATATCATATCATATCATATCATATCATATCATATCATATCATATCATATCATATCATATCATATCATATCATATCATATATCATATATCCGTAACACTGGTTTACGAATACGAAAAACGTTAGTTCGCTGATCATCCACCGGAAGCCCACGCTAGGAATGTCTAAGAATATGGCCCTGCATTTATAGTCACAGCCTAGTTGAAATATATACAGAAAAGGTTTACAATATAGTCTACTAGTACAACACAAAAGTTTTAGATCAGTTTCATGAAGCGTTGTTGAATAGAATAGAAGGCGTGAGAAGTTAGGTACTTCTTTAATTTGGTCCTAAATAATCGTATGTTTTGAGTTTCATTTTTATATCGATAGGGAGGTTATTACAAATTTTTACTGCCATATAAACGGACTCCTTTTTGACAGCACGATAGACTTGCCGATGGAGTATGAAAGTCATTTCTTGACGCGTATTTATGCTGTGAACTGTTGAATTAGTTACAAAGTTTTCACGAGTACATACGAGGAAGATTATTAACGAAAAAATAGTAAAATAACCCACTGAAAATACATACATAAATATAATTAACTCACTGATAGGCACATAATGTAGTCATAACAAAACTATCTGTACGGAAACTTAATGTAGTAATTAAACTTTATCTACATCCGTAACATAACAGGATCTTATCCCATAAATTTTAAGTGCGATAACGAGTTCATTACCACACTCGTTTTTCTTATCCTACTCGTTTTCAAGAATTAATGATAAAATCTATATACATAATTTGAAGTGGTAGTGGAAATTACGGGAAAACGGCTGAACGGATTTTAATAAATGATCCCTCATTTTGAAGCTTGGAATCCAAAGTTTTTCAGAAAAATAGCAGTTTTCAGTAAAATGTCAATTTTCCTACAGTGTTTTCCTATTTTCCAAAATCCATCTTTCGTCAGTTTTGAGAACTAATTGCATTTCAAACTACAGACGTGGACAAATTATTAACAAAATTGACGATTTTTATGATATTTTGTTTACAAAATTTGACTTTTCAATTTAGACTACAGTTGACAATTTTGGATATTTCCATCATTACAGCAGAGAGAAATATGCAAAAATGTCAGCTGTAGTTTAAATTGAGGAGTCAAGTTTTGTAAAAATATATAATAAAAATCTTCAATTTTGCTAATAATTTGTAAATTAGCAAAAATGTCAACTGCATTGAAGAGTCAAATTTTGTAAAAATATAAAACAAAAATCTTCAGTTTTGCAAATAATTTGGAAATATCCAAAATGTCAGCTGTAGTCCAAATTGAAGAATCGAATTTTGTAAAAATATACAATAAAAATCTTCAGTTTTGCTAATAATTTGTAAATATGCAAAAACATCAAATGTAGTCCAAATTGAGGAGTTAAATTTTGAAAAATATGCAACACTAATCTTCAATTTTGCTAATAATTTGGAAATACACAACAATGTCAACTGTAGTCTAAATTGAAAAATCGTATTTTGTAAAAATATATAATAAAAATGTTCAATTTTGCTAATAATTTGTTTACGTCTGTAAAACAAAACACACTACAATAAACAATAAGCTATTAAACGACGAAGGCCATGACCTGTAGGATTGCTGACATATTTAGAGTTTCAATTCAATTGGTTATTAAAAACTTCAAGACTTACTAAAAATAATTTACAGGTCTGATTCTGCGGTGTGTAATTTTCTGAGTACAACTGTGTATTGGATATTAAAATCTACAAAACTTGAGGTGGTTGATTACGTTATTACCATGAAAAATGATATAGCCTATTATTATAGTTAATGCCATGATGTTAATATATGCATAAGATAATGATATTGCTATTAAAAATCAAATATTTTTATAGTTATTAATCAAGTGGGGTTGGGTCTTGTTCATATACTTAATGGCGGTGTGGTGTAGATACTTATATGCGTCATTCTCTTCAGTATTGGCTCGAGAGAGCGCAAAAATTACAGTTCCTAAGGAAAGACCAAAAGGTATTACTTACTGATAAAATAAGAGGCCTGCAACATTTTGTAGTCTCTCGATCATATCAGCACGATCTCATAGCAGAATAAAATGATTTTACCCTCTACATTTCAAGCTCTAAATGCAGCAGCTATACCAAGATGCTATGTCTATTGTTCGAAACCATAGCAAACCTGACTTTTTTTTTTTTTTTTTTTTACCTACAATCCACAATGATCTGAAATAGCTATTGCTTTACTCCCACATGAAAAACCCACTGATCGTCATGACATTGTTACTTGCGTTTTCGCGCTGAAACTCAAAAACTGAAGGTGGATAGGTTCAAGAAAAAGTATTTGGCATAGAAAACATTCAGAGGGAGTATGTTTCATTATTAAGGAAGCAAATAACTTTCAAAATGTCTGGTATTCTTCATTGAAAATAAATCTGAAAATTTCTTATTTGAACGTCTAATGAACTTAGTTTGCAGCATTTTCTGCACAAGGCACTAGTTAGGGCCTAAGTATATTTCAAAATGTATTGAAACTAAGTAATATTTGCGGGGGAATTGCTGATATTTACGGTTATCATGCACTTAGCTGTGCGAGGAGAAAGGGTCGCATTCCCAGACATACATCACTCAATGATATCATTAAAAGATCTCTGACTTCTTGTGGCATCCCGTCTCTTTTGGAACCACCAGGTATTAGTCGCGCGGATGGTAAACGACCCGATGGTCTCACCTTAATTCCATGGTCTAGAGGAAAATCTTTAATTTGGGACTCCACTTGCGTTGACACTCTAGCTCCATCTCACTTGCGGAATACCTCCAGACACGCAGCATCTGCTGCTGAATTAGCCGTGAAAAAGAAAGTCAATAAATATGCTCATCTTTTAGACAATTATATCTTTGTCCCCTTTGCTGTGGAGACCTTCGGTCCTTGGAGTCATGACGCTAAAGTTTTGGTATCTCAAATCGGCCAAATTTTGATCTCCATTACTGGTGATCACCGTTGCACTACTTATTTGCGTCAACGCTTAAGTATTGCTATTCAACGCGGAAATGCAATGAGCGTTTTGGGTACTCTTCCAGAGTCCAGCCCTTTGGACGAACTTTTTCTCCTGTAAAATTTTTTTTATCTCTATGTAAATGTTTATATTTAGTGTAATTGTAACGGTGAAAATATTGTTAATCCAATAATTTTTTATTTATTTATTTTTTCATAAGTGTATATTATTTTTGGGAGTGTTTTTGTAAGTAATTTTATGAGGTTGTTATTGATATGCTGATAAATTTTTTGTAACACAGAATAAATATGGGAAATGCCAGTATAACATAATATTACAAAGTAAACATCTTATCTACTTATTGTAGATATTAATAACACAGTCTTTACAATTACTGAAGTTAATTCCTGCTGATCCAGAAGGCCGGGACTTATTCGTGATCAAGTCAAATGTTTGATCATTAGAAGTAGTTAGTTTACAGTAACATTGTGGTTGCCATGGATTTATAGCGTCAGAATGCTTATTTCAGCTGTTATTTATAATATGGAGCACACGATGTGTCTCCGGAAGAATTTCAGGAAATCGAACCCACCACCACAGCGAAGTTGGTCACCTTATATGCGATCTCCTGGGTTGATATCTTGTTTATGGGGCTCACGATGATGAGCACGTTGAATCATCGTGCCCAATCCTTTAGCAGTCATCTATACTGTTTTCCGAGGAACAACATTAAGAAAAAGAATAATGATAAACATTAAATGGCACGTTGCTGTCATACCCGTGATTGGCTCCCAGTCGAAACACTTACATGACGCAGGAAAATATAGTTTGTATTTGGAAACCATAATCTTGTATTATTTGAAAATAAAAAATTGAATTCTAGTTGTTAAAAACGATGAAACATTTCACTTCACTCATGTGTAAAACGCTGTGTAAAAGAAAAGCTACTTTTATATTTTGTTATGTACTATGAACGCGGATGAATACAAACAGTAATACTGAGGTAGTCTGTTCTTGTAACAAGTTGGACACACTTGAGCTCGTAGATGTTCACGTACCCATGTAGTACCAGAAGTATGGCTTCTGTATCCTCAACTGTCCATTGTGAAGACATAAGACTTGAAAATAATTTAATTGTAGTAATTATAAAGTAAATGTTTCCTCAGCAAACGAATGCATAGTAGTGAGGTTAGGCCTACTTGATGAGTAACGGGAAATGTTTAACATGAAACAGAATGTACAGCAGTAGGCGGGAACACGTACTGAGAATCTATGGCGCCAAACGGTGGCCAATGAAGCCTCACTTCAATCACGTGCTATTGTTTTATTAGGATTTTTCTTGCGAAAAGATTATAGGCCCTTACCGAGGAGGAACATTGAAATGAAAGAATGAGAGGTAGATAAATAATTGATTAAATGGCGATCTTACTCGTGTTAATTACGTAAGCATGTGTGGCTTACAGCTGTTTCGGTGCTACTTGACACCATCCTCAGAGCATACTAGATCTCGGCGCTATCTCAACTTCGCTGCCTGTTGTGTGGGTGCGTTCGTGTGATGAAGAGTTGTGTCAAATAGTATGTGTGTTCTGAAATTGATCTGTGTGTTTTTGAATTTGATCAGGGTGTGTTTTTAGTGTGTCTGTATATTTCATATTGTTCTAGTGTGTTGAGTTTTTTGATTTTTGGTTTGTATGTGTAGGATTTCCATGTCTGTATTTATGTTATTGTATGTGTGGTTAGCATTAGTTATGTCTTCCTTATGAAAGTAAACTAGGTTTTTGGACAGTTTTCTTGGCATGTTGACACTTGTATTTTAACGTGTTACCACGCCACTTGTGGGCACCAGATTCTGCTGAAGTCAATGACAGAAGTAGCCCCACTTGTGTGCCTACTTTTTGTCATTGACTTCTAGCAGAATGTGTTGTGCCCACATGTTTGGTTGTAACACATTAAAGTTTGTCCAACATGCCCGACTGTCCAACAGACCCTAGTTTACCCTTGTACATGTTTGTGTCCTCTGGTTATTGCTTTAATGTGTTCTTTGTATCGAGTTTGGAATGATCTGCCTGCCTGTCCAATGTAGAAACTGTCCATTGTCAACTATTGCATGATGAGTTTGTATATACGCAGTGTGTTGGTTGTATTTATTTGTGTTGTTTGTGTGTTGAGATGTCTTTGTAGTGTGTTTTCTGTCCTGTATGCTATGTTGTATTTCTGTTTTCTGAATGAGGATGCGATCTTTTGTGTGTGTGTTTTTGTGTTTTCTTCATATGTTAGTGTGATGTATTTCTTGCATGTTCTTGTGTTTGTGTTGTGTTTTTGTGTTTGTTGAGTTTTTGTTTTGTCTTCCTTATGATGTTATCTGTTATATTTGGGTAGTAACCATTTTCTTCTGCTATGTATTTGATTGTGTTCACTTCTTCATTGTAGTGTTGTTGGCTCATGGGTATGTTGAGTAATCTGTGTACCATTGTCCTGAATGCAGCATTTTTGTGTTGTGTGGGATGATTAGATGTGTTGTGTACATGTGTGTGGTGGTGGTGGTTGGTTTTCTGTATATTTTGAAGGTGTGTTTGTTGTCAAATTTTGTTATGGTGATGGCTGTAAACCGGACATGCTTACAATTAACACGAGTAAGATCGCCATTTAATCAATTATTTATATTCAAGTGTTAAAAGTTAAAAGTAGTGCACGAAAGATTCAACATGGAGAGGTAGATATTAAGAAAAGAAAGAAAAAGATAAAAGCGAGTAGGGTGATTGGAAAAACAAATAATACTGTATACTAAAGGATATATATATATATATATATATATATATATATATATATATACATATATATACAGGGACATCATTTTATTTTTACTTGCATTTTTATTGTACCTGCATTTCTGAATGTACTTTACTCTCACCCCTCACTAATGTCCTTGCTCCCGTCAGACACACAAACTTACGGCCGCTGTTGCGTTCGAAGTCTTCAAGCAGTGAAGTAAACACTGCAGTGTATAGTGTGTTTCATAAATATGGTTGCGTTTTCTGTAACCTATATTAATAATATCGTACTAAAAATTATATTGAAGAAACGATAAATTCAATTTCAGAGGATATGATTCAAAATGTTTTTAATAATATGCGTAAAGAATTGAAGCCTGCATTGTAATGAACGGCTACCATTTTCAGCAACTTGTTTAAAAATTCATATTAGCTTATTTTGAATTGAGGTGGCTAGAAGCAAATGAATGCTAGTGACATTTGTAATAACATGAGTTAAGTGCATCCAGTGTAAGCTAAAGTATCTAAAATTTTAGTGGCAAAGGGATATTTTAATCGCATCAGACATTAAAACTTAAATAAAAATTTCACCGGTTTTACGAAAGCTTAAATATTTAATCCCCATTTTCTCAAAAGTAACTTAAGTGCACTTACAGCCCTTTACTTACGACCCCTCAATTTAAATGCACTCTCTATATTGTATGTTAACATCAATAATTAATATGCTAAATAAAGTAGACATTACATAACGAACATAGCTGCCTGAAAAGTTGAGTTTTGAAAAAAAAATTACTACTGTACTGTATTTTGATAAATTCCGTAAAAGTTATAATCAAACTGAAAATCGTAATACGTATTTCCCTACAACATAAATAGATACACTACTTTTCTCTCCTCCTATACCTAGTAAAATGATTTGTTTACATATTGCACTAGTAACATCAAACTCCTGTAATGGAAGGGGGCAACAGTGTTTCCGAGTATAGCCAGGTTAATGTTAAAAATGTTGGTAAAAATAAAGTGATTAATATATATATATATATATATATATATATATATATATATAGAGAGAGAGAGAGAGAGAGAGAGAGAGAGAGAGAGAGGAATGTGACTGCGTGTACATTACATTTATTACGTCGGTCTGCTACCACACCGAGCAATGAACTTCTTTTGAAACGCAGTAGCGTAACAAGCAATGTGCGGCATGTTGATTGCGCGTGCAAAAAGTCTTAAGGTCGAGTAACAGACGAACAACCATTCACTTCATTGGTATCTCGTCCAAGCCTTTTGATCTATCGCAACCCGTGCACTTTTAATTACTACGAATCAGAGCTACCAACCATTGCCAAATTAACTACTATGTATGTAAAGACGTTATAACACTGAGGAAGTTTCAAAATCATTTTGTGTAGAAATATGAAATACTCCACTCCTTTTACGAGACTGTTCACATCCTGTCAGCTCAAATTCGTAAGTTCATCAAGAAGAGCACGGCCGTTCGGACTTCATCATTCCTAAGAAAGGCGAAAAGTAGGACCACAAGAGGCTGTATTGCTAGCTGGGGGCACTCCTCCGTAACAAAAATGCATAATTGTCGTAAATAAAATTCTACCGCGACCCAGTGTCAGTAGTAGTAGTAGTAGTAGTAGTAGTAGTAGTAGTAGTAGTAGTAGTAGTTCAGGTAGGTAGTAGTTCAGTAGCAGTAGTAGTAGGTAGTAGTTCATAGTAGTAGTAGTAGTACTAGTAGTAGTAGTAGTTCATAGTAGTTGCAGGTAGTAGTACTAGTAATAGTAGTACTAGTAGTTCATAGTAGTAGCAGTAGTAGTAGTGTTAATAATAGTAGTAGGTAGTAGTTCATAGTAGTTTCAGGTAGTAGTAGTATTAGTAGTAGTAGTAGTAGGTAGTAGTTCATAGTAGTTGCAGTTAGTAGTAGTAGTAGTTCATAGTAGGTGTAGGTGTAGTAGTAGTTCACAGTAGTTGCAGGTAGTAGTAGTAGTAGTAGTACTTCGTAGTAGTAGTAGTAGTAGTAGTAGTTCATAGTAGTTGCAGGTAGTAGTAGTAGTAGTAGTAGTAGTAGTTCATAGTAGTTGCAGGTAGTAGTAGTAGTAGTAGTAGGTAGTAGTTCATAGTAGTTGCAGGTAGTAGTACTAGTAGTAGTAGTAGTAGTAGTAGTAGTAGTATGTAGTAGTTCACAGTTAGTATAATAGTAGTAGGTAGTAGTTCATAGTAGGTGTAGTAGTTTAGGTAGTAGTCAGTAGCAGTAGTAGTAGTAGTAATAATAGTAGTAGGTAGTAGTTCATAGTAGTTGCAGTTAGTAGTAGTAATAGTAGTAGTAGTAGTTCATAGTAGTTGCAGGTAGTAGTAGTAGTAGTAGGTAGTAGTTCACAGTAGTTGCAGGTAGTAGTAGAAGTACTAGTAGGTAGTAGTAGTAGAAATACACATTTTCAGAAAAATGAAAAATTGCACGCGATAAAAATGGTGTGCTCCGTCCTCATTTGCGTGTGTTGTCAACCAACACGAGATATCGGAACTCGCTAACCATGAAGTTCAAGGAAACCACATAATGTACATATGTATGACAAATGCATGATAAGGTTCATACTTACAGTCAGCTCCTGGCGAAGGATGATAAGCAGGGCTAGAATAACTTATGTTTAAAATTCCGTAAATATTTATTGCTATGTTTTTAAAACTTGAAAAATATGTGCTTATAAAATTTCCTCAACTGGAAATATACACCTTCTAACCTCACACATTTTAATTCATCATTGTTAACAAAGTATGCCGAATTATGAAATGAGACTGGTATTAAAAGAAAGAGAAACTCAAAGAATTGTTATTTCATTCGTTTGAAGTAATTAGTCTGTTACATGTCGAGCAACAATGGCATAAAACAAAATGGCGACTCCGCAGCAACGCGCACAAACCGTTTTCTGATATGCAGAGACGAAATCAAATTACAGTGGAAAGAGAATATGAAGGAAATTCACTTGATGGGAAAATCGTTAAAGCATGTTGTGAGAAGTTTCTGGGAACTGGAAGTGTGAACAAACAATCAGGAGGTTCTAATTGACGTGTCTTAGAAGAGAAGATTGAAGAAATTAGAGCAGGATTTCAGAGAAGTCCTCAAAAATCAATTCAGCCGCGCATCCCGGCAAGGGCGCCCGCAGAATTAAAATCTAAGTGGTAGCAAGATGGTTAGAAAATTAGAGGAAACGGATGGACGAAGATGGAGAAAATTTAACATGAAAAATAGCCAGTTCTGAAATCTAAATTACCCTGCGCACGCATTCATAGTTTAAAGCACTCACTTTTGTTGAATTGTTTACAGAGGGTTTGAGAAAAATGTATCGAATACGTAGAGAAAAATAAAAAAACGCATAAAAATAAAAATCTTAGTGGTAGCAATTGCTACCACTGGTTACCCCCTGTGGGCACCCTTACATCCCGATAATTCATTGTGCCGAGATCAACTATGCATCGAGTGCTTTATAAGCAACTTTGTACCCCTGCAAGGTGCAAATTATTCAACAATTAAAACCAGATGACAGGCCACGACGACAGACATTCCCTATTGAAATGCTGGATCGTATTGATAGGGACCCCAAATCTTTTTGAAAAGTCTTGTTTTCAGACGAGGCAATGTTTCATGTATCAGGATCTGTCGATAGGTACAATGTAAGGATCTGAGTACATAAAATCCACACATCTACCGTGAACATGCCCGGGATAGCCCAAAAGTAAAGGTTTGGTGCGGGCTGATGAAGAAACAGGATTATCGGTCTTTTTTTTTTTCCTGGCCCGGTATACCAAAACATGTTGGAACAGTTCTTGTACCATCAGGTAGCTGATCTGCAATCTCATGTAATCTTTCTACAAGACGGAGCCCTCCCCGTATTGAAGACTGAATGTTGGGAATTCCCTCACTGAAACCTTTCCAGGTCGCTGGATTAGACGCCGACCAATTTGGTGGCCACCACGTTTGCCAGACATCACTCCACTGGACTTCTTCCACTGGGGCTATATAAAATACCGCATGTTTGCGACTCCAGTACAAGATCTTCAAGAATTAGGAACCCGTATCCGTTTCTGCGGAGTCGCCATTTTGTTTTGTCATTGTTGCCCAACATGTGACAGATGAATTAACTTCAAACAAATGAAATAACAATTCGAGTTACTATTTCTTTTAATACCATTCTCATTTCATAATAACGCATACTTTGTTAGGAATGATTAATTAAAATGTGGGAGGTTTGAAAGGGACACGGTGTATATTCTTTTATGAATAATGTGCTTAAAGACAACAATAGTAATATGCGTTACAAGAGCGGTATGTTGAAGTTTTCATGTTCGAGGAAAAGTTACCACGTTTGGCCGCGAAACCAGGTGGCCCGGGTTCGATTCCCGGTCGGGGCAACCTGGTTGAGGTTTTTTCCGGGGTTTTCCCTCAACCCAATATGAGCAAATGCTGGGTAATTTTCGGTGCTGGACCCCGGACTCATTTCACCGGCATTATCACCTTCATCTCATTCAGACGCTAAATAACCTAAGCTGTTGATAAAGCGTCGTAAAATAACCTACTGAAAAAAAAATCGAGGAAAAGTTTGAAAAAGCGAAACGTAGTTGAACTTTTTAATTTCCGAGAATTGAAAGAAGACATACCGCTCGTGTATCATTTATTTTGTGCGAAGATCGTTTATTACATACCTGAAAGAGGAATTTTTAATTAGTTGCAATGAAATCTCCATCTTGGTTTCTGTTCAATGACGGCAAATTTGCAAAACAAAAATATCTATCTTCAACATTGTTGCTTTAAAATGATTTTTTTGTGTTTACTATACTCCAGCAGGCCGTGATATACGTCTGTCTTTTTTCCCCAGTCTATGATGAGTCTGGAATCTTGTTGATTTTTTCACGGCTTCCTTAATGTTACTTGCATCACGAATGCAGTAACTTTAGTGGAGTTGTAGAGTTTACTTAATTTTTGCAAATATTTAAAAACAATAATTAACAGTGCAATTTAGGTGAAATTGCAGTGGTAAGTTTCCAATTTATAATTATTACTATATTGAACGTCTCTAAAAATAATATGTTAAAAGCCTAAAGCAGTAAAATCAATATGTCACTTAAGCGGTAAGAAGAGGGAAATTGTTATGTGTGTTAGGTTGGGAATACTGAATGTGGAATTTTAGAATTTCCGCGGATTGGTTTTGTGCGGAAACCAAGCAAATACGCACGATCTCGCACAAAACAATATAAAACTACAATATATTACAAATAAGGATTGGATAATATATAGGGAAAAAAGTGTAAATAAGTGTGGAAATTAAAAAAACACCGACATTTTCTTCAGAAATACGTAAACATGCTCAAAAATATGTATTTAAGTATTTTGAATGTGAATATGTAATGATATCTGCTTAAAATTTCTACCAGGGTACTCAGAATTACCTAATTTGCAATAGTATTTTATAATATGTATAAGAGAGTAACATTAGGTTTCATCCACATTATGATTGTGCAAAAAATAATGCGCAAGCGCCACGTTTTCTCAAATTTTCCCTCGCCTCTGTTATGTGTTGGTTGTCATGGACAGAGTGATTGTGAAACATTTTGACTGCAATGAATAAAGCCATTGTTTAGGTTGCTAAAGACGGTGAAAAAAAGACCACTTTAGATAACAGCCATGGATAAGTAATTTTAAATGGGTGTACGTTTAATTAGTAAACTAAAAACACGTATTTACATAATTATCCGGGTCCTAAGATAAGATTCCAGGTACTTAAAGCTATCAAAATTTCATTCCTCTATATTTTAGTCGCAAAAAATGCTACGAACAATATGTTCTTGCTGCAATAAACCTTCAATTTCGCATATGTGAATTATGTACTTAATTCGTGCGGCTGAATTTTTAGCTTGCTTTTAGTTGGCAACACATCCGCAATTTGGCTGCGTCATTCGTTCGTTGATTTGTCGTAAATGTAATGTTGCAGATAAAGAAAATAGCTTACTTAAAAGCATTCATAGAAGTGACAAGAAAAGGTTTTCTGTTAATGTGATCGGACTGTTACACAGTAAATAGGTTGCTATAGCAACCTCAATAACACAAAGCGAACAGTAGCACTCGCGACTTTATTTTGAAAGAGGGTCAACTTAGAAAGTACAAAAATCTTGCGTGGGGCACAGTCTGTGCCGGTATTTGACAGACAAGGTTGTTCGTGCCCTTGTTGGCACGTGGAAGAAATGTAACATAATTGAAGACTACACGGGAAGAAAAAGGTAAGTCACTTTTATTAAAATTTTCAGGAGAGCAATTTTAAAATTTGAAACCCAATAACTCAAAAACTGTTAACGATACATTTGTGAAAATTTAAATATATTTTCGTGTATTATAAATGAAATAAACTTGAACATTTCAAGTCTTACAATTGCACCATTGTTAAGAAATAAAAATATGAACGTTGTTATGTTTCTTTGTACAAGGAAAGAATGAGGTAAATACATAATAAAATTCAGTTTCCTTTCTATAAATCTTAAATTATATATTATACCTTAGTATTATCTGGACTATCTACATCTAAATGGGTAACCTGCCTCAAAATGAACGCCAATTTAGCAGCAGTTAGAGGAGTACCTGGTCGCTCTTTGGACGGACCCCGGTGCAGACCAAGCCCCTACAGTCTCGGCTGCGCGGAACGAGGAAACCGGGGCAAATTGAACGCTGCGCTTGCCGCCATGATGTTGGAGAGCAGACGCATAATAGTAGTACGTAAATCACGCAATTTAACGCTGTGATGATCTAAAATTGACAGATTATGGCCATTTTCGACATTTAACGTAAAATTAGGACGAAATAAACATATTCAAAGTTTCATTGATATGCGTCAAAGCATTAAAGGAAAGAAAATACGTACGCAGCAATTTATAGAAAACATGCTCATACATCCATAAATAGGCCTACACAATACACATTATAGAATGTATAATTTTACGATAATCAACATATTGTTAGGTTTCAGAGAATATAAAATTATATTAACATATATTACTCTTAGATCACAAGACATAAATATATGCACCTTGATTATATACGTTTTTATTATAATCAAATTCTTAAGTGAAATAAATATATGATAATCAGTATAGACCTGTTGTTAAGTTTTAGAGAATCAAAAATTATATTATATTTATCTATCCATATATGAATTTTGAATGAAAGTTTATTATCTTGCAGATAAATTCATTTTCATAATAAAAACAAAAAGTTATCTTTCCACTAATGTTTTAACATCTGATGTGTAAGTCTAAATAATTCACTCAGTGGGATTTCTCTACAGTCTGATATACCTGTACTAACAATTAAGCATTCTTTATTGCCATAAACTACTGATTGATTTTAATGATATTGATATTGTAACAACAGAGATAATATTATATAGTACCTTTTGCAAATGGTTTGGAAAATTAAACAGGGATAGTATATCATCTTTCAAAATTCTATTGCCATTACTTTCCCAAAAATCTGTACCTTTAAAATGAGACGAACACAATTTTACATAATGTGAAGACACAAATTTGTCTCTTATTATAACAACAAGGTCGGGCTTCTTCAAAGGGAACCTGTAAAGACAGATTGTTGCCTAATTATAAAGTTTTTCAACTATGGTATCTAACATATACATATGTTACAGTTTCAATGTAGCCTCCAGAATTCAATTTTATTATTTTAAAGCGTTTGTACTTGTGAAAAGAAATTCCTGACCCTCTAAGCCACGTGTTATTGCACTTATACGGAAATAAAGGAAATCACCATTTTTCACTATTTACAAAGCACATCACTTCATATCAACTATAATAATATTTACAAAACCAAAATTCATGCAATTATCACATCAATTTACATTACTTTCAGACTGTTCACTAAAAACACCTGAGACAAAAGAAAGGATAAATGTGACACTCGGTTTTACCGCTCTGTTTCTACCAGTAGCATGGCGGCGTTGAACATGCGCAGAGTGGTTTCAATTTTGGACAGCACACCAGCGCTCTGTGTGAGTCTAGTATACTATATAACGTCTTTGGTGCAGACATGGCTGCCAGGAGACTGAAACCCTTGCCCACGTCCAAGGACAGTGTAACAGAGGTTTACTCCTCCGAAATGCCAGACACCATCATGTTCGATCCTTAATTGCAATTGCTTTAAGAAAAAAGTCTTGGATAGTAGAAGAGGAAGTTTTTTGCCTTGCTACTAATGGCTCCTCTAGACGTATTGACATCATAGCGTATTCCCAGACTACCAAGAAAGGATATATAATTGATCCTACCATAAGGATTGAAACAGGGAGTAGCCAGCCGGAGGATGTCAATAAAGAAAAGATCAACATTTATCTGCCAACAGTTGATTACTTCAAAGCAAAATACCAGCTTGAAGACATTGAGGTGATTGGTCTTCTTATTGGAGCTCGTGGTGTGATTCCCAAGTTCTTTGAAAGCTTCAGGAAGACTTTTGAACTACCACAGACACTTACTGCTGACATCATAACTTCAGTTTTGAAACGCTCTTGCCAAATTCTGAGTCATCATATTCACTCTGTTTAATTTTTTTATTCACTTTATATTCATATATGTTTATTTTAATTTTCTTTCTACAAAATTTATGTAAACATTTAATATTGTAAAATTCATGTAGGAGAGTATACTGAGTCCTTCTGGGCTACCTCCAATGGGAGGCAGTTATTATCTTATATCTTATATCTCTATCTTTCATTATTTAATTTTTAACAATGTTGGTTCCGAGTAATTTTGTGTGCACTCAATGTTGGTTGCTTGGCGGTTGTCAGCCCACATTGAGGTCTGTGGATATAAAGAGAGAAATTGAGTCGGGGTAGAGTTCCTGGGTAGCTCAGTTGGTAGAGCATTGGTACGTTTAGCCAAAGTTCCCGAGTTCTAAACCTGGACTCAAAAGCAATTTTTCCCTTGAAATTATTCAAATCAGCTTCACAGCTACCTGAAAGCGAGATTTGCATAATACACGTTACTGTTCCTTAACCCTTAGCGTATTTTCTGGTAACACGACCAGGCGCGCGGAGTACACTGTGCGTCACACAATTTTTTATTAAAAACGGCCTTTTCTGTAATGTTAACTGAATATTTTTAAGAGCGTTCTTATACACTTTATTATTGAATAAATTTGAAGGAAAAATTATTCCGGGGACGTTGAGGTATGAGTTGACGGGTCGCGAAAAGGTGTACCAAAGCGAAAAATGTAATTTCCAACATTTCTAAGAGAGTGAAAAATACATTCATTGAGCATATCTGAAGTACGATGTAAGAGTAATGGAACGGAGAAAAATTCTCTCCGGCGCCGGGATTTGAACCCGGGTTTTCAGCTCTACGTGCTGATGCTTTATCCACTAAGCCGCACCGGATACCACCCCGGCGTCGGACAGAATCGTCTCAGATTAAGCTCCAACTCTTGGGTTCCCTCTAGTGGCCACCCTCTGCACTACGTCATAGATGTCTATGAACGTAGGACCGAAGTCCACACATCTGCTGAGGTGCACTCTTTATGAGTGACTAGTTGGCCGGGATCCGACGGAATAAGCGCCGTCTTAAATCACGAAGTGATTTACGCATATCATATATATTATTTTAATGTACCGAAGTACATATGATATTTCCATGCAGATATTCTGCGTCATCATACGATGTAAGAGAACGTAAAAAATCCGGCACCGGCATTTGAACCCGGTTTTCAGCTCTACGTGCTGATGCTTTATCCATTAAGCCACACCGGATACACTTCGGTGGACTTCGGTCCTACGTTCATAGACATCTATGACGTAGTGCAGAGGGCGGCCACTAGAGGGAACCCAAGAGTTGGAGCTTAATCTGAGACGATTCTGTCCGACGCCGGGGTGGTATCCGGTGTGGCTTAGTGGATAAAGCATCAGCACGTAGAGCTGAAAACCCGGGTTCAAATCCCGGCGCCGGAGAGAATTTTTCTCCGTTCCATTACTCTTACATCGTATGATGATGCAGAATATCTGCATGAAAATATATTTACTTCGGTACATTAAAATAATATATATATGGAGTAGTTAGAAACCAACCAGCCAACCAATAAGATTCTGCACGTGAGAATATTCAACACGAGCGTGCTACGTAACAATTAAATGCCGGTACCGGAAAGGAAGTAGTAGCGCACGTAACTACAATCCTGCCCAATGCGTGGAACAGTCTGGAGAAATATTCTCTTAAAGAAAAGAGGAACGTAGGTACATCCCGGATTTGCATACAGTTTGTCACGACAATTCCCGCGGCTATCTTGAGCAATAATAAACAACTCTGCGTTCTTTTTGCCGTCTTCATTACTGTAATAGTTAACCATTCTGGCTGTTGGGTCGAAGACTGAGGCTTTCAGCGTATTCCGAATCCCACCGGTCCGGTGGCATCATTGACGTCACGTTGCAGCGAAATAAGGAACAAAACTGCTGGAAGGATCGATGGCTGTCATGGCGACTGTACAAGTTGTTGTCTGTGCTACGCTAGCAAAAGTTTGCGAAATTTTCGTACTGTCATCTCGTTCAAAGAAAAGATAGCATTAACAATTTATTTCTTGAACCGGTAGTAATAACTGGTCCGTTGACATGTTCCCTCATAAGCTATTAACATATTGTTTTTACATTGTGCTCATTACAAACAATACAGCAGAACTAAATCAGAACACAGCGCCATGACACAACAGTGCACGATGTTATTCGTCTGCTATTTCCCGCCCTATACAAGAACCAATCAGATTCACTGATGGCGGCTGATGGAGACTGCCACCACCTCTGCAAATTGATGGCACCGGTGCGACATCGGTGGAGCATCAATGACGTCATTTTTGGAATTCGGAACACCGTGATGCCATCGGATTGCTCACCGGTGAGATTCGGAATACCGTACGCTCTTTCAAACCCAGATGAGGACGATGGTTTTAAATTACGATTAAATCCGTTGTATGACTACCTTCGAATTTAAAATTAATCTGGGAGGTTTATGTCGTGGGTAAAAAGCATTCAAAGAACTCTGTCTCTAATAGAAAATTTGTCAGGCATTTCTCGGCCATGTTATATTTCGATGACAAATGACTTCTGCCATTGAAAGCGTTGTTAAAGAATCTACCTCCACCACCAGTAGCTCATTACTGAATAATATTAATTACTCCTTGGTGTAGTTTATATGTTTTCGTTAGACGCTTTATTTGAATATTTTTATGTCATTACTGTCTTCGGAAATAATTTATTTTATTGCATCTATTTTAGTTTATTATAGTCTATTTCATATGGTTTGCAGTAGTTAGTTCTGGATGAGTGGAAGAGAAGGTCTGGAGGCCTTAATTCTACTAGACAACTAAATAAATGAACGAACGAATGATTGAAGGAACGAACGAATGAGTGAAGGAACGAACGAATGAGATGTAAGAACGAACGAATGACTGAAGGAACGAACGAACGAAGGAACGAACGAATGAAGGCACGAACGAACGAATAAAGGAACGAACGAACGAACGAATGAAGGAACGAACGAATGAAGGAAGGAACGAACGAATGAAGGAAGGAACGAACGAATGAAAGAACGAACGAACGAACGAATGAAGGAACAAAAGAACGAATGAAGGAACAAACGAACGAATAAAGAACGAATGAAGGAACAAAATGAAAGAAAACGAACGAACGAATGAAGGAACGAACGAACGAACGAACGAATGAAGGAACTAACGAACGAACGAAGGAACTAACGAGGAACACGAATGAATGAAGGAACAAAAGAACGAATGAAAGGAACGAACGAACGAAGGAACGAACGAATGAAGGAACGAACGAACGAATGAAGGAACGAACGAATGAAGGAACAAACGAACGAATGAAGGAACGAACGAACGAATGAAGGAACAAACGAACGAATGAAGGAGCGAATGAACGAATGAAGGAACTAACGAACGAACGAAGGAACAAAAGAACGAATGAAGGAGCGAATGAACGAATGAAGGAACTAACGAACGAAGGAACAAAAGAACGAATGAAGGAACGAACGAACGAATGAAGGAACAAACGAACGAATGAAGGAACAAACGAACGAATGAAGGAACAAACGAACGAATGAAGGAACGAATGAACGAATGAAGGAACTAACGAACGAACGAAGGAACAAAAGAACGAATGAAGGAACGAACGAACGAATGAAGGAACAAACGAACGAATGAAGGAACAAACGAACGAATGAAGGAACGAACGAACGAATGAAGGAACAAACGAACGAATGAAGGAACAAACGAACGAATGAAGGAACGAACGAACGAATGAAGGAACGAACGAACGAATGAAGGAACGAACGAACGAATGAAGGAACAAACGAACGAATGAAGGAACAAACGAACGAATGAAGGAACAAACGAACGAATGAAGGAACAAACGAACGAATGAAGGAAACGAATGAACGAATGAAGGAACTAACGAACGAACGAATGAAGGAACAAAAGAACGAATGAAGGAACAAACGAACGAATGAAGGAACAAACGAACGAATGAAGGAACAAACGAACGAATGAAGGAACGAACGAACGAACGAAGGAACAAACGAACGAATGAAGGAACAAACGAACGAATGAAGGAGCGAATGAACGAATGAAGGAACTAACGAACGAATGAAGGAACAAACGAACGAATGAAGGAACGAACGAATGAAGGAACGAACGAATGAAGGAACGAACGAATGAAGGAACAAACGAACGAATGAAGGAACAAACGAACGAATGAAGGAACAAACGAACGAATGAAGGAACAAACGAACAAATGAAGGAACTAACGAACGAATGAAGGCACGAACGAACGAAGGAACGAACGAATGAAGGAACGAACGAACGGAACGAATGAAGGAACGAACGAAGGAACGAAGAAACGAACGAATGAAGGAACGAATGAAGGAACGAAGAAAAACGAATGAACGAATGAAGAACGAACGAATGAATGAACGAAAAAATGAACGAACGAATGAAGGAACGAACGAACGAATGAACGAATGAAGGCAAACGAATGAATGAACGAACGAACGAATGAAGGAACAAACGAACGAATGAATGGAACAAACGAACGAATGAAGGAACAAACGAACGAATGAAGGAGCGAATGAACGAATGAAGGAACGAACGAATGCAATGAACGAAGAACGAACGAACGAACGAAGAAACAAACGAACGAATGAAGGAACGAATGAACGAATGAAGGAAGGAACGAGGGAACGAACGAACGAAGGAACGAACGAATGAATGAACGAATGAACGAACGAATGAAGGAACGAATGAAGGAACGAACGAATGAAGGAACGAACGAACGAATGAATGAAGAACGAACGAACGAACGAATGAAGAACGAACGAATGAAGGAACGAACGAACGAATGAAGGAACGAACGAACGAATGAATGAATGAACGAACGAATGAATGAACGAAAGAATGAATGAAAGAACGAACGAAGGAACGAACGAATGAATGAAGGAACGAAGGAATGAACGAACGAACGAACGAACGAGTGAATGAATAAGTATATTTCATTTAGTGTTCTTCCCAAGGACAGGTCTTTCACTGCAAACACAGCTTTCTTATATCTTTCCTCTCTGTATCCTCACATGGTCCATAAATCTTAATGTCGTCTATCATCTGATATTTTCTTCTGTCCTGAACTCTTCTCCCGTTCACCATTCTTTAAAGTGCATCCTTGAGAAGGGAATTTCTTCTCCACCAGTGACCCAACCAATTTCTTTTCCTCTTCCTGCATGATTCTTTCTTCACCCCCTCTTTCCAACACAGCTTCATTTCTCCCTGAGGTCATCGATGTAAAATTCGCACATGTCAAATTTATATATACAGAGTGAATCTTAATATGTGGGACCCACGTTATCAAGGGGGAGGACACACCAAAAAAATGAAAAATGCTATATGAACATGTGTCCATTTGTACCGCGTTTCCGGGTTATCGGTACAGTCCTGTTGCAGTAATGATAGAGAGGTTTAACATTACAGGAAATGCTCAAAATGACCCCCTGTATGCAGTCATCGTGTGTATAATCCCGCACTCTTTCAAATAAATATCCAGTGGACTTAAGTCTGGGGAACGCGCAGGCCATAGAGTGCATCCTGCACGTCCTATCCATTTGTTAGGAAATAGTCCATTCAACACATTTCTGGATTTTTATTTGTGGGGCAATCTAAAAGAACTTGTGTACTCACAACCCATTCCCACCGTTCAAATACTTCTTCAGCGTATACAAGATGGCTGTCAAGAAATCTGATGAACACCTGGTACATTTGTTAACAGTAGTGAAATTTGGAATGCCACTTGTCATAGTGTTCGGATTTTGGAGGGAGCTAATAAGTTATATATATTTTCATTAAAACTAATGATATATAATGATATTATTATAAAATGTTTATGACTTCTCGCCAGAAAATCGCTATGTGCTTGTTTAAACATCTAATAGGAAGGGATCTTTGTGTAGTGTTTCCAACTCATGCTGTAAAAATTCGTGTATACTTACTATAAAATAATTTTATACAGAGTGTCCAGAAATTAAGTATCGATTTCGTAGAAATAGGGGTAAGATGTTTATAGTAATGAATTGCAGATACACTGAGTATCTATGCAGCCGTACCACCTGCAGGTTCTGCACCACCTGCATGACGAGGACTTTGCACAGATTGTGATTTCTTTGTGTGGATTTAACAAAGGACATGTGCCCACTCGACCCATTATCACAATGATGGAGTCAATGCACTGACTCCAGCAGCAACTACACAGTGTAGATACACATCTTACCCCTAAACGCTATATTTCTACAAAATCGATACTTAATTTCTGGACACTCTGTGTATTTCGTACAGAGATTCGAATATTTTGGGTCATGAATTACAGTCATAGATCTTTGGCATGAAGCTTGAGTGAAGCATCTCTAAAGGAAGGTTAGGGGAAATGAAAACAGATCTATAACTTACAGTTGGAAACGAAGTTCGATTAACTTAACTGAAAATGTTAATTGTACTCACGCTTTCCAGAATCAATTGCAGATGAAGTAATAATTTTTCGTGTGTTACACTAGAAGTCAACACTCTACAAGCATTTGAAATATTTTACTGTACATATTCTACCTGTTTATCTTTCGTCATATCATTACTGGAGAATGCACATGGAAAAATTGTAGCACGCTTCTTACAGTAAATTTAAAGTAATTCAACCGTACAAATAACGTCTGAAAGTACACCTAGTTAGGTTAATAACGACAATATTGTATATGTAACTCTATGCCGTGACTTAAAGCTATTATTTAAGTTTGTTGTTAGTATGCATTGCGTAGGAATTTTTATAACCTTGTCAACAAACATCACTCAAACAAATGGAGTTCTGCAGGGAGACCCCCTCAGTCCTCTATTATTTAACATCGCCACCCACGACGTCGTAAAATCAATAAGAGAAGAATCTACAGATGTCAAGATCTATATCTATGCCGACGACATGGTCCTGGGATCTCATGACAGGAGTGAACTCCAAAAAGCAACCTACGCGCTGGAAAAGTGGGCTGACCAAAATGAGCTGGAGATAAACATGCAGAAAACCGAACACATGATATTCAGGAAAGGGGGGAAGATATCTCAACAAGACAAAATCTTCCTGAAACAAGAACCTCTACAAACAGTAAACCAGGCCAAATACCTCGGACTGACCCTACAGACCACAACAAATTCATTCAGGGTACACAACAATCAAAGAGCTACAGCAGCCACAAAAGCCATTCATGACATCAGATAACTAACCAAGCTATCTCTCAAAACAGCGATGATCATCTTCCACACCAAGATAGTCCCCATACTCACATACGGACTAGATATAACTTGGGACAAACTGCGCACGAAAGACCTCCATACCCTAGAGAACGTCAAGGCTCGCTTCTTGAAGGCTGCACTAGGAGTATCCAAACACACTCTATCCAGGCTGGTGTACGTGCTCGACCACGAGACCTTCTTGATAGAAGAACTCAGAACAAAACTCGATCTGCCCTCCACTTCCAACTGGAAGAAAGCACTAGACGAGAGGATAAGGAAGAGGGAAGACATCTGGGAGGATTTCTACACAACGGAGGCCATGATAAACCGGACCTGGACAGACACGAACCAGAAGCTCCGCCACTTCGTGACATCGCTGGCGGTTCATTGATACCACCACAAGATATGCAGAATTCAGTGTTTCCACGAACCGGACGACAACTGTGTGTGTGTCCTATGCAACAAGACATGTGATAGATACCATATCCTAGTCTGTGGGAATCGGCAGCTATCAGTCATTAACTTTGTTCAATCTAAGTGACTTTCATTTATGCACAATTTGTGAGCTTTATTATTATTATTATTTAAAATCTTAGAGGTTTCCGAGATGTTGATGTTTGCAGTTTATCAACAGTAATCTCAATAGAGGTTTTGATTTTATCGATAAATCTGCGAGTGAAACACGAACAGATTTATCTAGAGAAAATCAAAACTCGAGTGGGACTTAATTGACTATTACACGATTAGAAGAAAGTATATAAAGATTAGAAGTAACAAAGCACTCCAATACAATAAAATATTAATTGACTTACGAAAATACAATTGACTTCAAATGTATTACCGTACCATCTCAACATTACAAATATTACGCTAGATGGCAGTAGCGTGTTATGATTAGCTGTTTTTTTGTTATAAGTTGTGCCAATGAAATCTTCATTGAACTCTGTGGACGGTTTCTAGTCAACAAAGCTTTGTTGATTCAGTTTCATTTTTATTAAAACATTTGTATTCCACTGCAATCATCCTGATCCCAGTAATCAACGTCACTTAACAGATGATTTTTCAATAAATCTTAGTATTAAACAATCTTTGATACCTCACTATCCATAATATCACATAACAGAAGCTATAACATAACCTAAATAATATAAACAAGTGTTAGGAAAGTTTTAATTAGGGATGATGAAATAAACAAGAAAAGTTTTAATTAACGATGATGAAATGAAAAATAAATATTAATAATTTTAAAATGAATAATTTATTATTGAAAGTACAATTTTCAAATTTGAATATTTTAGTGATTGGTGGTTCAGTTGATGTTATATTGGACGTGTGCGTAAAAGAAGTGAACTCGTTGATGTACATGGTGTATTCCTCAACTTATTCAGGATTTCCGAATGGTACTCTTCATTTATTTGTAAATACGGTTTCAAGGAAGATGCATAGCTATGACCAGTGATCTTTATTAATTCTTGTTCTTGAATGCCAATGCGAGTCATATTCGAAACTGCTGTGCATTGTCTGGAGTGGTTTGTAATTTTCTGTTTTTTTTTTTTTTTTTTTGACGTCCAGACCAGTGCAGTTTGAAATGTTGGCAAACAAATAAACAAATGCTAGGGTAGTGATAAAAATAAACAAATGGTAGGGAAGCGATAAAATTAAACAAATGCTAGGGACGCGATAAAATTGTGCGATAAGCAGCCATAATTGGTTGAAAGACGTCCTTTCGTACTGTTTTATTGGTCAAAAGTACTGTGGCGTAGTAAAAGTGTAATAGTCAACAGTAATCTCACTAGACGTTTTGATTTATCTAGAGAAAATCAAAACTTGAGTGGGGTTTAATTGATTATTACACGATTAGAAGAAAGTATATAAAGATTAGAAGTAACAAAGTACTCCAATACAATAAAATATTAATTGGCTTACGAAAATACAATTACTGTCTTCAAATGTATTATTGTACCATCTCAACATTACGCTAGATGGCAATAGTGTTTTATGATTATGTTTTCTTGTTACCGGTATCAGTTGTGCCAACTATGGAATCATCATTGAACTCTGTGGACTGTTACTAGTCAAGAAGGCTTTGTTGATTCAGTTTCATTTTTATTAAAACATTTGCATTTCACTTCAATCATCCGGATCCCAGTAATCAACGTCACTTGACAGATGATTTTCAATAAATCTTAGTATTAAACAATCTCTGATACGTGACTATCCATAATATCATATAGCAGAAGCTATAACAAACATAACCTAAATAATATAAACAAGTGTGAGAAAAGTTTTAATTAGGGATGATGAAATAAAACGTTTTAATTAACGATGATGAAATAAAAAATAAACATGAATAATTTTAAAAGAAACAATTATTGAAATTACAATTTTCAAAATGTTTAATGTTTTAGTGGTTGGTGGTTCAGTTGATGTTATATTGGACGTGTGCGTAAAAGAAGTGAACTCGTTGATGTACATGGTGTATCCCTCAACTTATTCAGGATTTCCGAATGGTGCCCTTCATATATGACCAGTGATCTTTATTAATTCTTGTTCTTGAATGCCAATGCGAGTCATATTTGAAAGTGATGTGCATCGATTGGAGTGGTTTGTAATTTTCTGTTTTTTTGACGTCCAGACCAGTGCAGTTTGAAATGCTGGCAAACAAAGAAACAAATGCTAGGGTAGTGATAAAAATAAACAAATGCTAGGGAAGCGATAAAATTAAACAAATGCTAGGGACGCGATGAAATTGTGCGATAAGCAGCCATGATTGGTTAAAAGACGTCCTTTCGTACTGTTTTATTGGTCAAAAGTAGTGTGACGTAGTAAAAGTGTAATAGTCAGTATAAAATAGTTAAATAAAAAGCATTTAGTCTTCTGCAAAATCATTAGACCAGACAGCCAAGTTATTACCTGGCATTCACTTTACAGTTAGGGAAAATCTCGGGAAGCAAAATCAACCAGGTATTCAGCACAAGAGGGCATCGAACCCACGCCCGAGAGCAGCTCCAGATCTGCAGGCAAACGCCAGTGGCCCTTCCCAAGATGCCTGTTCTTGAACTTCGGACTCTGCGAACGTAGTCAACTTGGTGGCAGGTAGTATTTTGAAACAACTGAAGGCGAAAGACAAGACAAGAAACACAGAGACACACCCAGACTTCATGAATAAAAAACTTTAAAACTCCCTGGCAGAGATCGAACTCAGGTCCGTTGGTTTTAAAGCCGGACACGCCACTGTTTGACCTGTCGCGAAGGTGGAATACCTGTACTTAATGACGTGGAAAATGTTAGCCGCTATAATTAAATTCCCGTTTTATCTTACTTTCAGAGTTACGTAATATGCAGATCTATTAAAACACGTATATGCGTAAAGAACTGGAGAGTGCATAAAAAAGAGAGCAAATGAACTGTTTTAAATAAGTCAAGGTAAAATTTTAAAGAACGTCCAACTTGTGACCTTGTAACAGATTCGCATGCGTTGGCCAGGCTGTCCAAAGTGCGCCAATATATTGAACTTATTGCAGGAAATACAAAGGAACGTCTAACCTCAAGGGACAGACGTCTGCATAACCTTGGTTTAAATGCTAATCCGCTCAAAGTAGCAACGGTGACGCTTTCTGAACTGCAGAGGCTACTCCGAGACGACGCGATGTTGCTATGACGACAGCTGACAAATATGGGAATCAGACGAAATCGAAGTACTCTGGAAAATCAAAATTCCTAACTAATTTGTCTTCCACAATGTCCATCATCTCTGCTGAAAAATCAAACCCGTTGTTATGAGTTTTAATCTGATATTTAACGATATTGTACCAACTAATCAAGACATTCATCATTTTAATACAAGACATAAATCAGATCTTCATCTACCCTCTGTTAGTCTAAGCTGTTTTAAAAAAGGAGTTCGCTATTCATGTATAACAGTCTTCAATGCACTGCCTAATTATCTTAAAGATTTGAAGAACCACGAGAAAAGGTTTAGAAAAGAATTAACCAAATTTCTACATACTCATACCTTCTACACAACTGATGAATTGTTTATGCTTGTGAATTGAATTATTCTACTTAAATGACATGTACCATTTTATATAGTTCAACTAATAGTAATATACGTTACAAGAGCGGTATGTTGACGTTTTCATGTTTGAGGAAAAGATTGAAAAAGCGAAACGTAGTTGAGCTTGTTTAATTTCCGAGAACATGAAAACAAACATACCGCTCGTGTATCGTACGTTATTTTGTGCGAAGATCGTTTATTACATACCTGAAAGACAAATTTCTAATTAGTTGCAATGAAATCTTCATGTTGGTTTGTGTTTAATGACGGCAACTTCGGAAAACCAAAATATCTTTCTGCAACATTGTTGCTATAAAATGTTTTCTGTGTTTACTATACTCCAGCAGGCCGTGATATACGTCTGTCTTCCCCCCCCCCCCAGTCTATAAATGCGAACTTAAAACAAACGGTAAGGTTATGTAATGATTTATTTTTCATTTTAATATTTTAACAACATATTTATATAACATATTGCAGTAATAACATCGGCATCTGGAATCTTGTTGATTTTTTCACGGCTTCCTTAATGTTACTTGTATCAGGAATGCAATAAGTTTCGTGGAGTAGTAGACTTTACTTAATTTTTGCAAATATTTAAAAACAATAATTAACAGTGCAATTTAGGTGAAATTGCAGTGGTAAGTTTCCAATTTATAATTATTACTATGTTAAACGTCTCTAAAAATAATATGTTAAAAGCCTAAAGCAGTCAAATGAATGTCGCGGTTAAGCGGTAAGAAAAGGGAAATTGTTATGTGTGTTACGTTGGGAATACTGAATGTGGTATTTCACACTTACCGCGTATTGGTTCTGTGCGGAAAACAAGCAAATACGCACGATCTCGCACAAAATATGTTTTTATATTGACTTAATCTGTTTACTATGCATTGTATATTCACAAAAATCAATAACAAGCGAGATATTTCGACTTATTTAATTCAGTCCCTCTTATAAAAGAGGGAAAAAGACCTTTGGGGAGGCCGAGACGTAGATTGGAGGATAATATTAAAATGGACTTGAGGGAGGTGGGATATGATGATAGAGAATGGATTAATCTTGCACAGGATAGGGACCGATGGCGGGCTTATGTGAGGGCGGCAATGAACCTTCGGGTTCCTTAAAAGCCATTTGTAAGTAAGTAAGGTCCTCTTATAACCCCCCTTTCAAATAAAGTATTTTGAATGTCATATAACCTAAAATCTAAGTTACAACGAACTTAATTTATATTCCAATTTTCATCGAAATCCGTTCAGCCATTATTGCGTGAAAAGGTAACAAACATCCAGACAGACAGACAAACAAAAATAAAAAAAGCGATTTTCGGTTTCAGGATGATTAATTATACATGTTAACACTAATTATTTTTGGAAAAGCGAAAATTACCAGAAAAATTTCGGTTATACTCGTAGATTTATTATTAGTATAACTTAGATTACAGTATAGGCCTATTCACGCATGTATTCGGCATTCTTGCTTCGCGCCGATATATTTACCCGGATAATGGAACCTGTAAGTCAGACCTTCATAAGGTTTGCGCTCTCCGAGCCGGCTCACAGCTCATGAGCGGAATGCAGATATTAGCTGCGCTCTGTATAAGGGTGGACTGGAAGAAGGGGTGGATCTCGTACAAAATATACACAAAGGAAGTATTATTACGAGTGTTTATGAAATGAATTCCCGTTCAGTGTTTGCAAAACTATCTTGGACTATTATTAATTAATAAAGAAATATTTATTTTACAGAAGTAATAGAAATTCTATAGCTACTTAAATGTACAATATCATTTTGTTATATTTTTATTTATCAGTACATCAAAACGAGGTTTTATGCTGTTGGCAGCTGAAAGGAACAGTAGCCTACTGATCGTAATGAAACATCAGTTACAGATGTTCGATGTCTGCCTTTATTAAAGTTGATTATAGAAAACAGTTGCTCACAAATATAAATGTTGAGCCAAACATAGCAATCATTTTCACAGCCAGCCTGTGTAGTCGTGGATATTATTGTAAAACTCAACCAGGCTAGTAGTATTATTCAAACGATCTTTAGCCCTTAGGTCACATTGAAGATCAATAAGTTCGAGCTGTAAATCGTTAAATGTTAAATGTTATGTTCCGTCTTTTAGATTCCTCCATACTATACTGTAGCAGTAGGTAAGCAACGTGAAACAGTTACTGAGAATAGGCCTACACACTGCACTCCACTAGATAACTGAGTGGTCGTTTCCCTCTCCTCTACCTATAGCAAGTCTATGTCATTCTGACGTATCTTCCTCTCCGTTTCGGCGAGCGGGAAACACTGCTCTCCCGCTCCAAAGGAGCGCGCGCGCTCGTTGAGCGCTGTTTGTGCAGGCCTGCTGTAAGTGGTTCCGAAACGTTGGAAATGTCAAGTTCTAGCACGCGATGAAATGCCCAAAAGTTTCATTCTGAACTCAGTCACCGTGGAAGCCTGAAAACTCTTATGAACCAACCATGTTCAGTTTCCCACGTATGAAATATAGCTAGGTAGGATGTATGTACTGTACACTGCACTGTTTCTTTATACCAACTTCGAGGGCTTACTGAAGTATTGCCTTCAAGTACCAACACAGAGAGTGTTTCACAAATGCACTATGACCCCAATTCAATTATGAATCAGTCCATTCTACTAGCTTAATGGTAATGTACAAGCAAGTCAGTGATTTATGTCTTATGCTACTCCCGAGGTCTGACAAGCATCTGCATTAAAAGGAGGGCGGAGACCACCCGGAGCTCTGTCAGTTAGTTGACAGCTTCTCTCTAAAGACTGGAAGAAAGCTCGTATGACATATGGTAAACAGGACTATTGTGAAGAAGACTTTCTCCGAGTATTTTGTTATTTGAAGGAAAGCTTAATTTTAAACTGCCATAGCTTTTCATTAAATTAAAATGTACACAAAATTAAAAACATATTTGCATAGAATAGAATGTTTTACTTTCGTTGGCAGAGTTAAAAAATTATAGGCTCCATTAAATTTTACATATGAATGCGTAGAAATTTACCCATTCACCCGTTTTGTGTCTTTTATGGGGTTAGGTATAGCTTACAGCAGTAAAACTTTTGGAAATATTCAACATTTTTTCCTCCATTACTGTATCTTGTACAATACTGTACAATAATGTACAGACTACTCAACATAGTAATGAACCAACAGGATTACAACGAAGAACTAAACACAATCAAATGCATAGCACAAGAAAACGGATACAACCCCAACATAATAGACAACATAACACATAAGACAAAACAAAACCACAAAAAACAGAAAAATACAACACAAACACAAGAACACAAAAAATACATCACACTAACATACGAAAACAAAAAACACATAAAACTGCAACCTCATTCAAGAAATTGAACTACAACATCGCATACAGAACAAATAACACTCTACAAAAACATCTCAACACACAAACAACACAAACAAACAAATACAACCACACAGGCGCATACAAACTCAAATGTAACACCTGCAACAACTTCTACATAGGACAGACAGGCAGATCATTTCAAACACGTTACAAAGAACACATCACAGCCATAACAAAACACCTGCACATATGCAGAACACTCATGAATGCCAACCACACCTACAGAGACATCAACACAGACATGGAAATACTGCACATCCAACCAAAAAGCCAGAAACTCAACACACTAGAACAATATGAAATATACAGACACACGAAAACACACCCCAACGATATTCTCAACACACAACTCAACTTCAAACACATACACTCTTTGACTCTACACTACGAACGCACCCACACAGGAAACAAGAGGCGCCAAGACCAACAACGACCAGTTCTGAAGATGGGTCGAAACATGTTAACAAGGTACGTTAATAATATTTAACACAAGAAAATTCTTATCATACATATTCCGAAGTGATACAGTGTTAAAAGTTGTGTAATCAAGATGTATAATAAAAATTGGTATGTATAAAACACCATCTTTTTGCTATATGAAAAAAAAAAATATTTTTACGATTTAAAAAAATATATATAATTTAAGTTCACTGTGCAGTGTTAAAGTGTTTCCCTCATGACTCAAAAACTTGTTAACTTTTTCATGTTCTCTCTCTTTTATTTTATTGCTGAAACACATGTTTACAATATCATGCTCTTTCAACTATATTCCTTAATAAATAATATCTTTTATATTTTGTGTTAGAAGAAAATACTAATATTTGACCATTTTTTAAATGAATTTATTTTTTATCAACCTATCAAAGGTAGAGAAGTGATTTTGCATCATATTGTAGATATCACAGGCATAAATACACTTAAAAAATTTCATCACAGAATGTTGGATACTTTTTGATTTATGAGGGAAACGCTTCATCACTGCACAGTGAACTGAATTTTGAAAAAAATATATAAATATCTTTTTAAATCGTAAAAATATTTTATCGTATAGCAGAAGGACAGTGTTTTACACATACTAATATTAATTATTGTACAATATACAGTAATGGAGGAAAAAATGTTGAATATTTCCAAAAATTTACTCCTTTAAGCTGTAGCCTACCTAACCTCTTAACTATTTATTAAACTTATTTCGTGGACTTCAAACTTAAGATGTAAAATCATATTGAGTAGGCCATAAAAAAAAAAAGAAAAAGAAACACTAACAGATGCTCAAAATAGGAACCATTCACAGCCAAACTATGTCTCTGTCTATCACGAAAACTTTTTCAAGACCACGCCATGCAAAGGATCTTTTCGCTCCCCGAAAGTCTTTTGTCATCAGCCGAATTAATATTTTCTCTGACCTCATTCCATTACTGATCAACAAATTTCCTGTTCAGTAAAATTATTTTGCACATTTCTGTGAATACATACTCAGAAAAACGAAAAAAAAGAAAACTAAAAATACAGATTCGATTCTCGTCATGGAATTTGAGGTACACATGTGGCTGTTGTATAGGATTCACCTGCCATTTCCATCGTACTTTAGCTCCGTTATACGGGATCGTCTCGTCTAAGAACAGACGTTAAATAAAGTACTGTCTAATTCAGAGCGCTTTGCTTGCCACGATTCTCTAAATGGACTACCTGACGTCACAATAGTCATAATTAACTAAGTGAAGGTTTTATTTCGAAATGACATTTGAAAGGTGCATGCAGTGACAAAGCAATTTGTTATACAATTTATAGTTACAATAAGCAATCTAGAGTGATTGTTGTATTAGAAAATTGTACTTCGATAATCTACGATTTATAATTAAAGTAATTTATAATCTTAAATTATTATTATTATTCGCCCGATTATTATTATTATTATTATTATTATTATTATTATTATTATTATTATTATTATTATTATTATTATATATCCAATGTCTAACCACTTCACTTTACGTGATTCGGGTTTTGCATATAGCGGATAGATAGTAGGACTCATTTTCTAGTTTTACACCACTTCGGCGAGCCACGCTGTAAATGATGTGTATTTGTGGAGAATTACGAGGGGGATCCAGGAAATAACGACCGTTCGCGCATACCCGCCGGGCAGCTGACTCCCCTTCCTTGTTTGAAGGTCAACTGGCTTCCTTAACATGTGTTCTCATAATGTTGTGAGTACTGGTTGCAACAAGTCGCCATTGTGCATTTTGTGTTACTTCAAAATGAACGATGTGATTGATAATCCCGCCGACTGTGAGGTGAGGAGTGTGATTCGATTTTTGAATGCCCGACATTTGAAACCTGCAGAAATTTACCGGCAATTGAAAGAAGTGTATGGTGATACTGTAATGAATGAAAGAAATGTGAGAAAATGGTGCGAAATGTTCAACAATGGGCGAACAAATGTCCACGATGAAACTCGACCCGGACGCCCATCACTCATCACAGAAGACCTGAAGACTAAAGTGAACGACAGAATCTTGCAAGACAGGCGCACATCACTCGACGAATTGCATATTGCCTTTCCTGACATTTCTCGTTCTTTGCTTGGTGAAATTGTGTCGCAACATCTTGGCTACCACAAAATCTGTGCACGATGGGTTCCACGGCAACTGAGTGACCAACACAAAACTCAGAGAATGGCCTCAGCATTGACATTCTTGATGCGATATCACACAGATGGAGACGCCTTTCTTGATCAAATTGTGACTGGTGATGAGACCTGGGTGTCTCACAACATCCCAGAGACCAAGCGCCAATCACGTCAGTGGCATCATCCCTCATCACCCAAGAAACCGAGAAAATTCAAACACAAAAAGTCATGGCTACTGTCTTTTGGGATCGCAAAGGTGTTCTTTTGCTGGATTTCATGCCAAAAGACACTACGATCAATGCAAATCGTTATATCCACGCATTGGGAAAAGAAGCAGAAAACGTCCAAGGAAAAGGTGGTCGGACGCTTTCCGGGAAGAGACGAGCGCAGTGGACGAGAATAGCGAGGGACGGGCAGGCATGGAAAAAACTGGAAGAAATTGCGAACACTATGCCCGGTTTCTTCAACCTTTGTTAAAATGCACCTAACATAGCGTTAATTAACTAAGTTAAAAGTATGAATTACTGTTAAAAATATTGCGTTTCTTCAACTTTACATTTCACATTTTAACATTCTGTTTGTTAACTCTCTGTTAGGACAAGAGATTCTAAAGTTTAACCATAAACTATAACCAACTATAGACTCAATTCTGTTTTCTGAACTCTGACAATTGAGATTCTTGCTTGTTTCCGTTGTTTGATTCAGAGAGGATAGAAGTCTTTCTATTCTCTCAGGTTTGATTTCTGCTTCTTTCCTCGTCTGTATCACAATAGCGTGGAGCGGCTATTATGAAATGGAAAATACTGGAACAAATAGAAATCATGGGACTAATTTCTCTTCGTTCTAGAGAAGTCTTCTGCTGGAAATTATTTCGCAGTATAAACCAATTAATGAGAATAAACAAACAAACGGATCTAAGTTGAAAGCGAAAAGTGAGGCTTGGCAGAAAATAGCCTTTACCTTTGTATGAACTTCTGGTCTGTCAAATCACAGAAATCATACCTTCTGTTTATGTATTCATGGATATCATTTTCTGAATAATCCAGATATATAAGTTCAGCGTCTAACGCACCAGCCATATTGGATACTTCTATGCTAACAGAGAGTTAAATGATTTAACTGCATGAAATTGGGCAGTTAAATTAACATAGGTTTTAACATCCTGTTACTACTAACAGTAGTTGAAGAAATGCTTCAACTGTTAAGTTTACAGTTAAAATGGAATAACACGCTGTTATAATTTAACAAAGGTTGAAGAAACCGGGCCTATGTAAACTGTGTATAGTTATGTATTGTTTATATAGTTCTTTTTGTGTGTGTTAGTTTGGATAGTTCGCAGATAATATTATTTCTTACTTAAATTGTGCTTTTTCACGAAATTCTTCACTATGGGAAAGAGAAACTGCTGTTACAGAACACTAATAATCATCAAGGGGAAAAGCGAGTTCAGTGCTTTATTACGACGAAGAGAAGCATAACAAATGGTGATTGCATTATATATGACCCTGGACAAGATATGTTTTATCTGAGCTGAATGCTGATTGATTCAAAACTACTTTCTAATGTAATATTGTACCGATCATATTATCAGAAGATCAAGTGAAGAATAATGTTCGGCATAGAAAGTTGCTCTTAACTTGACTGTCAATAATCGTTTATATACAGGGGGTAACATAACTACGCAGACAAAATCCCAGCTGTTAGTGAAATCTCCAGTACTTTTCGTTCTGTAAAGAAATTTTACAAAGTTACACTTGTTCGAATCAAATTTCTGCACATTTAAAAGGCAAAACAAAAATTCTTTCAATCATTTATTATCACAAATCAATGCTTTCTTAAATTGACTGAACATACTGGGAATTAAATCAATTGTTTTCCCAAAACAAGCTATGAAGTGTTTCATATAAAACAATTTTCATCTCCAAAAGGAAACAAAAACGAGCAAAATTGTATTAAGCCTTTTTTTTTAATATCCTGAAGAATATCATCCTGAAATTAATGACATTACTTATATATATATATATATATATATATATATATATATATATATATATCCCTGACAGTGAGAGTAGATAAGATTTTGGATGTCATAGGAAGAGAGAGGTCTATACCAATTATGGAGATGGAACAGGCTTGATAAGCCATTATGTTTATGTTTATAATGATGACTAGAGGTAGGAAGTTCGTATCAAAACATAGATTTCAGGTTGTGTGCAGCCACCCATATAGATCATCTCAGTTCTATTGTACTAATTGTCTGCTTTGTACACTACTATCTGTTCACATAAACAACTCACAGTATGCTCTCCCGAAGGGTCCCGGGATCGATACCCGGCCCCGGAACAATTTTTCCTTGAAATTATTCAAACCTGCTTTACAGGGAACTACTACCTGAAAGTCAGATTTGCATAACTCACAGTATATCCGCAATTGTGAATGGATGACTTTCGTAACTAAGTAAAGCAATATGCACAGTAGAGAAGCAGTTTTATTACGTGCTAACGTTTGCAGCGGAGTTGTGTAGTTTAATGAGCGCTTTTCAACGTGGCAGAATTTAAATTTTCCAATCACACGAAGTTGAATGCAAAACTTCAAGATTTACTGGTAATCATACAAGCCTATCAGCAAATGGAGATACATATTACCTGGAAATTATGTAATGTGTATACATAACGTAAAGAATGAATATTATTTCAGGGACACTGCTACGAAATATTTATATGGAATATATTTCTTTGTATGGGGGATACAACAATCAAGAGAAACATTCTAATTTAAAATTTGATTCAAAACAGACATAATTCTTTGCTTTCTCAACCCATGCATGATATTCATATGTTTCACTATCGTTTCAAACAATTGAAGAGCTTTTTTTTTTTAAACTGAACATGTCCAAAATTTACGAAATTATATTATAAATTGATTATAGTAGCCTAGATGTGACATTTAACTACATGTAAATGTATCCCATTGAAACAGCATTGTGAATATTGATTTCTGCATCAAAGCTGAACATGTATATCCAATTACTTTCTTCCAGACATTTTTTCTCAAAAATGAACGTCTCCAGTAATTACTATATTCTTTAATAGACTTGTTGAAAGCAAAATAGCACATGTCCGAATTAGTTCTAACAGTTGTTGAAATTTCCCGCTATTTTCAAATGTTGCCAATTAGTGATGATCATTTGAGAGCATTTGAACCTTCCAACAATGGGCTACAAAAATTTAATTATTCCAGATGGGAAGATCAAAATCTTTGGCAGCATAGAAGAGAAAAAATGAGAAGTACGGCAATCCTGATCCTCAACTATTTCGGTTGAAACAAAAACCGAGACCATGCACGAACAACAGAATGTAAAAAAGAACGCCAATATCAAATGGTCAATGTGTAATATCATTAATTAACACGAATTACTATTAATAATTAATAATAATATAAGTGTGACGAAGAAGAATGATTTGTGTCTGATGGATGACTGTGGCTTACATATCTAAAAGAATAGCCTGGTAACTGAACTCTTAATTTTGTAAAAGAGTGTCAATATAAAATGTTAAATGTGTAAAATAATTAATTAAGACGAATTATTATTAATAATAATTATATTAAGTTCAATGCAAATCAAGCTTTCAGGTATAACTCCTGTAAGTTGATTTGAATAATTTCGAGGAAAAATTGTTCCGGGGCCAGGTAGTCAGTTGATAGAGCGTTAGTACGTTAAACCAAAGGTCCCGGGTTCGATACCTGGCCCCGGAACAATTTTTCCCTCGAAATTATTCAAATCAACTTTACAGGAGTTATACCTGAAAGCTTGATTTGTATAATACACGTCACTGTACATTACAGAAAACCACAATTTAAGTCACACAGAGTTAGTGTGCACTCAACGTTGGTTGCTTGACGGTTGTCAGTCCACTTTGAGGTCTGTGGATACAAAGGGAAAAATTGAATCGGTGTCTGGTGCAGTTCCCGGGTAGCTCAGTTGGTAGAGCGTTGGTACGTTAAACCAAAGGTCCCGGATTCGATACCTGACCCCGGAACAATTTTTCCCTCGAAATTATCCATATTAAGTTCAAATTCAATTTTAGCAAAACTGAAATCGAAAAATCGAAAGAGAATTGGGAGGACAAATTTAAAAGATACGCAAATCGCGTCCTTGCAAGGGGTTGGGGGCTGTACAAAACTAAATATGTGAGCTCCAAGCCTGTTGGCCACTAGTCTCACTCCGGGTTACGCTGCTCCACTGCTACTATATAGAAATGAATGACGCCGCGAAATGTGGAAGAATTATTATTGTTCACACACACACACACACACACATATATACATATATATATATATAGGCTACCAATCTGCAGAAGTGCCAATAATATTAAAGCAAAAAATGAAACTTGTTCTTGAAACGAATTATGAGTTTAATGTATGTGCTATGAACAAAATGCGTTATTACAATTCATTCATTCATTCATTCATTCATTCATTCATTCATTTATTTTATTCCATAGATCTTACATGAGCAATGAAGCTTTAAGATGTGGAACATGTCAACATTTTACAATATTACAATTACAATTTTTACAAATTTTTATAGTTTTACAATTTAGTAATTTTCTACAATTTTTACAATTTTGTACAATTTTTTTACATTTTTTTTACATTTTTTTTTTACATTTTGGCGAGATGTAGTGAGATGAGATGAGGTCCGAGGATTCGCCAAAATATTACCCGGCATTTGCCTTTTCGGTGGGGGAAACCTCGGAAAAACCCAACCAGGTAATCAAATCAAATTCAATATTCACAAAGTTTTTGTTCACTTAATAAGGAATACTGTTTTATATTTCAAATTTGCTTCAGATACGTTTTATGATGTAGAACGAACTTTTTTAAGGTACAAATATTATTTTTCTGAACATACAGTAGATAAGTATATTTTTGGTAAACTGAAAATGTAAATTTTTATTAATTTGCAACAATGCTATATACGCATTATTACGTATTCCGTTTGTTATTCTTATATGTAAGGGTACCGTAAATTATTTTATATTGAAAATTACGAAGAATGTAATTGCTAATTATTCTTTTATACAATATTAATTGTTCATTTTGTTTCCGATTCTAAGACCATGGATCATTGGCACAAAGATAAGTTTGGTTACTACCCGTCTGTACATGTGTGTTTTGTTGGTTTGACGACGTTGAGAGGTCCGTCACTACAGTTCATTCGGTAGATATATAGTCCAAGCTCACACAACTTAACAGTTTTGGTACGAACTTCTTACCTCTGATGAGATTTTAATAGTATTTTGTAAATATAGTATTAGATAAATGAGGGTACAAAGTAGTCGCGTCAATCAATACAAACGTTCATTAAGAAAAGACACTACCCAACCTGATCAATTCAAAATTTTCGGCATATAAATAATTACGTGAAAAAACAATACAAAATTATTATGATTAAGGTTTCAATCAACGACAGTTCCTGCGTTACTAGCCATCCTGTAGTCACTACAGTTTACCCACTCTGCAGAACAAGTCTGGCCAGTTCATGCGTCCTTCAATATGGCCTAAAATTAAACTGGTAGGTAAGTGGAATGCTGCCACTACCCGTCAATATTGGCCAATAATGGACAGATCACTGAACTCGGCCCACAATCAAAATAAGAGCTTCAAGCTCACTTCCATGCTATAAAACTTTTCTTCTCTTCCGTGTATTCGCAGTAGCGGGAACCTCCAGCTCACGAACTAAAAATACATTTCTTTAAAATGTTTCAAGAAATTCCTTAAATTGCCGGCCGGGGTGTGTCCACCTACGAAACGGCTGACGCACAGTGTTGAGACCGACGAAGAGTCACGGTCAACTGCCCGAAAAGCACATGATGTTGTCAATGTCTTATTTGCTCGGGCGAAGGATTGGCGTGATAATGACCCCTCACCAGTGAAGTCTTATATAAAATATGGACATTGCGATAGTTGTTTTCTTTACGGTCCGACAAGGTTTAATAAACTAGTGTGAGAAATGAAGCTTTGCCAATTTCTCTATCATGCATTCCTTAAAACGTATGTTACTATCAATACCACGTCATCAGACATCTCTGTACTCAAGTTCTCTCTCAACAGCCATGGTCCGCTCATGGAATTCGCTACCGCTGGATATCAGGGGTAGTCTTAGTCCTCACTTGTTTAAAATTAGGTTGTTTAGGAATATTTTAAATGCACAGAACTAGTTTTTAGGTATAATTTTTATTTTTTATTATTATTATTATTATTTTACACAGTCATTACTTTATTTTTCCATTAACACCAATATCTAGATAATTGTCATTGTCTCAATTTAGCACGTGCTGTGCTGATCATACTAATTCTATTATTCCTGTAGTTGTGAGATTATATTCATATGTATTAATTCTTGTTTTTAAATTAATACTTGTATACTAGAATGTATTTTCCTGTTTGTGATCATGTATTCAGTCTCTCTTTTATTATATATATTTTTTATTATTATTTTAAAGTTAAAACTGATTGTGTATATGTATTCAATCTCTCTTTTACTTAATTATGTTTATTATTATTTTTAAGTTAATATTTGTATACCGGTATGTATTTTTCTGTATGTGATTTGATCCTGGTTGAGTGGAAGAGAAGGCCTGATGGCCTTAACTCTGCCAGGGAAAATAAAATTATTATTATTATTATTATTATTATTATTATTATTATTATTATTATTATTATTAATTTAATGGTTAATAATTTTATGAGGAAAAATAATGCAAATATAATCGTGCAGTAACCATGGTAACAGTAGCAGTAGTAGTCACGATGTAGCTTGTTCCCTTGCAGTGGCTGTGTGGTTTGGACCATCAGCCTGTGGGTTCGTGTCCCGGTCAGACCACAGTGACACTTATGGCGGCCAAGGTTACAATTGGAGTTTTCATCTGGGTTTTCCCCGTTACGCCAATACAGGAATCGACATTCAGTCGAATTATTGTTCTGTTACATCATAATTTCATCACGATTTCTCTGATCACCGGTCGCGATGTGCAAAGGGGCCTGTCCAGAAGGTATGAGGAATTGACTGCATAGAATTCTGGATACAACTCAGACATTAGTGCAGTTGATCATTGTGGATGGGAATTTGCCTACTTTGAGGTTAATGTGATGTGTCAGTATAGGCAGACATCCACGCAAATTTTATCAAAATATTTAGGGAATGATTTATTGCAGACGGAACCCATTTTGAACAACGCTTATACAGTAAGTAGGGTTCGAAAGGTGATGGAATATCAATTTTTTTCTGAAACATCACAGACATCGTAGGATGCTATATAAACTCTTAACTTCAACGTGAACCAATATAACCTAAATAATTTCAAGGGAAAAATTGTTCCGGGGCCGGGTATCGATCCCGGGATCTCTGGTTGAACGTACCAGCGCTCTTACCAACTGAGCTACCCGGGAACTCCACCCGACACCGTCTCAACTATTCCCTTTATATCCACACAACTCGCGTGGGCTGACGAAACGCCAGAGACCCACATCGAGTGCACACAATCTCTGTGTGACTTGGAATTGTGGTTTTCTGTTAACGTACACAGTGACGTATATATTATGCAAATCTAATCTTTCAGGTGAAGCTCCCTGTAAAGCAGATTTGAATAATGTCAAGGGAAAAATTGTTCCGGGGCCGGGTATCGATCCCGGAACAATTTTTCCCTTGAAATTATTCAAATCTGCTTTACAGGGAGCTTCACCTGAAAGATTAGATTTGCACAATATAACCTACTTTTACTTTTCATTTCTTTGTATTTTTCGGTCTTTTATTATCTATTGATCATTTTTTTTAGAAAATGCTCTACTTTTTGTTACATTTTTGCCTCTTTTGCTTTTGAACGGACTTTTTTTTTACAGTGTACTCATAGTCTATATTCGAGAACATACTGGAGATTGTACATTCAATCGAAGACCTGAATTGACAAATATTCCAAACCCAAAATTTACCGAATTTGACTCTTTTCTCTCTCTCTCCTGTACGGAGGAGGGATCCGAAGGTTTGCACTGCAGCCTGAGGCTTATTGTGCTTACCACTCCTATTCTGTGAATGATTGGGTAGCCGAACGGCAGCACTTCTGTACAAGTACAGCACGCCTCACAGTGAACTTAACTCGGCTATTGTATAGATGATGATGATGATGATGATGATGATGATGATGATGATGATGATGATATGTGAATTAATGATGGCAAAATGAGTCCGAGATTCAACGCCGAAAGTTAAACAGCAATTCTACTTCAATTGGTTGAGGGAAAACCCCGGAAAAACCCAAATCAAGTAACTTGTCCCAACTATGATTTGAACCCGGGCCCGCTCGTTTCATGACCAGATGTGCTAACCATTACTCCACAGCGGTGGACATTTGAGTTTTTTTATCGAACATATGTTGTGTTTTGCATACACTACCATCCTGTAAAAAAGAATAACCCAAGTTCGACTATAAGCTTGTGTTTTTTAATCCTCAAACTGGGAGGTGCGGTCTCTGAGACCGCTATAAAATTTTTTATGTACAAAAAGTAAGTAATGTTTTGAATATTGCTATTCTTTGCTTTAAACATAGTGCAAACTTACCCTAGTGCAAACCCTAGTAACGCCGCACTTCGATTATTGTGACGTTTTGTTAAGTGACCTAAGTTCTGAATTGTCAGTCAAGTTACAGCGAGCTCAGAATATGTGCGTCAGATACGTGTGCAACATCCGACGGTATGATCACATATCACCGTCCTTCGCAAGTCTCTCGTGGCTCCGACTTAAAGAACGTAGAACTTTACACTCTTTGTCTTTACTCTTTCGAATTCTGCACACTTCAACACCAAATTACCTTTCGTCTCGTTTCTCTTATCTATACTCTAACCACGACGTAAATACCAGATCACTTATCTGTGGCACGCTAAGTATACCTCTTCATAGAACATCTTGTTATTCATCATCTTTTACAATATCCACCTCGCGTCAATGGAATTCCTTGTCACAAAGTATTAGGGGCTGCAAGACAATAAACACCTTTAAGAACAGCTTAAAAGATAACCTTATTAGCATTTCACTCCAATCATACTGATTTAAACGATCACTGACTATATTGTTACTTTTTTCTTTAGATATCATCCTGATTGTGCTGTATTTTAATTGTCTCGTAATAATCTCTTTCTATTATCTAATATTATTTGAAATATATTAACATTCTACGTATTTTAGTTTAATTCTGCTACACAGTTTATTTCAGTGTTTAATTAATAGTTCATAGTATTTTGTTGTTTAATTTGTAAATAACTTTTGTATACATGTAACTCTCATCTAAATCAAATTGTTGGATTCTTTGTAAGTTCATGCATATGTATATACACTTTTGCTGGTTGAGTGGAAGAGAAGGCCTTACGGCCTTAACTCTGCCAGCTAAAATAAATCATTATTATTATTATTATTATTATTATTATTATTACATATTATTTCAATTTAATAATTAAATGTATATTATTCTGCTAATTTCATTCAAAACTGGAAATTAATACATATTGAGTTTTGTTAGACGTGTATTTACAAGCAGGAGTTGTCAAGATATTGAGCATTTATGATTTTATATAAATAAAATATTGTAGTATATTGCATCTCAGCTTTTTCAATTAATCGAAGGGATGTAAAAAAACAACACCCAAGTTATTCCACATCCATTGCTATATTCTTGTGCCGACAACAATATTAATACAATAGCGGTATCAGAGACCGCACGTCTGTGTTCACGGCTCAAATTACGCACGTCTGTCGAGTCTTAATCATACAAATATTTATTTCGGTGCCCTTATATGGCACGCCTGTCTAGTTTTCTTGTTCTCCTGAACAATTTACTTCAGTGGACTTGGGATGTTCGTCAATTCAAGCCTTCAATTCTATTGCGTCATGTCATGCAGGAATTTTCCATAAGCCTTGGTTTTTCTGAACCGACGCATGCGAGGTGTGAGGCCCACGTCGCACAAATCCGGACTACAGGAGGGATAGTGAGTGGTTTCTACCAAGGAAAATAGTCTATTCTATTTTCTTTGGTTTCTACTAGTGCTGTTGATGAAAATATTTAATCGATTAACTATTTGAATTTAATCGATTAATCGATAGATTAATACACTGTAATACACAATTATTGTTAAATTTAACTTGTCTTCGGTGATAAGCATAAGTATTAAATATTGTATATCTGTATATATTGTATCGTTATATTACAAAACAACTATTTTAATTACTTAGTAATATATTTATTATGAGGCTTATAATTTATTGTGTCAATTTCTCTGGGAATTTTTGAGACAAACATAAATAACAAAGAGTATGAAGACTCACCTAGTTAATACTGCTTCATCCATGATTTTAAACATCTGAGTGCATTCACATGCTCCGAATTAAGTGCCGCTCTACGTTTAGTAACAATGTTTCCTGCATCACTAAACACGAATTTTTTTTCTGTCAAGCACTTCTCCACGATCGTTCAATCAAAATCCAAGCATTTCACCGAGTTTACCTCTCAAATTCTCATATGACATAATGGAGTTTACACTTCTCACAAACCACAGAAAACTGATTTTTTTTACTTTATCAAACTAAACACAAAACCTTCATACACAAACTCAGTACAGAAACTGCAACTGTAAAAGTACAGCGATCGAAACAGAAGACTGGCCCCTATTGTAATCGAATTACCAGATTTTAGAAAGAGAAGATAGTTAAGCTCTCACTTGCACACAGTGTATACATGGCTATTTTATAAGGGATGAGGGGGACGAATCCCAGAAAAGTATGTATTTCATATACTAGGAAGATGAGCTGACAACAAGGTGGAAGTTTTCTTGGAAAACCATAAAACTTAATAAGGGTTTCGCATTGTGTTTCAACTTCTTAATAGGGATAGACTAGGTCACTGTCCTTATATCTCCATCTCTTTCTGAAATGTTTGTGCAAAGATTTTCCCTACGATACCTGGTTTACAGTTAGAAAATAACAGTACTATTGTGCTTTTAAGTAAGCAATTTCCGATAGAGAAATATTATCGGAATTTTTAGTATGAGTTTGTATTAACAAAATAATAATTAATATCAACTACAGCCGATTAATTTTAATCGACTCGATTATTCGATTAAATAATTTTGATCGATTAATCTTACAACAGAAATTGATCGATTAATCGATTAAATCCCACAACACTAGTTTCTACAGCTGCGAGGTGCGAGGTCTGCTACTAATATTTCTCATCAATGTTTTTTTATTGTTTCACTAACACTACTTATTTAACTTCCATTATTTACTTTTATTATTCACTATTTCTATTCACTTCCATGTTGTTGTACGGTCTAGATATTAATTTAATAATTACTCCAAGTCTATTGTATTTCTGGCTGGGCGGAAGAGAAGGCGTGTTGGCCTTAACTCTGCCAGATTAAATAAATAAATTATTATCAATTACTCTATGGAGAATGCAGTGTATATTGATATGTGTGAAGAAGGGGGTGAAACATGAATTTCAGAGATACATAAAAGTATCTGTTGACTCTCAAAGAAGAAGCACAGCAAAAGTGAAGAACTGCCACAACATAATGTAATCATGTCACTTCCATCAGTGTGAAGATATTAAAAAAAAAAAGAAGATAGTACTGCGTAATGTAGACTGCAAGAGAACTCAGGTAGGAGGACTGACCGTGAGATGAATATGATGGCATAGTATGACATGGTGCTTAGTAATCATGAAGTAATATTCCATAAGGCAGTAAGTTCTGAGAAGAGATTCTGTGCGCGCGGGTGGATTGAGTGAACTTTCCTGTAGGCTAAGTACAGAATCTGGCAAGTGACTCAGACGGACTCCATTCAGGAACGAAGTGGGCACGTCAGGCAAGCTACGAAAAAAAAATCAAGAGAACAGACACAAAGCAGAAGACTGAACAGGGATATACAATACAGAATTACGGGAAGAAGACATAACAATTTAACAAGAAAGAAATGGAAAAGGAAAATAAGGAACAAAAGAAAAGCAAAGAAGAAATGAAGAAAGAAGACAAAAACACATTACGGAAAATAAAGTATTTTACAGAGGTATACCAAATGAATGATGGAAGTAAGAAATAAATAAATAAATAAATAAATAAATAAATAAATAAATAAATAAATAAATAAATAAATAAATAAATAAATAAATAAATAAATAAATAAATACATAAATAAATATTTCAAGTTCACGATTTCAAGGCCGTCTAAACTCAGAACAATTGAAGAGTCCACTGCAAGAATGATGGATGTCATTTGGAACACATTTTGCAGGAGACGCAATTGAAAGTTTGAAATGCTTAGCGCTCAAAGCTTCACTGAGATTTTCCGATCATTACTGGGCAATGACTATCAGTGTTAATGCCATATAACTCTCTATGTACATTCTATATGTCTTAAGCTATGCATTGACAGTCTTGGTTCATTTTCGACAAGAAAGTGACATCCATCATTCTTGCAGTGGACTCTTCAATTAATAAATATGTATCCATGGAATTACAGAATTACAGCCTGTTTTATTCATGATTACTATTTCATGGCCGTCTAAACCGGCTATATAAACACAATGCTATTATGAAAAGTTGAATGCTATAATATATATCTTGTTGCAATTAGTACTACAGATGTAACTTCAGGATAACACGGGCTAAATGTAAATACGAGTATAAATATTAAATTTGTTACTTATTTGTGTTGTGTGTAATATTTACATCATGAAAGATCAAGGTAATGCATTAAGGGGAAACTCCACTGAAAATCATGAAAATTTTCCAAAATATTTTTATTGGTTATTTCACTTCTTTAAAATGTATATTTTCATATCCGAAATGGATTTAGTTCAATTCAGATTACAAATATGTTTAATATGTTTTTAACTCTAGTCTGTAAGGGACGTGGCATTTAAAGAGCTGTGAAAATTAATTTTTCATCAAAGAATTCTTTTTTACAAATTTCTTATTACAAATCTAGTACCTATCTGTTTTAAAGTTGGCTCCCTGAATTTACTATATGAATGTAGTGGAGGAGAATTTTAATAGGTATGTGTTACATAAATAATAATTTTATTTTGAAATCCATTTTTACGTAAGTTTATTTTTATTAAATCAACACCAACTTTTTATGCTAAATATTAATAAATCAGGATGAAAATTTTATTGTAAGTATTTATAAAGTAGCTGCACGTTTCTATGCATTTATTTTGTAAGAAATTCTGCTAGTTTATTTTATTAATATTTTTATCATGAGTTATAGAAAAAATAACTTTTTCAAATTTTCCAAAAAAAAAAAAAAATGGAAAGTGAATAAATTCATCAAAGAATGCACAGAAATGTTTCTCTATGTCTTATGATTGTAACCTAAATAAACGAATTTTAAACATTGAGATCTTCTACTAAAATCTTGAATTTGAAAATATTTCTTTAAAAAATAAAAAAAAAAATACAAAATTAAAAGCCAAAAACATTTGGGAGTTAAAAATTTATATAGTAAACATCCTCTCAAAATTTGGTTGAAAAAAAGATTAGGAAAAAATTGTCGTTTTTAGTGGAGTGTCCCCTTAATTTCTTATTGAATGAGGTTTATACATTCATTGTTGCGTAAAATGAATAGCAGTGATCTACATGGATTGCCCCCGTGAGGCAAGCAAAACCCGGGAGACTTCGTTGCCTGTTATGCAGATCTGAAAGTAGACTAAAAACCACTACTACTGCATCTACCAATGTTTGGACCGCAAGAAACAACTGTCAGGGCACATTACCGATTCAGCGTCATGCAAACACAAGTGGTGCTCCACTTTTCCAAATAGATGTGATAATGAAAGCGGAATGTTAGCGAAATGAAGAGAGTTAAAACAGGACAACCTCGAAAAAAAGTCCTCAAAACTTTGCCTTCGCCCACCACAAATAGGGATCCGAGATCACCGAGATCTGAACTCGAATCTTCGAAGTTCACCCTACAGTGGTGTATGTCAGTTAGGGACATACTGGCTTTTAAGGAACCCGTAGGTTCATTGCCGCCCTCACATAAGCCCGCCATTGGTCCCTATCCTGAGCAAGATTAATCCAGTCTCTACCATCATATCCTACCTCCCTCAAATCCATTTTAATATTATCCTCCCATCTACGTCTCGGCCTACCCAAAGGTATTTTTCCCTCCGGCCTCCCAACTAACAGTCTATATGCATTTCTGAATTCGCCCATATGTGCTACATGTCCTGCCCATCTCAAACGTCTGGATTTAATGTTCCTAATTATGTCAGGTGAAGAATACAATGCGTGCAGTTCTGTGTTGTGTAACTTTCTCCATTCTCCTGTAACTTCATCCCTCTTAGCCCCAAATATTTTCCTAAGAACCTTATTCTCAAACACCCTTAATCTCTGTTCCTCTCTCAAAGTGGAGTCCAAGTTTCACAACCATACAGAACAACCGGTAATATAACTGTTTTATAAATTCTAACTTTCAGACTTTTTGACAGCAGACTAGATGATAAAAGCTTCTCAACCGAATAATAACAGGCATTTCCCATATTTATTCTGCGTTTAATTTCCTCCCGAGTGTCATTTATATTTGTTACTCTTGCTCCAAGATATTTGAATTTTTCCGCCTCTTCGAAGGATATATCTCCAATTTTTATAGTTCCATTTCTTACAATATTCTGATCACGAGACATAATCATATACTTAGTCTTTTCGGGATTTACTTCCAACCCTATCGCTTTACTTGCTTCAACTACAATTTCCGTGTTTTCCCTAATCCTTTGTGGATTTTCTCCTAACATATTCACGTCATCCGCATAGACAAGAAGCTGATGTTACCCGTTCAATTCCAAACCCTGCCTGTTATCCTGATCTTTCTTAATGGCATACTCTAGAGCGAAGTTAAAAGTAAAGGTGATAGTGCATCTCCCTGCTTTAGCCCGCAGTGAATTGGAAAAGCATCAGATAGAAACTGACCTATACGGACTCTACTGTAAGTTTCACTAAGACACATTTTAATTAATCGAACTAGTTTCTTGGGAATACCAAATTCAATAAGAATATTATATAAAACTTCTCTCTTAACCGAGTCATACGCCTTTTTGAAATCTATGAATAACTGATGTACTGTACACTTATACTCCCATTTTTTCTCCAATATCTGTCGAATACAAAAATTTGATCAATAGTCGATCTATTACGCCTAAAACCACACTGATGGTCCCTAATAATTTCATCTACATATGGAGTTAATCTTCTCAAAAGGATATTCGACAAAATTTTGTACGACGTAAACAAAAGTGATATTCCTCGAAAGTTACTACAGTTAGTCTTGTCCCCTTCTTAAAAATAGGTGCGATTATGGACTCCTTCCATTGTTCTGGTACAATTTCCTTTTCCCAAATTGCAAGTACAAGTTTATAAATTTCGCTAGATACTGCCCTTCCACCCTCTTGTATTAATTCTGCTGAAATTTGATCAATTCCTGGAGACTTGTACTCTTTCAGATTTTCTATCGCAATTTCGATTTCAGAAAGTGTGGGTTCCGGTATAAATGGCTCAGCAGTTTGTATTTCAATTTCGTCCCGATCATTTCTATTTGGCCTATGTATGTACAAGTTACATAAACTGAATTTACAAATGTCACATATGGCGAACTTTCAGGAACTAGAGATAGGTATAGATTGAGCGGGAGGAATTGTTATGAAATCCTTGAAGTAAACACGTGACCATCTGTTTCGTCCATCAGAAGCCTGCCGGAAGTCCGTCTCTTCTTGGTAGAATCTGTGACAGGCCGCATATACATCCATCCCATAACACGATATGGTTGTTTTAAACCGTTACTAATCAAACAAAAACAATATAAAAGTATCTGTTGGTGCATAGAGTTCAAGGACACTTTAAACAATGAATACATATTGCTATACAAATTGTAACTGATCCACTGTAACCTTGCGCGGCGTCGAAACCACACGTAAACACGGCTGTGGGAACAATGGCCTCAGTTGTCACGTATCCTAGCAACGGACCTGACCTTCCCAACACAGAGAAAGTGGCAGACGACCAGCCAATGTCAAGCATGCGCTGTAAACTCATTAGCACCAACAGGGAGACGACGATGTACAGAGTGATTTATATAGAACTGACACATTTCTTTCTTTAATTATTCCGTTGGAAATTCATTCAATGACCCAATTTTAGCACCCAATTAAGCAGAATGTTATGGAGTTTCGATTCCTTGTCACTAGATGCGCAGATGTTTATGTTTTATTCCTATTGTTGGCAGCACTGACCCAATTTTAGCACCAAATTAAGCAGAATGTTCTGGAGTTTCGATTCCTTGTCACTAGATGCGCAGATGTTTATGTTTTATTCCTATTGTTGGCAGCACTAGATGCGCAGATGTTTATGTTTTATTCCTATTGTTGGCAGCTGTTTTCGACATTTTGTGTCAACGTGAAAATGCAGTACATATTAAATCAACGACTCTTCCTTGTGAAGCAATACTGGATTACGAATTCAATTACAGCTACTCAAAGTGCATACAAGAGAGAAATTGGTGTTCGCAATCCTCCCAAAAGAAACACAATACTGGGACTGGTAAACAAATTGGAAACAACTGGATCTCTGGTGAGTGAAAAGGGCAAGCATCGTTCATCTAGGCTTCCCACGATTGTTGTTGACGTAAGAGCACGACTGGAGTAGTCACCCAAAAAATCATTAAGACGTTTGTCGCAGGAGACAGGGTACACCTACTCAATGTGTCAGAAAGCTGCGAAAAGTGCAGGCCTAAAGCCATATAGGGTTACGGTTGTTCATCAGCTACAGGAACCAGATAAGGATAAAAGATTGAATTATGGAACGACGTGTTGAGTTGTGCCTTATGCAGGATGGAGGACATTTTCAACATTTGCTATAGAGGTAAATAATCTCCCAAAATTCCTCTACATTTTAGATCTAATAAGTTGTCGCTAGCACAATTCGTTCTGAAACAATTAATGAAAGAAATGTGTCAGTTCTATATAAATCACTCTGTAGCTCAGTTGGCTGACTGGCTTACGATGACTATGGACCCGGGTTTGAATCCCAGGGTGGTGGAATCGTATTTGTGGTGGACAAGGCCCAGGTTACCGAGGGATTTTTTTGGGGGTGATTCTCCCGTTTTCCTTCCACCGTCACTCGCCATTTTAATAGTAATGGGTATCCCAGCAAGAGCGCCAAATTTAATAATGTGAATAAAGAAAATAGCAGTGGCGCCAACTCAACAATGACAAGACATTGTTAGAACATTGCGCCATTATCTTGTTGTTGGTTTGTATTCTGTTATCTGTTTTGTTGCATTTATTCACATTTTTCTTGTTGGGACACCCTATATTTACCCAAAACGGTGCGACGTGACGCAGTATTTTGATTGCCGTACAGATGTCACCAGTATGAGAAGGCATATTACGCTTTCGGGGATGCAAGGGCATTCTAAATCCACTAGAAGCTGCAGTGCTAGCCTTCGGGCCCCTGATTCGTACAAAAGAAAAACGCAGAAAATTATCCTCCTCTTAAATGATATTACAAAATTTTTATATCTGATTAACATCCTTAAAGGTGAAGAAAATTTCTCTCCCATATAAAAACTTCTTCGCCTTGACTTTCCAAAGAGATAGAATATTTACATAATTAACATCGCTGCCAGCAGTACCACTATCACATTTGACTTCTTCGTCTTTGTGATTGTTTACTATAGATAAGAATGGTCGCACTGGTAATTTGGTACCTTTCTATTGTCACTTATATTGACAGTACAAAGAATTACCTCACACGTTTACTTAATTAAAATTTCACAATACTATAATATTGTACAACATATAAAAATATGGATATTGCGATAGTTGTTTTCTTTACGAGATCGTGACAAGGTTTTGCTTGTTTTCCGAGGAACCAATACGCGGTTTAATGTGAAATACCACAAAATTAGATTCAGAACCTAACACAAATAACAATTTCCCTTTCTTACCGAAGCGCCAATTCATTTTACTGAATTAGGCTTTCAACATATTATTTTTAGAGACGTTTAACATAGTAATAATTAAAATTGAAAAGGAGTTACCACTGCAATTTCAACTAAATGCAATGTTAAAAATTGTTTTAAATATTTGCAAAAATTAAATAAACTCTACTACTTCACTAAACTTATTGCATTCAATGATACAAGTAACATTTTCCAAAAAGCCGGAAAAATCAAAAGATTCCAGATGCCGATGTTATTACTGCAATATGTTATATAAATAATGATTGTTAAAATATTAAAATGAAAAATAAATCATTACATAACCTTACCGTTTGTTTTAAGTTCGCATTTATAGACTGGGGAAAAAAGACAGACGTATATCACTGTACTGCTGGAGTATAGTAAACACAGAAAACATTTTACAGCAACAATGTTGCCCTTAGAAAGATATTTTGGTGTTCCGAAGTTTTGGCAATCATTAAACAGCAACCAAGATTTTCATTTTGCAACTAAATTTCGTCTTTTTGTAATAAACGATCTTCGCACAAAATAATGTACAATACACAGCGAAATGTTCTCGAAATTAAAAAAGTTCAACTATGTTTCGCTTTTTCAATATTTATTCATCGACCATGAAAACGTCAACATACCGCTCTTGTAACGTATATTACTATTCTTTACGTTCCGACAAGGTTTAATAAACTAGTGTGAGGAATGAAGCTTTGCCAATTTAATGATTAAAAACGGACAAAATTAGAGCAGAGAGAGAGAGGTAAAGAGAGAAGAGAAGGTTTCAAGAGAAGAAGAAAGTTGAGAGAAGAATAACATTCGAGAAACATACTGTATAAACAAGAAAATGAAAGGAAGAGGAAAATTTACTTGGACTATTACGCACAACAATGAACTGTTAATCTTAACTAATATTTACAAAGCACTATTTACAAATCAGAACTAAGGAGTTATAAGAACGGGAGGAGGATATAGAGTAGGACGCAAAGAATGGGTACAAAAATGATAATAAAATTATCATAAAATGATGAATAATAATATAGGCAGAGAGGAAGGAATAAGTTTGCATCATTATATCAGGAAGCGATTAGCAGGCATAGTGACGCAATAATTGACAGATTTACATTTTCCAAAAAATAAGGAATAAATAGAGAAAGTGTAACCTATTGTTCGTCAATGTCATTGACCGAGTGGGTGTCCTGATGCAATGATGTCTTAATATCAAACATAATTGCATTATCCACTTTGAATTGACCCACTTTCGGGGGCATTTCCCCAAGAAACGGATATTGACTACAGACTACTAAGTACTTAATACGTGACACGAAGTCTTGGGAAAGGTTCTACGACTCTGTTAGAACACACATCCAAGAAAATTTTAGGATTTCACTTTCATTGCCCTTAGAAGGAGAATTTCGATTTCCAGCCTGTGATCTCGGAAGTTTTGGACAATTCCTATGTTCCATAATCAGATATGAGAGGTCGCCTACTCTTTTCGACCCGTTGTGGCTGGCTAGCTAACGTTTGTTTGTTTGTTTGTTTTTGTTCTTCTTTTTTTGCAGTACATCCTGAAAAACAAAGCCTATAATAATTTCGACACGGCGGAAATATTAAATCCCAACACGGAGTTGCAAACCCTAATTAATTGTTCTCCTCAATATTTATTCATGGAGGGCTGCAATACGTATATCGTGGTATAGTTTTAAAATTATCTGTCCTATTTCAACATTGTTATCTGTACTCGAATTAGTATTAGTATTAGTATTTATTTATTTAACCTGGTAGAGATAAGGCCGTCAGGCCTTCTCTGCCCCTCTACCAGGAGATTCCAACTGTAATATGAAGAATAAAATTACAATTAGTATTAAATTTACAATTACAATTACAAAAAACATTACAATTAGTATTAAATTTACAATTACAATTACAAATAAAATTACAATTAGTATTAAATTTACAATTACAATTACAAATAAAATTACAATTAGTATTAAATTTACAATTACAATTACAAATAAAATTACAATTAGTATTAAATTTACAATTACAATTACAAATAAAATTACAATTAGTATTAAATTTACAATTACAATTGAGGACCGTTTTTGCAAAACTTGCTAACTGAAAAAACTAAATTTTACAGGAGAGACAAAAAACTATAGTAAGCAACCTTTACTGCATCTCTCACTTATAGCAGAAAACAAGTTTTGAAAAACCGATCGCACTTTGACACTACAATGAAGAGAAATAACCCAATTTTACTAAGACGCTTTGAACATCATGTAGAGGCCTGCCTTATGTTAACGAATCCATCAAAATCTCAATTTTGCAAATTTTGCAGTTAGCACGTTTTGCAAAAACGGTCCTCAATTACAATAAAATCAAAGTACGAAAAGATTACCTGACTGATGAAAGGTAGACAATTTATCATAGGAAAACAAAGAATATTTTATATTTACTGAATTAAAAATTAAACCTAGAATAACAAAATTGTATGGTGAATAAATTACTGGATATTGAAATATTTTGTGATAGATTAAGGAAACTATTTACAAAAAATCAATTACTGACCAAGTGCCTAGTAAGTTTGCGTTTGAATTCAATTTTATTTCGACAGTCCCTGATACTAGCAGGTAACGAATTCCAGAGTCTTGGCATGGCTATTGTGAAAGAGGATGAGTATGAGGAGGTGCGATGGGATGGTACTGTTAATATTGTTTCATGGCGAGAGCGTGTGTTCAGATTATGGTGGGAAGAAAGATAAGTGAAGCGAGACGACAGGTACGAAGGAATAGAAGTGTTCAAGATTGAGAAAACCATTGTAACAATATTTATTTGCTTATATTTTAGAACACTTTAAAAAACCTCTTTATTTTTACACATTATTATTATTATTATTATTATTATTATTATTATTATTATTATTATTATTATTATTATTATTATTATTATTATTATTAGTTTCTGTCAGATGCGTTTCCAATTCACTGTGGGCTAAAGCAAGGAGATGCACTATCACCTTTACTTTTTAACTTTGCTCTAGAGTATGCCATTAGGAAAGTCCAGGATAACAGAGAGGGTTTGGAATTGAAGGGGTTACATCAGCTGCTTGTCTATGCGGATGACGTGAATATGTTAGGAGGAAATCCACAAACGATTAGGGAAAACACGGGAATTTTACTGGAAGCAAGTAAAGAGATAGGTTTGGAAGTAAATCCCGAAAAGTCAAAGTATATGATTATGACTCGTGCCGGGAATAGGCTATTGTACGAAATGGAAATATAAAAATTGTAAATTTATCTTTTGAAGAGGTGGAAAAGTTCAAATATCTTGGAGCAACAGTAACAAATATAAATGATACTCGGGAGGAAATTAAACACAGAATAAATATGGGAAATGCCTGTTATTATTCGGTTGAGAAGCTTTTATCATCCAGTCTGCTGTCAAAAAATCTGAAAGTTAGAATTTATAAAGCAGTTATATTACCGGTTGTTCTTTATGGTTGTGAAACTTGGACTCTCACTTTGAGAGACGAACATAGGTTAAGGGTGTTTGAGAATAAGGTGCTTAGGAAATTATTTGGGGCTAAGAGGGATGAAGTTACAGGAGAATGGAGAAAGTTACACAACACAGAACCGCACGCATTTTATTCTTCATCTGACATAATTAAGAACATCAAATCCAGACGTTTGAGTTGGGCTGGGCATGTAGCAAGTATGGACGAATCCAGAAATGCATATAGAATGTTAGTTGGGAGGCCGGAGGGAAAAAGACCTTTAGGGAGGCCGAGACGTAGATGGGAGGATAATATTAAAATGGATTTGAGGGAGGTGGGATATGATGATAGAGACTGGATTAATCTTGCTCAGGATATGGACCAATGGCGGGCTTATGTGAAGGCGGCAATGAACCTTCGGGTTCCTTAAAAGCAAGTAAATAAATTATTATTATTATTATTATTATTATTATTATTATTATTATTATTATTATTATTATTCCGCTGTAACTGAAGTAGCAGCATACGTACCTAATTCAAAATTCAGAAGAGTCAGGTTGGAATACTTGTAAGAATGTGGTAAATATATTTATTTTCCCTCCATAACGACTGCCTATATTAGTTCTTGTGTTAGGTTCCTTACACACTTGCGTTTTTCAGCAGCGCTTCTCAACCGTGCTGTAAAAAAATATTATAGTACCATTCCAGCGCTTCTTATTTTCTCTCAAAAGGAAAGCGCTGCTGAAAAACGCGAGTGCAGCGTTTGCAGTTCAGCTAAGAAGAGCTCCTGGAAAACGGAAGTCTGTAAGGAGTGTAAGTTCTGTGTTGTCTTACGAGGTGGCTTTCTTTGCTACCAAAGTCACAGAATTTATCTAGGATACAAACTCTGTTCCTCGAGATCAGAAGTCATCACTCAACTGAGCAACCGAAATGTTAATCGTGAAGACACAGTAGTTTCTCTTTGTTTTCTGTACCCGTGGCAGGTTTGATTATAAATTTTAAGAACAAGTGTACTTATTGTTACAGTCCAAACAGAGCTTTATAAGAGATTCTTGTTCAACATCGCCTTTCTTAGATTGGTTTCCTAGCAACGTCAGCCTGGATCAACGCGCTAAAATCCGACCTTCTAACAATTTTTAAATCTGATTATAAATTACACGCTCATAAAAATTGCAATACATTTGAATCGTAATAGAATTCCAGCTTAGCCTCGATCGGTTGGCAGGCTTCTTTTTAAAAGTGCTGTAGCAAAAAGTGTGACCTCCATATTAATAAATTAAGAATTCTTAGCAGAAAAAAAGGTTCGAAACATGATCATACTGAAAGGTCGTCAATAGCGAAAGCATAGTTTGCGTTATATGTGACTTGCCATCGGGTCAGGGATGCCTCAAGGTGACGCACATATTGTCCTGCTTTAATGAGAACACGATGCATCGCCCGGGGTTAGAACTCGGGACAAAAGCAAAGAAATACTACGTAATGAAATCCTTGAATACTGAGCGCGGGTAATTTTATCTATTCCACAACGCGACATAAACTAAAAAAAAAAAAAAACAAGCGATTTAAATTGTAAATTGTAAACGCACATGCATTACGTGCAATACATGCGTTACTTTATACACATTCATACTTAGAGATAGAGCGTAGGTTAAAATTCTATTCATTCTTGAATTGGCGGCCATACAGTGTCTACATTGCATTCGTATACTAAGAACGAATGATACAAAATATTTCTAAAGAAAACCTATTATTATGAATACTAACTATTTAAGAGTCTGGAAGACAAGCGAAAACAATTGGAACAGATTTAAGCTACGAAAAGAGTCTGAGAAACAGTACTTACTCACTGGTTTTTAAGGAACCCGGAGGTTCATTGCCGCCCTCACATAAGCCCGCCATTGGTCCCTATCCTGAGCAAGATTAATCCATTCCCTATCATCATATCCCACCTCCCTCAAATCCATTTTAATATTATCTTCCCATCTACGTCTCGGCCTCCCTAAATGTCTTTTTCCCTCCGGCCTCCCAACTAACACGCTATATGCATTTCTGGATTCGCCCATACGTGCTACATGCCCTGCCCATCTCAAACGTCTGGATTTAATGTTCCTAATTATGTCAGGTGAAGAATACAATGCGTGCAGTTCTGTGTTGTGTAACTTTCTCCATTCTCCTTTAACTTCATCCCTCTAAGCCCCAAATATTTTCCTAACCACCTTATTCTCAAACACCCTTAACCTATGTTCCTCTCTCAAAGTGAGAGTCCAAGTTTTCTGAGAAACAGTTACAAGCAAGAATCTTAAATGACATACAGGGCAATTGTAAATGATTGGTACAAAAAGAAATCATTCCTGTGACTGATGTAATGAATTTATTTCACAAATACAAATATAACATGAAAGGTTACCTCTCCAAGTTTCTATGGACATTCACAGATGTTCGATGTGACACGACAGATGTCTACACGATACTCCATTTCTTGCCACACTTATGTGAGCATAGCCTGATCAATTGAGTCCATATTCTTTGCCTTAACTGCTGTTAAGTTCTATGGAAATAGTGGTACTAACACCTTGTCCTTCACATTTTCTCAAAAGAAAAAATCCTAAGGCATTAGGTCGGGTGACCTGGGGGGCCATAACATTAATGACATATCATCCAAACCAGTACTGCCAATCCAACGTTCTGGAAAATGCTAGTTGAGATGATTCCATAAGAGGTTGTGCCAATGTAGCGGGGTACCATCTTGGTGCAAAATGAAGTTGGGTGTCTCTTGTGACTCCCTAGATCACCCGATGTAACGCCTTGTGGGTTTTCTTTTGGAGTATGTGAAGGACAAGGTGTTCGTACCTCCATATCCAAAAGACTTAAAGCAGTTAAGGTGGTCTCAATTGATAGGCTATGCTGGCATAGGTGTGGCGAGTAATGGAGTATCGCATAGACATCTGCCGTGTCACAAATGGCATTCATATCGAACATTTGTCGATTTCCATGGAAACTTGGAGAGGTAACCTTTCATGTTATACCTGTATTTATGAAATAAACTTATTACAGCAGTCAAAAGAATGCTTTCTTTTTGCGCCAATCATTTAGAATTATCCTGTATAACAATAGGAAAATTATGATATTGTACAACAATCCAGAAAATTAAAAATGTTACCTCCTAATCATTTTAAAAACCTCGTACGTTCCTAACATATTTAATTTTTTTACTTGGTTATTTAACGACGCTGTATCAACTACTTGGTCATTTAGCGTCGATGGAATTGGTGACAGCGAGATTGTATTTGGAGAAACGAGGCCGAGGATTCGCTATAGATTACCTGACATTCGCCCTACGGTTGGAGAAAACCTCGGTAAAATCCCAACCAGGTAATCAATCAAAGCAGGAATCGAACCCACACCCGAGTGCAACTTCGGATGAGTAGACAAATGCGCTATCGCCTGAGTTATGTCGGTGGCTCCTAACACCTTAGATATGAAGAGTCCACTGCAAGAATGATGGATGTCACTTTCTTGTCGAAAATGAACCAAGACTGTCAATGCATAGCTTAAGACATATAGAATGTACATAGAGAGTTATATGGCATTAACACTGATAGTCATTGTCCAGTAATGATCGGGAAATCACAGTTAAGCTTTGAGCGCTAAGCATTTCAAACTTTCAATTGCTTCTCCTGAAAAATTTGTTCCAAATGACATCCATCATTCTTGCAGTGGACTCTTCATATCGTTTCACATACCCACTATACATAATATCATTACCCTAAATTTGATTCAAAGATAAGTTAACAACTTTTAAGTAATTGCACACAAATTCATTGAACATCATTGCTATTGTTTTGATAATCATTCGTCATTGTGTGGAGCTAATCCACTTCAGATGTTGCCGTTTGTGTTTACACACCTTTCAATTGTCTTCTTTATTAGGTCACGGTTACTTGGCAACAGGAACTCCTTACGATAGTTGATAGAACAGCTTAGCTATGTGAAGGCAGACCACACATCCCTCATCTCCAATAAATCAAAGAGGAAGGCCTTTATTTTTCCCCCTCCCAGTTACAACCACCCACGTCATAGTGTGTGAAGCTATTTTTTGATGATACTATTCTCTTCCTGTTTCACATGCATCGGAAGTTCTGGCTTAATGTTCTACCTTCATTCTTAAGTAAATTAATGAGATATCTATAGTATTATATCAGAGTAAATCAATAAAAATAATTTTCCCACATCAGAATGTTGTGAGAGTATATATATATATATATATATATATATACATGTATATACATATGTATGTATTTATTATATGTATGTACACATACACCTTCGAAGAGGTGGAAAAATTCAAATCTCTTGGAGCAACAGTAACAAATATAAATGATACTCGGGAGGAAATTAAACACAGAATAAATATGGGAAATGCCTGTTATTATTCGGTTGAGAAGCATTTATCATCCAGTCTGCTGTCAAAAATTCTGAAAGTTAGAATTTATAAAACAGTTATATTACCGGTTGTTCTGTATGGTTGTGAAACTTGGACTCTCGTTTTGAGAGAAGAACAGAGATTAAGGGTGTTTGAGAATAAGGTTCTTAGGAAAATATTTGGGGCTAAGAGGGATGAATTTACAGGAGAATGGAGAAAGTTACACAACACAGAACTGCACGCACTGTATTCATCTGACATAATTAGGAACATTAAATCCAGACATTTGAGTTGGACAAGGCATGTAGCACGTATGGCGAATCCAGAAATGCATATAAAGTGATAGTTGGGAGGCTGGAGAGAAAAAGACCTTTGGGGAGGCCGAGACGTAGATGGGAGGATAATATTAAAATGGATTTGAGGGAGGTGGGATATGATGCTAGAGACTGGATTAATCTTGCACAGAATAGGGACCGATGGCAGGCTTATGTGAGGGCGGCAATAAACCTGCGGGTTCCTTAAAAGCCATTTGTAAGTTATTATTATTATTATTATTATTATTATTATTATTATTATTATTATTATTAGCTCAGTTGGTAGAGCAGCTGGCTGCGGACTGGAAGGTCCGGGGTTCGATCCCAGGTGGTGACAGGATATTTTTCTCGTTGCCAAACTTTCAGAACGGCTCCGAGTTCACTCAGCCTCCTATAAAATTGAGTACCGGGTTTTTCCGGGGTAAAAGGCGGTCAGAGCGTGGTGCCGACCACACCACCTCATTCTAGTGCCGAGGTCATGGAAAGCATGGGGCTCTACCTCCATGCCCCCAAGTGCCTTCATGGCATGTTACGGGGATACCTTTACCTTTTTTACCTTTATTATTATTATTATTATTATTATTATTATTATTATTATTATTGTAACTGTAATTGGCCACTGGCTGTTGTATAGCACATTAAATATAAGTAAATAAATTAATAAAATTAGTATTAAATTAATTAATTGTTTAACGACGCTGTATCAAATACTAGGTTATTTAGCTTTTTGGGATTCGTGAAGCGAAATATTTGACGAAATGAGGCCAAGAATTTGCCATAGATTACCTGACATTCGTCTGACGGTTGGAGAAAACTTTTGTTAAAACGAAATCAAGTAATCTACCAAGCAGGAATCGAACCCAAGTACGAGCGCAGCTCCGGATCAATAGGCAAACGTCCCTACTGACTTAGCTACGCCGGTATCTATTATTATTATTATTATTATTATTATTATTATTATTATTATTATTATTATTATTACTACTACTATTATTATATCATCGTCCATCAACAGGATGTAAACATGAATTACCCAATGCCTTACTAACACATTTTCGTGGAACAGCATCGAACCGACGAATTCTGAATGGAGCAGGAAGCGCAATAGCACACAGACCGCTCGCCCACAGCATGACGAAGCGTTCTGAGTTATCATTATCATCTGCACGCAAAAGATCACCAACTGGGCGTGATCTCACGTCTTGCGGTTTCGTTTTTCCATGACACTGTATACTATAAACACCGCCAATCAATTTTCCCGACTGACCTTGCAGCCCTTGATTTAAAAACCGTGATATATCCAACAGGGACATCCCGTTGGTAAGGTAGTGAGTTGCGAACTTCGGAGTAAAAGGATAGAAAATTAAAGCAGTAACACATTGGATAAGAATGTGAATCTCCAATCTTTTATTTTCATTTTGAAAAGGTGGTGTAGACCGGTAAGCAATTAAATGAAGTAAATATGGTGAATATGGGCCCGTCTTTTGCTCATCAAGTAACGTATAGTCTTAATTATTAACTATGTCACATTTATTGATTGGATTAAAGTTTTCGGCAATTGTTTGCCAACATCAGATCGTCATAAGTAGACTTCGTTGAATTGCCACACGCAGCATGCAATCAGGTTGCCGATGTACGGTAGTATAGAGGAGGTGAGCGACCGCCCGGTTTCGTACTATATGCAGTTCATGTTAAGAGCTGTGACCGGTCCAAATAGAGCAGCTACAGCTAATGTATACCTATGTAAGCACTTGTTTTTTGCATTACTGTGGTTGGAATAGTCAAAGCTTAACATTTGTTCAGTGCAGACAAGAATTCAATCAAACATACTACAATGAGAGTGTTGCTGTTCCAAATAATTGCCCCTGGAATACCTTTACCCCCGCAGCCAGTCTTGACCCGTTGGGGAACGTGGTTGGATGCTGTTAATTATTATGCAGAACATTACGGCAAAATAATGGAAGTAATTGATGCATTGGATAGCACAGACAGTTCCGCTGTTGCAGCTGTAAAATCATTGCCTTCTGAATAGCTATTGGAAGATATTCTGTTCATTGATTCTAATTTTAAAATCGTGTCAAAATGCATCATCCTGTTAGAATCGTCTAAACTACAACTCTCAGAAGCCCTTAATATAGTGCATGAAGTATCACAAACCGTTATCCAAAATAACAATTCACTAATTTCAGAAAAAATGAAATGTAAGTTTGAGAAACGTTATTGCTAAAAATTCTACCTATTCACAACTTCGTACTATAAATGATGTACTATCAGGTCACGACAAGACATCTGAAGTTGGTGTACTAAAAAGTAGTGACTTTCCGTTTTTCAAATATGTACGTATTACATCGTGTTATGTTGAACATACGAGTACATTTTCCCAAAATAAAAACTGTTTAAGTGACCATCGGAGGAGGTTACTTTGCAGTAGCTCAAAATGTACGTAACTCTTCACTGCAATGCACATATTCAAGGATGATGTGAGTATCTTACATTAAATTTTAAGAGTTAATATATCTCACTATAAAATAATTGTGTATTTGTATGTTTAGACATTTGCTACTTCAATGATCATTCATTATATTTCTTGAATGCAGGATACAGGTTTTATTGTAACCGCAGTATACTGCTCAGTGTTTACATCAGAGGCATACTCCATCCTTTGCACGTCCCCTTCTCATACAGTCTATACCGCGTGCGCAGTAAACCTTGCGATTCTCGTGGCAATTCCACGAAGTCTAGTTATAAGTAAGGAGCGGATTCCTATGTAATTAAATATTCTTTTTGCGTGTGATAAAACACAATTAACAAAGTTAAAAATTCCGAACATGAAGTTTCAAGTTTAAAACCCGAATTTTATTTTACATAAAAACACATATTTTCACAAAAAATTATGTAAATACATATTTTCAGGAAATCTATTATAAACGCATAAATCTTGGAGTTTTTTTACTTAAATAATTTTTTTTACAAGAACTTTTAAATATTTTAAAACTAAATCAATTATATCACTCAGAAGTACGTTATCTTTTTAATAATTCTTGGTTGCTTCGTGTTTCTAAGCGCTGTGTGGTGTATCCGTGATCCATTTTCGTAATAGTATCGCCTCAAGTTCTGAGAACTGCTAGGCAGCATATCAGTGTTATTATTAGAGAATAAATTAACATGGACAAGGAGGAGAGATCTTGTAACACACAGAGCAGTGGCAACACATAATTACCCCGGAAAAAACCTCAACCAGGTAACTTGCCCCGACCGGGATTCGAACCCGGGCTACCTGGTTTCGCGGCCAGACGCGCTGACCATTACTCCACAGATGTGGACTTAAAAGTCCCATGCCCGGTTTCTGGTATACATCAGTTAACTCTCAGTTACTTAACTGCGCTTATAAATTTAACTGCACTGATAACTTTCATGAGTTTCCGGAAAGGTAAATGTAGATTTATCAGCGCTTGTAACTATAGTCGCGACGCTGTTATTCCCGGCGTGACTCCTCCTCTTTGCTTACGTCTTAGGAAGTCAAGGCTCTATAAAGTCTAGGTAGGTAGTATCGTTAGCCATTTTTGTTCTTTCGTTGCCGAGCTACCAGACGAAGGATCTATTTGTCGCACCGTTAAACGTTATAATGTCGTAGCTCCTATGATAATAAATCAAACGCACTGTAATTCAGCAAATAATTGAGCGGCAAATAACGTCTTCGTGTGCTTTCTGCGAACGCCAACGAAAGAACCAAAATGGCGGGCGATTATATTAAGTATTTATCGAGCCTCAGGAAATGCATAACTTCTTCATCAGTGAATCACAAGACGCACACGTTTAAATGTAGCCGACCTGTAACGTGATTGGCTGCAGAAAATTAGAGCGACGGGACTGTAACAGTTGAGGTAACTTCAAGTTTAGTATCTATTGTCGTCTATAGATGTCTCCATTAGTATTTTGTTAGTGATTTTTTAGTTAATTATAATTACTTTTGTTTGCAGAAGTTTTCAGTAGTAATATGGCTGATAAGTACACAGTGATTTCTGTATTAGTAGGTGCAAGGCTTTTTAATTGAAGAATCGTGTGATAAACGATAGTGTACATGTACAGGCACTTCCAATTCTATCGTAATATGATTAAAAACAATAATTGTTGGTATTTTACGTGATTATCGAGGTAAATAATATTAGTGGAGAGAGAGCTAGATGTAACTTCTATTTCAAAACTGCAACCGTATTCAGCTGTGGTTGCTATGACAGCCATACTGAAAACATGTCAATAGTAATATGCGTTACAAGAGCGGTATGTTGAAGTTTTCATGTTCGAGGAAAAGTTTGAAAAAACGAAAGATAGTTGAGCTTTTTTAATTTCCGAGAATTGAAAGAAAACATGCCGCTAGTGTATCGTACATTATTTTGTGCGAAGATCGTTTATTACATACCTGAAAGACGAATTTCTAATTAGTTGCAATGGAATCTCGATCTTGGTTTCTGTTCAATGACGGCAAATTTGCAAAACAAAAATATCTATCTTCAACATTGTTGCTTTAAAATGTTTTCAGTGTTTACTATACTCCAGCAGGCCGTGATATACGTCTGTCTTTTTTTCTCCAGTTTATAAATGCGAACTTAAAACAAACGGTAAGGTTATGTAATAATTTATTTTTCATTTTAATATTTTAACAATATTATTTATATAACATATTGCAGTAATAACATCGGCATCTGCAATCTTGTTGATTTTTTCACGGCTTCCTTAATGTTACTTGCATCACGAATGCAGTAACTTTAGTGGAGCTGTAGAGTTCACTTAATTTTTGCAAATATTTAAAATCAATAATTAACAGTGCAATTTAGGTGAAATTGCAGTGGTAAGTTTCCAATTTATAATTATTACTATATTGGACGTCTCTAAAAATAATATGTTAAAAGCCTAAAGCAGTAAAATCAATTTGTCACTTAAGGGGTAAGAAGAGGTAAATTGTTATGTGTGTTAGGTTGGGAATACTGAATGTGGAATTTTAGACTTTCAGCGGATTGGTTTTGTGCGGAAACCAAGCAAATACGCACGATCTCGCACAAAATATTTTACATTCGTCCATATGTCCACGTGAATGCTTTCATGTATTCAAATGGACGTTTCAGAGCCCGAAATACCATTGGCATTGGTAGAACCTCGAAGAATAAAATATTCCGTGACTGACGACATACAATCTGAAGTTAATGACGAAAATTAAGCTTGAGATGTTCGACATTGCCTTTACAAACACACCATATTATCCTAATAGGCTATATCATAGAAAGTAAAACATTTACTTTAAGTTACGTAAATAAAACACCACATTTTTAAGACTGTACAGATAATATAATAAATTAATTTATGCTCGACCATGCCGAAATGTAGTAATTATACACCTGGTAGCAGTCCTTTAATGGACCTCATTAAAGTACACCTACTCATTAAAGTACAGGTGTTCAGCCAATGAGAAGTCAGCTTTGTACCGTTATAAAACAGCAAGTATCGATTATTCTCGGATATGCAATCGAAAGAGAATTAGCGAAAAGTCACGGAGGCTGGAAATCCAATACTGTCCCAGAAGGTTATGTTCTGTTACTATAATAATTAACGTTAATTGTAAGTAATATTCAAATAAATTAAATTTGTCATCTCGTTTTTCAATGTCGAATTCAATAATCAAGGTTATATCAAGTTTAACGGGATTACATCAAGGTCAATGACATTATTGTTCCTCGGAAAAAATCAATACTTTAGCTTCTGCGCACATCTCACAATTCACGACCTAGAACAAGGTCACTTCCGATCTTGTCAGATACAAATAAAATGTATACATCTGAATAATTTCAAGTTAGAAATATGGTCGAGCATTAAAAGTCGTATGAATCTTGCCTATAATGGTAATTAAGACGCTCGTATGAATATTATGAAACTCGCTTGCGCTCGTTTCATAAACATCCATACTTGCGTCTTAATTACTACCATTATAGGCTCGTTGCATAATGTACTATTATTGTGGTCTATATTATTACTACTAGGTTCAAAAAGTTCCCGGAATTTTACTACCATTTTTCGTATTAATATATAACAAGGGATATTATACATTTGTTTTGTTGGTAACATTCATGATGTCATTTCCTTAAAGTTTGTTGATAATGGCAATTATTGGTTTTGAGTTGTAGGCAATTGTTTATCATAGCGTTTTGTTTGTTCGTCGCATTTTGTAATTATGTCCACAGAGCAAAGTACAAACATCAAGTTCTGTGTTTTGCTGGGGACATGATCAGTATGGCTGATGAAGATGGTGATTTCTTAAACAAAATGAAACTGGTGCTACTTGTACGACCCAGTCCCTAAACGACAGTCATCTGAGTGGAAATCGAAAACATCTCCTCGGAAGCAAAAATTTCCTAGGGACACTTCCAAAGGCAAAGTTATTTTAAATGTTACGTTTTATTTAACGACGCTCGCAACTGCAGAGGTTATATCAGCATCGCCGGATGTGCCGGAATTTTGTCCCGCAGGAGTTCTTTCACATGCCAGTAAATCTACTGACATGAGCCTGTCGCATTTAAGCACACTTAAAGCAAAGTTATGTTGGAAGTTTTCTTCGACTCTCAGGTCTCATGCACCATGAGTTCATTCCAGAAGGTCGTACTGTAACGAAAGAATTGTACGTAGAAACCCTCCGTCGCCTCTGGGACGCAGTGAGAAGGAAACGTCCAGAAAAGTGGGTAGAAAACAACTGGTTCCTTATGCATGACAATGCACCTGCTCATCGCGCAATTATTGTAAAGAATTTTCTTGCCAGGCAACATAACTGCTTTGGATCACCCACCATACGCTTCTCTCACCACCTGATTACTTTCTGTTTCCCCGTCTGAAAAGTCATCTGAAAGGACGGAGATTCAATGCTGAAGAGGTTATCGCAAACGCGACGAGAGCACTAAGACGGGTTTCACAAAATGGCTTCCAAGCCTGCTTCCAGGAACTCTACACGCGTTGGCAAAAGTGTGTTGTTGCGGAAGGCAACTATTTTGAAGGGAATTCTGTAGAATAGTGTTTAAGGTACGTTGTTTCTATGATGCTAACAAATTCCGGGAACTTTTTGAACCTAGTATGTATTATTTTATATCAGTTATTATAGTTTACAAAACTGTAATGTAGTAGCTCCTCAAGTCTGTATTTGTTCGAATCAATACTAACAGCCAGGTAACTACAGGCCGAGGTATAGCTACCAGTTGAAGGACAGGTAACTGTAAATATAACGATAACATTGTTTCGAAAACTCGTTTTAAACATATAAGCACGTTAAATCATAGATAATTCTGTTTGTACAGGTAATTGTCTTCCCAGAAACCGGGTATTGATAAAAAATATAAATGTGTGCATATCGTCACACGCATTTAGACATGTCGTTGGAAACACATGGAACCCACAATCCACAATGTGTCTCACAAATAATATTCATTATTAACATTACATTACATTATTTAACACGTTCTCAACTCCATTCTAGCAATTCACTTATTTCTAGGGTATTTTCAATAATGTCACTAACTTTTGAGGAGAATTCAGTATCGAATGTAATTAATTATTGGATAGGATTCCGTTACGAGCAGAGGCGGCTCGTGAACTTGTGGATTGGGAGAGCTGCAGTAGATTTCGGTACATACAAATTTCACTTCTTGATACCATCTATACTAATAATAAATCTGTAGCCAAAATTTTTCTGGTAATTTTTTATTTTCCAAAAATAATCGGTGTTAACATGTATAATTAACCATCCTGAAACCGAAAATCGCTTTTTTGAAATTTTTGTTTGTATGTCTGTCTGTCTGGATGTTTGTTAGGCCTACCTTTTCACGCGATAATGGCTGAACCGATTTAAATGAATATTGGAATATAAAGTAAGTTCGTTGTAACTTAGATTTTAGGCTATATGACATTCAAAATACGTTATTTAAAAGGGGGGTTATAAGGGGGCTTGAATTAAATAAATCGAAATATCTCCCTTATTATTGATTTTCGTGAAAAATATTACATAGCAAACGTTTCTTTAAAAATAATTTCCGATAAGTTTTATTCTATACAAAATTTTGATAGGACTGATATTTAATGAGATAAATGAGTTTAAAATTACAATAACAACGCCATCGAAGGCGCTGTACTGAAATAAAAACAAATGACTTCGTCTATAAGGGTCCTTGGACAACAACAATCGAAAGCTATTAAACATAGCCTAAGAGAATGTTTCTGTGTTTGTATGAAGTAATATCGGAAGCTAATTAATTGTTTAATTATTATTTCACCATTGGAAAGTGTAGTTTCTCTAGATGGACATAATTCTACAATGTTATTACAGTAACTTCTGAAGTATATAGCAAGTAATATAAAATATACACATTAAAACTAAATGATATGTCAATCTTCATTAAACTATGGTTGCATGTAATAACAATTAAGAAACGTGTTAAAGGAATTGTCATTGCACCAAATGATTGCTCTCTGGACCAAAATGATCGCATTTTAATTATTTAAATATAATTTAAATAAGTAACATATTAAACGATTTATCCTTTTATCAAACACAAATGTTCCCTGGATCAAACGTCCTATTTTAATTATGTAATTACTTTATATTTATTTCTAACAGGTGCAGCGGAGCGCACGGGTACGGCTATTTATTAATAAGTATAGGACAAGAATAAATGCACTATATATCGAAAAACCAAAACTTCCTGACTTAGATGGGAGATGTCTGTGGGACCATTTGCTAATCCCTAAGAATAAGTAATACCATCGATTTCAGTCTGAATTTCAGATCGGCAGATATTCAACTTACCATCTACCAATTCATTCTGAATTGTCTTAGAATAACCTTAAACAGTGGCATGTTCCAAATGATTTTTGAGAGGCTCGTTTAGATTACTCACGAACTGTAGCAACCCACGAAACACATCAGGGTTCTTCGAATCGTTTTTCATCATGTCCCCTAAGGGGAAGTTCATATTTTTTAAATAATTTCACGATTTTTTCTCACTTCATTATGTTTGAGAATGTTTGTTCTGTTCGTTTCATTTAATTGCACAGCAGTATGAGTTGCGTAACATAGCCAATGAAACATTTTTCAGGTGAGACTGCGAAGATTCGTGCATTTCGCTTTTTAGGGGCAAATGTCCTACATCTGTCACACCACTCCTAGTCCATGCAGCATCACTACCGAAGAGGAGGCAAGGAAAACAAAATACAGATTTTTTTTCACATCCACGTAACCACAAATGCTTAGTTAAATTTAATTGCTATACTTCCTTACATATATGCACTATTTCGGCTGGATGAAGCTTAAGTAAGATTTAAGTCGGGTAACGGACGACTCTTTAATTTCACTTCATTACATCGATATTCTCCGCAAGGGAAAGTTGAGAAAAATAAAATTAATATTCTGTAATTTACACATACTCATTATTGCAAATTTGCATTGGTTAAGTTACGGTATTAAAGTCAGGTTTGCTATGCTTTCGAACAATAGTATAGCATCTTGGTATAGCTGCTGCATGTAGAGCTTGAAATGAAGAGAGTAAAATCATTTTATCCTGCTAAGAGATCTTGCTGAAATGATCGGGAGACTACATACTTTTGTAGGCTTCTTATTTTATCATAAGTAATGCGTTTTGGTCTTTCCTTAGGAACTGCAATTTTTGCGCTCTCTCGAGCCAATACCGAAGAGAATGACGCATATAAATATCTACACCACACCGTCATTAAGTATATGAAAAAGACCCAAACCCCACTTGATTAATAACTATAAAAGTACTAGTTTTTAATAAAAATATTATCTTACGTAAGTTTTAGTAGTTATACTATATAGCCGCCACTCAGTAAATTATAGAAATGAAGATATAATTTACGATATTTTCTACATCTACTTACATAACCCCAAAACGTTTCACTTTCATATCATCAAATATAGCATTAATATGTATAATTAATGAAAAATAGTCGCATCATGGCATTAACTATAATAATATTTAATTTCTAATGGCAATAATGTCATCAAACCACCTCAAGTTTTGTATATTTTAATATCCAATATACAGCTGTAGTCAGAAAATTACACACCGCAGAATCAGACCTGTAAATTATTTCTAGTAAGTCTTGCAGTTTTTAATAACCAATTCAATTTGAGCTCTAAATATATCAGCAATCCTCGCAGATCATGGCCTTCGTGTAATAGCCTATTGTTTATTGTAGTGTGTGTTTTGTTTCATTCTGAAATACAATTAGTTCTCAAAACTGACGAAAGATTGATTTTGGAAAATATGAAAATTATGTAGGAAAATTGATATTTCACTGAAGACTACTATTTTTCTGAAAAACTTTGAGTTCCAAGCTTCAAAATGAGGGGTCATTATTAAAACCCGTTCAGCCGTTTTCCCTTAATTTGCATTACCAGTTCAAATTATAAATATAGATGTTTAAAAATCCGTCATCCTTGGCCGGGTTTCAACGCGAGGACATCGCATCCAATAGCAAGATGTTAACAGCCTCTCCGTTATGGAGAACAGCAAAGAAGAGAAAATATGTGAGGAATTCAAATGGACGTCAATTCATTTAGAATTAACGCAATAACTCTTTTGCTGTTTGATTGCAGATCTGTTCTCCAAGCAAAATGACGAGTTCCTAAGGTGAATTATTGTTTTCCGGGTAGTAGACAATACGCTGGAATGTGTTGCTATAGAGACAATATTGTGTTTAGGATGTGCCTGACATACGTGAGAAGATGATTCATCCTGTTCGGGGAATGTGTCAGTTCCCATGGTGCTGGCATGTAACAGCAACAATGTATTTTCCAATTCAAGACAATTTCTGGTATTCCGTGACATTATAGCAGATGCGTTACGTCATGTGAAGTGATCCGTGAGTCTGGAAAGAAATTATTTCTGCTACAATGTTTTCCTCTTCCTCATCTACGTTAAAGTGGTTGGGAATTCTTTACTTTTCAACTACACACGCCGTTCCAAGTCGATGATGGGATGATTATGGAGCTGTGGTAAAATGACAACGATGAAGTAAAGATTTTACGAGGTTGTTCAGAGAAACAGATACTGTACGTAAAGACGGATGAAAAACTTAAAAAAAAAAAAAAACACTTTGTTATTTACATCGAAATTCCAAATTTTACTTCTTGCAACACAATATCCCTAGATCAATAGTAAATTGAAAATAATAATAATAATAATAATAATAATAATAATTATTATTATTATTATTATTATTATTATTCCTCATAGAAGCTATCCTTTATATCAGCCGTGGCGAAAAGGCCATGGTGCGCCGAGCCACTGTGTAAGCTGCAACGTGCATAGCACCTATAGAGAGAGGCGGACAACCGAAGGGGAAGTTAATGTTTAGGACGTGTAACGAAGAAAGAAATGAACAAGAAAACATAGGACACATTATCACTACCTAAAATTAACTGTCTTCAGAATGTCTCTGCGACAAAGTTTCAAAATCAGGAATTATGTCACTTACTGCCAATCGTAGTTGATCACGAAGGTATTTGTCTGTCAGTCGTGATCTAAATTTGATTTTTACTATTTTCATTGTTGAAAATAATTTTCACAAACGTAAGTTACAGCGAACATGGCTTCAACAGAGCAAGCGAAAGAACGAAGCTTCAAATATTTATTTTTTTCCAAAGATTTGAAAAGTTCAATATCTGTCAAGTCCTTACATCTAGCTTTCATTTAACGTCACATTGTAAATCTGTGAGTTTAAATTGAAAATCTAACCGCATTATTCGTACATCTGCTGTAAAAGAATCGACGTACAGAGATGATAATGATAATATAATAATAATAATAATAATAATAATAATAATAATAATAATAATAATAATAACACTTAACCTTTTAATGTTTCATCAGTAACATGTAGTAATTTATAATGCCGTTTTATGTTATACAACCGTTTTCCTAGTAATATTTGTGAACAAATCATACATTTAATATTTTCATCATATTGTAAGCAAAAGAATGCATCCTCCCATCCTACTTGAAACTTTCGTTTTTTATAGATGTACATGGTTTCGAGAGAGATATTGCGCGATACGCCACTCGCAGGTCCGAGACAAATACAAATAGAACGGAGTTTGACTCCAGTGAGTGAGAGGGTGGGAGTTGTAGGTAGGAAGCGAGAGAAAACACTGCGAGCCACAATGTGCTCGTGAGTCGCATTTTCGCCGCGGCTGCTTTATATGGTCGTCTTTCTCTTCTGTAGGGGCGTGAGCATTTATAACTATGATATCGCACCATCTACCCTTAAGTACTAAATGCGATTACCTGTCACTGATAAATTCGACCTTTTTTACTGCTGATTTTATTCTTTTATGTACAAAGAATCCTGTTCCTAATTGGTGATTAATGTTTCCTTCTCCATAATACAACAAGTAATCGCCTATTTGTAATAATAATAATAACGCGTAAATTCTACTTGAAGCAAGTAATGAGATAGGATTGGAAGTAAATCCCGAAAAGACTAAGTATATGATTATGTCTCGTGACCAGAATATTGTACGAAATGGAACTATAAAATTGGAGATTTATCCTTCGAAGAGGTGGAAAAATTCAAATACCTTGGAGCAACAGTAACAAATATAAATGACACTCGGGAGGAAATTAAACGCAGAATAAATATGGGAAATGCCTGTTATTATTCGGTTGAGAAGCTTTTGTCATCTAGTCTGCTGTCAAAAAATCTGAAAGTTAGAATTTATAAAACAGTTATATTACCGGTTGTTCTGTATGGTTGTGAAACTTGGACTCTCACTTTCAGAAAGGAACAGAGATTGAGGGTTTTTGAGAATAAGGTTCTTAGGAAAATATTTGGGGCTAAGAGGGATGAAGTTACAGGAGAATGGAGAAAGTTACACAACGCAGAGCTGCACGCATTGTATCCTTCACCTGATATAATTAGGAACATTAAATCCAGACGTTTGAGATGAGTTTGCACGTATGGCCGAATCCAGAAATGCATATAGAGTGTTAGTTGGGAGGCCAGAGGGGAAAAGACCTTTGGGGAGGCCGAGACGTAGATGGGAAGATAATATTAAAATGGATTTGAGGGAGGTAGGATATGATGGTAGGGACTGGATTAATCGTGCTCAGGATAGGGATCAATGGCGGGCTTATGTGAGGGCTGCAATGAACCTCCGGGTTCCTTAAAAGCCAGTAAGTAAGTAAGTAAGTAAGTAAGTAAGTAAGTAAGTAAGTAATAATAATAATAATAATAATAATAATAATAATAATAATAATAATAATAATAATAATAATAATTTATTTTGATCGATCAAAATATTTAATCGATTGACTATTTGAATTTATTCGATTATTCGAGTTTTGATCGATTTGAAAAAAAAATGTTTTAATATACTGCAATATACAATTATTCTTAAATTTAACTTGTGTTCGGTGATAAGCATAAGAATTAAATGTTGTATATATTGTATCGTTATATTACAAAACAACTATTTTTATTATTTACTAACATATTTATTATGAGGCTTATAATTTATTGTGTCAATTTCTTCGGGAATTTTTGAGACAAACATAAATAACAAAAAGTCTAAAGCCACACCTAGTTAATACTTCATCCATGATTTTACACATGTGAGTGCATTCACATACTACAGTAAATGCCCCTCTACGTTTAGTAATAATGTTTCCTGCATCACTTAACACGAAAAAAAAACTTGTTTTCTGTCGAACACTTCTCCACAATCGTTCAATTTAAATCCAAACGTTTCACCGAGTTTACCTCTCAAATTCTCATATGACATAATGGAGTTTACACTTTTCACAGACCACAGAAAACTGATTTTTTTCTTTACCAAACTAAACACACAACCTTCATATAGAAACTCAGTACAGGAACTGAAACTGCAAAAGTACAGCGGTCGAAACAGAAGACTGGCCCCTATTGTAGTCGAATTAAATTTTAGAAAGAGAAGAAGGTAGTTACGCTCTCACTTGCACACAGTGCAGAATGGTTATTTTATAAGGGATGAGGGGGACGAATCCCAGACAAGCATGTATTTCATATGCTAGGAAGATGAGCTGACAACAAGGTGGAAGTTTTCTTGGAAAACCATAAAACTTAATAAAGGTCTCGCATTGTGTTTCATCTTTCAATAGAGGAGACTATGTCACTGTCCTCACTTCCATCTCTTTCTGAAGTGTTTGTGCAAAGATTTTCCCTACGCTACCTGATTTGCAGTTAGAAAATAACAGTACTATTGTGCTTTTAAGTAAGCAATTTCCGAGAGAGGAATATTGTCGGAATTTTTAGTATATGAGTTTATATTAACAAAATAATAATTAATATCAACTACAACCGATTAATTTTAATCGACTCGATTATTCGATTAAATATTTTTGATCGATTAACCTTACAACATAAATTGATCGATTAATCGATTAAATCCCAAAACACATAATAATAATAATAATAATAATAATAATAATAATAATAATAATAATAATAATAATAAAAATAATAAACCTTCCTTGTGTTTATGTGATTCATATCATCGTGAACATAATCATTATCACCTTCTCACTTTCTTCGTATTCTTGGTATACTTCTTTTTCTTCTTTTTTTTTTAATATAGACCCTTAGACCTGTTCCATCTCCAAAAAGTTCTACAGCTGATTCTGCCCGCTTTGAATTTCCTGGAAAATTAAGTTGATGAAAAGTCCTCATCTTGAGTAAGCTTACTGGTAATGTTAATAAATTCACGGCCCCTAAGACTGACTGTCTTGTATAAAAATGTACAACCCCAAGTTGCCATGTTGCTTTCACAACAGCTTGTTGAGTAAGAACGACCACTTCCTAAGATAAGCCAACTCTTACGAATGTCCTATCTTGTTACCATTCCTGTTGATCACTGGTCCTCATTGCCGCTGCTATTCCGATCACCCCACACCTGTCTTACACCGAAATAATTTGCTGCAGACTAATATTCTGGGTTACTATAAATTTGCATTTCTAATTTCGAGCTTGAACATCGACCATCTGAGGTAGCATCAAAGACAGGCCAATACCTGTGCAGAAAACACTCCTCTTAACAAAGGATTGCATGGATTGAGGACTGTAAAATGGAACTTGGGATATATGAAGCTATTTCAAAGTCAGGACGCTTTTGGAATCTGTTAGAAAGAAGTTTAATATGAAGCTAAAATCCTATTTCATTCACAAAAATAATTAGGTTTAACGACGTGATACTTACGTTCAACTGTTTCAGTTCGGTTGCTGTGGTTACGTTTTCCTTAAACGTAACAAATTAAAACTATGCAAGCAATTATTTTGTGGGTTATTTAAACGTTGCGCAAATTTGTTTACAAAAATTGTAGGCTATCGGATCAGATGACAAATGATATTATACAGAACACTTCATCTTTCCCTATGAATTGTTTTCCGTTACTTGCAAGGCATTCAGTTTAAGAGTAACCGACATTATTAAACTTTTTACAATCACTATACTTCACAGGATTTAAGTTAGAAAATAAATAACTGTTGCAAAAATGCACAAATGAAAATTATATTTATGCAAATTGCGAAATGCTTGTGCAATATTATAAATAATTGTGCATAAAGATAAAATTAATAACATATGCAGATACAAAAAATTACATAATTTGTTTCTAGGAGTTTTATTACTTTCAATCCATCTTATCACACTCTAGATATAGACTACTTATGTAAGTAAGTCATTAGACGTAAGTATGTTTAGAATCGATTACTGCTGAATTTACATCACATTAAAATACGTTATTTTATAGGCACTCTAAACATTGAAATTCTTTACGAGTAGGCCCTTCAAGTTTTATTTAAAGGCGGTTTCTAATTCCAGTTTTTACAAGATTCATGCAACTAAATCCTCGCTCACAATTTACAGTATGCGATATAAATCAATTAGAACAGTTGTTCACTTAACTTACATGAATTGCACCAACTCTTTGAAATCAATTCTTGAACATCTATTGCTCAATGTCTTTTTGAACATTGTCCATGCCATTAGCATTTCATTTAAATTCAGGTTAGTTCAAACACATCTCTCATTTCATTTTCTCCATTACCATCTTCGTTTCTGAAGTCCAATGTGGTTGTCGCATTTTTGCACATTTACATTCAAAGTTTGTTATATTTTTTAGAAGTGGAGTAGCAAAATGCGACAAATGCGACTGTGGCTTATACCCAGCTTCAAACATAGTATGAAGGAATTTTAAACCTACGTCGAAATGAAAAAGTGCTTGCTATTCATAATTTTACACATTTTGATGCTAAATGTTATGTTTTATTTAACGACGCTCGCAACTGCAGCAGTAGCGGCCGGTGATCGAAATCCTTGGTGAGGCCAGAAGCAACTAGTTTAATTGCCTCCGATAGGAAATGTTTGTTTATGATATTAATTATTATTAATTATTATTATTATTATTATTATTATTATCATTATTATTATATTATTATTATTATTATTATTATTATCAGTCTATTCTTATTATTATCAATGAAAAATAATAATTTCACTCACCAAATAAGCTGTTATGCTCTGGGTTTCAGTGATTGTTTCAGTGTGATGAAGCAACCCATATTATGTGTTGAAATTCCCCTTTCTTTCTTTTCTTTTTATTTTTTTCCTTTGACAGCAACAAACAAGGCCAAGAGAAGTTTATTTTGCACCACATTACCACTTAACCATTTATGTTGCCCATACCAGGATGCAATAGAAACTCGCGTTTTAAGATTATGTGTCAGAAAAATTATCAGCGATGTCGTAGGTATCTCGGTAGTCTCTCTCTTTATTTAAAACTTCCTTTCTTTCAGTATTATTTCTTCTCGAAAAAGGACACTCTAACAATGAATTAACTGCACCAGCATTACTTCTCTCATTTGTTTCTGTTTATATTTTCCCGAAATACATAACAACATTGGCCCAGATTCACTATTATACTACGAAGTAGAATAGTAGAACACCCTCGCTTATATGTCATAAACTGAGACATAAGGGGAGAGAATCGAGTGGGTCTCTGCCTGCCAAAGAGCTGGAATTTTGTTATTTATGGCCTAGTTAGGAAGACAAGTCACCACTGCTATTCCCACCCCACTCTACCCTTGAGGCCGGCCCATGTATGGGACGAGTGAAACCTGACCAGGCCAGACGAATTGTGCCTCAGCTACAACGTTTTAAGCGTAAACTCAAAGCCCGCGAAAGGACATGAAATGCATTAAGCCAGACCCGGCACTAACGATTTTGGCCTCAGGAACAAATTTTACTGCAAAACAGGTCTATAGACATCACAAGCCAGACCCGGCACGAGCGATCCCGGCCTCAGGAACAAATTTTACTGCAAAACAGGTCTATATACATCAAAGTTTTCAAATGCTTCTACAGCGATATAAGCTTCATTCAAATAACTAATACATTATATAAAAACACAAAATTTGATTTCAGTTAAGCCAAGTGACTGAGGCCCGGCCTCACTTGCCTCAGTCAATCAGCCGCCACTGAACTGCAGAGGTTATATCAGCGTCGTCGGATGTGCCGGAATTTTGTCCCGCGGGAGTTCTTTTACATGCCAGTAAATCTACTGACATGAGCCTGTCGCATTTAAGCACACTTAAATACCATCGACCTGGCCCGGGATAGAACCCGCAACCTTGGGCATAGAAGGCCAGCGCTATACCAACTCGTCAACCAGGTCGACTAGAAATATTGATGTCGAAGTGATTTCGAAAAACACTTTCATGTTGAACTGCGTAACAATAAGTATCTTACTACAAAATGCTCTTCTGAACTTCACAAGCATCGTCGCTTCCGCTACAGATAGGATGTGGATAACGATTATGTCAGGATTATGACAACGAAGCCGTCTGAACGTCTCCAAAGGGAACAGTGCAGGTTATTCAATTTCCTAGTGCCGATGACGATTTATAGAAACGCGTTATGATGTCATCCGACAGCTGAAGGTGGTGTGCACTGATAGTTACTAAGAGCAGTCGGTAACCTATTACAGATGCTCACAATAAAGACGGATGTATTCTAGATATTCGTAAACACAAATGACTAAACTACATATTAGTAAGCATAAAATTCATTAGTTCATATAGCTAACTGTAAGTAGATCGGTGTTCTGTCACTAGGACTATACAAAGAAAGAATACACTTTACACAGATTTATTTTCTTACGTCTCACAAGTAAACCTTCAGGTGCGATAAAATAAGAAAGTTACCTTTATTACCATTGGATTAAGGATAAAATTCAATGCAAAATACGTAAATTTTACAACTCGAACGCAATGAACACCAGAGATCGCGACCAATCAAGATCAAGTTGACATGGGCTACTTAGATTGCAAACAACTATACCACGCAGCAATGCTAGACGCGAGAGCGAAGACAGTATTGCTGTAGACGCGCTGTCAGCTAGTTTGTACCTTGCAGTTTATTGTGTAATGTTATGTGCAGTGAGCTGAAGAAGATGAACCCAGTGAATATAGTGATTAAAATTCTGGATAAACTAAAAGAAGAGGGTTATAAGGAGACAGACTGTGAAATGTCGCGGAAGGAACTTGAAATTGTTGATGATATATATGACTTATTAAAGAGTTATGAATCGGAAGCAGTTGAAGAAAGTCATACTCTGGACACTGATGAAAATGAACCATGAAATGATGACAATGTCATTTTTCATGTACGAGAATGAGACTGAAAAAAAAAAAAAAAAACAAATACTACGTCAGAAGAGGAATTAAGTACTTCACAAAGTTCCGGTTCTCAATACTCTCCGTCCCCTCCCAAAACATCCCGAGTCATTGACTTTGAAGAAAAATGTAAAGTAACAGAGTATTGGATTCTGCCAGGTGTACCGACAAACAAAAAGAAAAAGTTTAACCATAGGTCATGGAGCAGTGTGAAACATAAATTCACGTGGTTAACACACGAAAGTCAACTGTCCAAAGATTGCAACTCATAAGTCGTATTTGGTGGTATGATTTTGGACAGTTTGGACATGTACAATGATGATCAAGTGTTTAATGCAGACGAATGTGGGTTCCATTAGGAAATGCCTTTCGGCAGAACATTAGAACGTCAAGGAACCAGTAAAGTGTACGGTGTCGTGCAATCCAAGGGGGCAACTACACATTCCTACACTATAACGCCGGTGGTTTCTAAAGCTGGAAAACTGATGCCAAAGTTACCGAAATGTATAAGTCAAAGAGTTACGGAACGCATTTTCCAGAGTGGCAACCTTGTAGTAAAATGGACTTCGTCGGGAAAAATGACCAAAAAAATATGGATGCAATTTCTTACGAGAAATATTCCTTCCGAATTCTGCAACTTGCAATCTTCTGCTGTTGGACTCGTATGGTGTCCACTGCGACGAAAATACAATTAAGCAACTGTTAGAAGAAGGGGACTATGGTCTTGAAAAACTGGTAGTTAAAATCATACCACCAAATACGACTTATGTGTTGCAATCTTTGGACAGGTACTTTTTTCGAATGTATAAGCATATGATTTGACATATTTCTCATAATGTAGATTTTGATGATTCATCTGATACATTACAACAACGCAACAATATACTGAAACTACAGTCGCTTGTTTACCAGCAGTTTCCTTCTCCACGATTCCAACAGGCGCATGGGCATGGTTGGGTGTTAGTTGAATTGGGATCCAGAAGTGGACAACGTTTTCAAAACACTACAGAATACTGTAACCGAAATGTACAAGGAATATGTACGATATGTGCAAAATCAGCCTGTATTAAGTGCAGGTGGTGTACTGACAAATTTGTGTTTCCAACATTTTGCATTAGCTATCACTGTTGTGCTACATATGTTTCTGGAGGAAAACAAATCAGATTCTGGAATACGATGCGTTGAGTAACATGATGACCACATCATCGTTTTCCTTCTTACGCAGTAATCGCTAGTCGAAGGTGTGTTTTCTTGCAGCTTGAAGCCTCGTGTTCTGCGCTGTATATCGCACTTGATAATTGTAGTCGAGTTACGAAATTTTAGGATTTTATCATATTTTATTACGCTGATTCCAAAAATATAAATCTCATTTTCATTGTTTTTTACCTCAGGTGAAGGTTTACTTGTCAGCTCTTCTCGCTGCTCATAAGCTAATAAGAATAACAATAAATAATAGCTTCCTTGCCTATAGTAAATAATAGTATTCATAAAATATATCTAATTATAGCATTACCGTTCGGTTATTACAGAAACAATAGCTTCCATTACAATATTATTAGTATTTAGGTGCTTTTTAAATTATGCAAATCTGGCTTTCAGGTAAAAGATTCTTGTGAAGCAGGCTTGAACAAATTCAAGGGAAAAATTGTTCCGGGGCCGGGTATCGATCCCGGAACCCTTCACTTAGCGCACGAATGCTCTACCGACTGAGCTACACCAGTAACTATACACGACACCGTCTTTTTTAATTAGTTTGACTGTTTAAAATATTTTTCTCTATTATTTAAGAGAAAATACATTATATGCCTTACTTTAATATATGTGAAAAGTATATGTTGATATATAAATGATTTTATGGTTTTTGAAAATGAAACAAATTTCACGTGTTCGTGTATGACAGAATCTTCAACTTAAATTTGAAAGTCAACGACAATAACGTTCTTATATTTAACATTGAGTTATGCCAAAATAAAATTCTAAAAAGTATATACTTAAAATGTAGCTACATTTTGGAGAATTAAAAAAAAATTACGTTTTTTGGATTTAATTAACCATTTTTCAGCTCTTATTTTGGTGGAAAGATAGTACAGATGACAGTTGGTACCTTCCAATTGGGTATTAACTTATATCATTTTATTTCACATAGAAATGTTCACAAGCGCCATCCAAACCACACATCTCTGCATGAAAAGTCCCAATCACCAACGTTACGTCTCTCCTTTCTTAAACTCTGTGCTACCATTATTACTGTAAATCTCAGCGTTCTAGTATATCTACATCAAGATTACTTCTTTACATTCGAAAAAGCAATCACCATAGTTTAGTCTTTACATTCGAAGGCTCAGTCACGTGGTTATGTTATCTCTTCTCAAAGACTCTTTCGTTGTAATTTTGTTGCTCTATTCTAAGATTCAAAAGCCGTGGTTCTACCCCACGTCATTTAAAAACTGGACATAATTACGCCATCAGGTTCAAGAATTCTGTCATCTTAGGTCTCTGCAAGCAAGCATCGAGTCACAATCGTTAGGTTTTAGTTTCAAAGATTCAGTCAGCAAAATTAATCTTTATATTCAAGAATTTAGTCTCCATGGTTACCTTTATATTCAAGGATTCCGTCAGGATGACATGGTTGTCTTTATATTCAGGATCCAGTCACCATGGTTGTCATTACATTCAAGGATTCAGTCACCATGTTTGTCTTTACATTCAGGATTCAGGCACCATGGTTGTCTTTACATTCAAGGATTCAACTACTATGGTTAAATCCCTGTATTAAATGATTCAGTCACCATGGTTGTCTTTATATTCAAGGATTCAGTCACCATGGTTGTCTTTATATTCAAGGATTCAGTCACCATGGTTGTCTTTATATTCAAGGATTCAGTCACCATGGTTGTCTTTATATTCCCACCATGGTTGTCACAAGGATTCAGTCATATGTTGTCTTTATATTCAATGGATGTCACATTCAACAGCCACCATGTTGTCTTTATATTCAAGGATTCAGTCACCATGGTTGTCTTTATATTCAAGGTCTTTATTCAGTCACCTTGGTTGCCTTTATATTCAAGGATTCAGCTTTACATTCACCATGGTTGTCTTTATATTCAGTCACACATGGTTGCTTTACATTCAAGGATTCAGCCACCATGGTTGTCTTTATATTCAAGGATTCAGTCACCATGGTTGTCTTTATATTCAAGGAGTCAGTCACTATGGTTGCCTTTACATTCAGCTACGGTGGCGTGGTTGTTTCTATATTCACCATTTACATTCAAGGTTTGTTTTATTTTCATATTCAAGGATTCAGTCACCATGGTTGTCTTTTATATTCAAGGATTCAGCCACCATGGTTGTCTTTATATTCAAGGATTCAGTCATCATGATTGTCTTTACATTCAAGGATTCAGTCACCATGGTTGCTTTTATATTCAAGGATTCAGCCACCATGGTTGTCTTTATATTCAAGGATTCAGTCATCATGATTGTCTTTACATTCAAGGATTCAGTCACCATGGTTGCTTTTATATTCAAGGATTCAGTTGTCTTTATTCATTCATGATTGTCTTTACATTCATTCAGTCACCATGGTTGCTTTTATATTCAAGTTCAGCCACCATGGTTGTCTTTATATTCAAGGATTCAGTCATCATGATTGTCTTTACATTCAAGGATTCAGTCACCATGGTTGCTTTTATATTCAAGGTTGTCCACCATTTGTCTTTATATTCAAGGATTCAGTCATCATGATTGTCTTTTTATAGTCACATGGTTGTTTTATTTCAGCCAGTCCATGGTTGTCTTTATATTCAAGGATTCAGTCACCATGACATGGTTGTCTTTATATTCATTCAGCCACCATGGTTGCCTTTACATTCAGGATTCAGTCATCATGATTGTCTTTATATTCAAGGATTCAGTCACCATGGTTGTCTTTATATTCAAGGATTCAGCCACCATGGTTGTCTTTATATTCAAGGATTCAGTCACCATTGTCTTTACATTCAAGGATTCAGTCACCTTGGTTGCTTTTGTCTTTATATTCATTCATATTCATTCAGTCACCATGGTTGTCTTTATATTCATTCAAGGATTCAGTCACCATGGTTGTCTTTTATATTCAAGGATTTCAGCACCATGGTTGTCTTTATATTCAAGGATTCAGTCATGATTGTCATGGTTGTCACCATTTGCTTTTATATTCAAGGATTCAGCCACCATGGTTGTCATATTCAAGAATTCAGTCATCATGATTGTCTTTACATTCAAGGATTCAGTCACCATTTGCTTTTATATTCAAGGATTCAGCCACCATGGTTGTCTTTATATTCAAGGATTCAGTCATCATGATTGTCTTTACATTCAAGGATTCAGTCACCATGGTTGCTTTTATTTCAAGGATTCATTTGTCTTTATATTCAAGGATTCAGTCATCATGATTGTCTTTATTTCAAGGATTCAGTCACCATGGTTGTCTTTATATTCAAGGATTCAGTCATCATGGTTGTCTTTACATTCATTCAAGGATTCAGCCACCATGGTTGTCTTTATATTCAAGGATTCAGTCACATGATTGTCTTTACATTCAAGGATTCAGTCACCATTTTGTCTTTATATTCAGGATTCAGTTCAGTCATGGTTGTCTTTATATTCAGGATTCAGTCACCACATTCAGTTGTCTTTATATTCAAGGATTCAGCCACAATGATTTGTCTTTATATTCAGGATTGAGTCATCATGATTGTCTTTACATTCAGGATTCAGCCACCATGGTTGTATTTATTCATTCAGTCACAATGGATTCAGGATTCAGTCACATGACATTGTCTTTACATTCAAGGATTCAGTCTGGTTATATTCATTCAATTCAAGGATTAGTCATCATGTTGTCTTTACATTCAATAATTCACAATGACATGGTTGTCTTTATATTCAGGAGTCATCATTCAGGATTCAGTCACCATGGTTGTATTTACATTCAAGGATTCAGTCACCATTCAGGATTGTCATTTTGTCTTTACATTCAGGATTCAGTCACCATGGTTGTCTTTATTCAGGATTCAGTCATCATGATTGTCTTTATTTAGGTTCAGTCACCATGGTTGTATTTACATTCAAGGATTCAGTCACAATGACATGGTTGTCTTTATATTCAGGATTCAGTCATCATGATTGTCTTTACATTTAGGATTCAGTGGTTGTATTTACATTCAAGGATTCAGTCACAATGACATGGTTGTCTTTATATTCAGGATTCAGTCATCATGATTGTCTTTACATTTAGGATTCAGTCACCATGGTTGTATTTACATTCAAGGATTCAGTCACAATGACATGGTTGTCTTCATATTCAGGATTCAGTCATCATGATTGTCTTTACATTTAGGATTCAGTCACCATGGTTGTATTTACATTCAAGGATTCAGTCACAATTGGTTGTCTTCATATTCAGGATTCAGTCATCATGATTGTCTTTACATTTAGGATTCAGTCACCATGGTTGTATTTACATTCAAGGATTCAGTCACAATGACATGGTTGTCTTTATATTCAGGATTCAGTCATCATGATTGTCTTTACATTTAGGATTCAGTCACCATGGTTGTATTTACATTCAAGGATTCAGTCACAATGATGGTTGGGTCATTCATTCAGTCTTTGTATTCAGGATTCAGTCACCATGGTTGTATTTCAAGGATTCAGTCAGGATTCAGTCACAATGACATGGTTGTCTTTATTCAGGATTCAGTCATCATGATTGTCTTTACATTTAGGATTCAGTCACCATGGTTGTATTTACATTCAAGGATTCAGTCACAATGACATGGTTGTCTTTATATTCAGGATTCAGTCATCATGATTGTCTTTACATTTAGGATTCAGTCACCATGGTTGTATTTACATTCAAGGATTCAGTCACAATGACATGGTTGTCTTTATATTCAGGATTCAGTCATCATGATTGTCTTTTTATTCAGGTTGTATTTACATTCAGGATTCAGTCACCATGGTTGTCTTCATTTATTCATCACCATGAGTCTTTACATTTAGGATTCAGTCACAATGACATGGTTGTCTTCATATTTAGGATTCAGTCATCATGATTGTCTTTACATTTAGGATTCAGTCACCATGGTTGTATTTACATTCAAGGATTCAGTCAAATGACATTCAGTCACAATGACATGGTTGTCTTCATATTCAGGATTCAGTCACATCTTCATATTCAGGATGATTGTTGTCTTTACATTTAGGATTCAGTCACCATGGTTGTATTTACATGGTTGTATACATTCAAGGATTCAGTCACAATGACATGGTTGTCTTTATATTCAAGGATTCAGTCATCATGATTGTCTTTACATTCAGGATTCAGTCACCATGGTTGTATTTACATTCAAGGATTCAGTCACAATGCCATGGTTGTCTTTATATTCAGGATTCAGTCATCATGATTGTCTTTACATTTAGGATTCAGTCACCATGGTTGTATTTACATTCAAGGATTCAGTCACAATGACATGGTTGTCTTTATATTCAGGATTCAGTCATCATGATTGTCTTTACATTTAGGATTCAGTCACCATGGTTGTATTTGCATTCAAGGATTCAGTCACAATGCCATGGTTGTCTTCATATTCAGGATTCAGTCATCATGATTGTCTTTACATTTAGGATTCAGCCACCATGGTTGTATTTACATTCAAGGATTCAGTCGCAATGACATGGTTGTCTTCATATTCATAATTCAGTCATCATGATTGTCTTTACATTTAGGATTCAGTCACCATGGTTGTATTTACATTCAAGGATTCAGTCGCAATGACATGGTTGTCTTTATATTCAGGATTCAGCTACTATGGTTAAACCCCTGTAATCAAGGATGATATGATTGTCTTTATATTGAAGGATTCATTCACGATGATGTGATTGTCTTTATATTGAAGGATTCAGTCACGATGATACGGTTGTCTTTATATTCAAGGATTCAGTCACGATGGCATGGTTGCCGTTACATTCAATAATTCAGCTACCGTGGTTAAATCCCTGTATTCAACGACTTAGTCGCCATGAATACATCTCTGCATTAAAAGACTCTTGTCACCACGGCTACATCTATGCATTTCAAAGTTAGTCGCTATGTTAAAAGAAACATTCACTGTTGCGTTGCTGAATCAATTATTAAATCTCTGCATTAATATTGAAAGGATTCAGTCCTCATGGTTAAGTCCCTTCATTAAAAGACTCTTGTCACCACAGCTACATTTTAAAATTCGTCACCATGTCTATATCTTTGTATTAAAAGAATCAACCATTGTTGAGTTCCTGAATCCATGGTTAAGTCTCTACATTACAAGATTTCTACTCCGGGAACCAACACTACCGGAAAGGCAGTACTGTATCACAAGCCTTCAAATCGGATTTAAACGTGGGAGCCCGGGATTTCCTCCCATATCGTCACGATATTCCGTGGTTTCACGATTCACGTGTTGTCCCATCTTTCTTATATCGTGACTTAATTTCCAAGCTAAATGTAAAAGTCTTAATAGGCCCTATGCCTTCAGATTTTATATGTAGGAATTCTCTTGCGGTTTAAGGGACATACCTAGGGACGATACTTCATTATATTTCTACTGTACAATTTATATACCTATTAATGCCATTAAAATTTAAAATAAAATATTGCATGTAAGGAGCGGAAAGAAAAGTATAAAATAATTTCCACGGTGTAGTCGGTAGCTGAAATGTAGTCATTAAAGGCGTTTAAAAATAAACCACTGTTATTAGTACTAATTCTATCAAATATAATTTACAGAGTATTCTGAAAAAAAGGTTCCAATATTTAGAGAGGAGATAGCATGCATGAAAACAAGAAATAAAAGTCGTACACACATGGGTACTAAAATTAATATTTTCTGAGAAATGAGCAAATGTTTACCATCACTGTAAGAGCAGCATATCTTCCACTGTGAGCTCTTTGGCAAGAAACAATTTAGGAAACAGAATGCAGCTTTACTATTACTATTAGCCTATTATTATTATTATTATTATTATTATTATTATTATTATTATTATTATTATTGTTATTATTTACAACTTATTTACAAATGGCTTTTAAGGAACCCGCAGGTTCATTGCCGCCTTCACAAAAGGCCGCCATAGGTCCCTATCTTATTGTAAGGTTTCGTAACAAGCTATTTTTTACGGTGATGGATTGTTAGCCCTTCGCCCAACCCCCAAGCTGGAGGACCACCCCTTATCGCCTGTCCACGACTGCTTATTCAATATATTCGCAGCTACCCTCCATATCTGGAGGCCGTCTCCTCTATCCGCAACCTGAGGACGCGCCATGCCGTGGTAATAGGGACCCACAATACATGGATTATTATTATTATTATTATTATTATTATTATTATTATTATTATTATTATCAGTATTCTCTTTGGAAAAACCAAAATTTACATATATAAAATTTCAATCAGAACAGTCGCTTTCGGAAATCGAATACTGGCCATCGGAATCCCAAACCAAACCCGGTGATTCCCCTGTCGACACTGACATCGTGTTTATCGTGACAAGTAGTACGAGGACTGTCTAATGGCAGGATATGGCGACAGCGCTATCTATCAGTGATTAGAGATTTCTACGCACTTCCTGTTTGTTATCAAGTTATCACATAGCCTACACAGAAAACTTGAATTGACTTCCTCGTAGATCTCATCGATATTATAGGTAATAGAAAAATCATTGAAATTATGCAAGACTTTTGTCTTTGTCGAAGTTTGTCTAGTTGCTATTTTGTTCACGTATTGGACAACGGAAAAACATTAAAGGTTGGTTCACAATAAACCGGGAACGGAAACGATATTAACAACGAGAACAGAAATAATGTTAAAATAAATATATTTAAATGTGTGCATTCACAATAGTTAACTGTGAATGCCCACATTTAAATACATTCATTTTAATAATATTTCCGTCCTCGTTCTCGTTTTCGTTTCCGTTCCAGGTTTATTGTGAACCAGCCTTAATTCAAATCCATAACAATGATTACTGTGCACTTCCAGAGATACACTTTTGTTGTTCTCTCCCCCTCCCCCGAGAATTTCAGCTGAAATACTCGTGCAACACGTGTCTCACATCGTCTTTCTCCCTGGACTTGTCTACGATTGGATTTCCGTCCCCTTGCTGAGAAGTCGTCAAACTGAGCTACGATCCCTTTACCCTTTCTATCATAAATATACAGCAACATAAATATCGTCGCATAAACTTCGATCTAAGTCATACTTGACACTCGCGATGCAATGTAAAGAGTTGTAAATGGGGATTACAGTCACTACAAGGAAGTACACTGAATGACAACTGTGTGTAACTTCATAAATATATCAACTATCTGTGTTGGATAAATATTTGACTGTAGACTTCCTGCCAGAATGTTCCTCCGACATTATCTTTGGACAGTGTCTTTGAACACGTAGACGCTATAACTGCATCAAGCATTGTATCTTGTGAACATTATGCGTCATCTATCAACTTCAAAAAATGCGTTTTCATTGTACAACACATCATTAACGAACTTGGATAAATATCAAATTTTACAGTTAAGGGGTTAGGTACAGCTTACAGCAGTAAATTTTTGGAAATATTCAACATTTTCTTCCTATATTACTGTATCTTGTACAATTGGTATGTGTAAAACACTGTCCTTCTGCTATGTGAAAAATAGTAATATACGTTACAAGGGCGGTATGTTGAAGTTTTCATGTTCGAGGAAAAGATTGAAAAAGCGAAACGTGGTTGAGCTTTTTTAATTTCCGAGAACATAAAAACAAACATACCGCTCGTGTATCGTACATTATTTTGTGCGAAGATCGTTTATTACATACCTGAAAGAGGAATTTCTAATTGGTTGCAATGAAATCTCCATGTTGGTTTCTGTTTAATGACGGCAACTTCGAAAAACTTAATATCTTTCTTCAACATTGTTGCTATAAAATGTTTTCTGTGTTTACAATACTCCAGCAGGCCGTGATATACGTCTGTCCTTTTTTCCCCCAGTCTATAAATGCGAACTTAAAACAAACGGTAAGGTTATGTAATGATTTATTTTTCATTTTAATATTTTAACAATATTATTTATATAACATATTGCAGTGATAACAACGGCAAGTTTAATTTTGCCGGTCAATGAGATGTTTAGAAATGGAAAATATCTTTGACATCTAATTCTGCACATTGAAATTAATTGTTACATTTTTGCAGTTATTCAGAGTCACTGGAGCACCACCACCAGTTTTTTCTATTGTGAAACTTTTTTTGCATGAATATTGATTTCCCAGTTTCTTAACAGTGCAAGTTAGGTGAAATTGCAGTGGTAAGTTTCCAATTTATAATTATTACTATATTGAACGTCTCTAAAAATAATATGTTAAAAGCATAAAGCAGTAAAATCAATATGTCACTTAAGCGGTAAGAAGAGGGAAATTGTTATGTGTGTTAGGTTGGGAATACTGAATGTGGAATTTTAGACTTTCCGCGGATTGGTTTTGTGCGGAAACCAAGCAAATACGCACGATTTCGCACAAAATCTATTATATATTATATAAATAAATAAACTAATTAATTAATTACTCATTTTTAGAAGTTTTGTTGCCGTTTCTATTTAAGATTAATGGAATGTGTTCATATTAAATTTGTAATAAGTAAAAGTTTGTAGCAATTTCTTGCTTCTCTTTTGGTGTAATTATAACATATACCTACTGTATCTTTATTATAAGCTAATTCCTTTTACAAAACATTCAAGGAGCGTGATGACACGACATATAATTATGTCATTTCCTGGAATAAAGTAGAATGAAGCTCAGTAGCACATAAATCTAACGAAGAAACTCTGACATTTAAAATTCAAAGCAATTGTTCATCTCCTTGTTATATCGTGCTTTTAAAATCCCGGATACGAAACCAGGATATTTGTATCCCAAAACCACAAGTCAGCCTTGAGGAATAGGATAATCGTTCCAGGGCGTGGTGATGCCCCCTCACGTTCACTACCTCAAATCGGAAAGGCCCGGTCCAGGGAGGGTTGATCTTCACGCTCGACTGTTTTGGCTTATCTCTCTAATCTTGACGTTAGGAGGAAGACGTGGTGGTCTACGCCAGCTTCGTAAACGCGTGTGGGAAACACGAAAGCGTTCTAGCATTTTAACATCCGGTTTGAATCTCGTCTGCTAGGAAAAACCTATGACCGCAGTAATTATCACTGAATATAAGCTCAAATCTAGGCTCACATGTTGACCCCAAATTCAAGAAGTTTTTGCGTGTTATTCTCTTGAAAGGTTTGCAAATAGGCAATTCTTTATTCAGAGTCGCCTTTCAGCTAGACTCTGCTAGAGAGACCATTCAGAAAAAAAAGAGATGCTAATAAATGGGAAACTTTGGAAAACAAACGTAGGAAAACTAGAATAACATCATTGTATAGAGCACATCTAGGTCAGAAAGCATGGGTAGACATAACGGCTCGGTTAGAAAAGCCAACGTACTATGGTAGGAACGATCATGATTTTAACATCAAATGTAGGAAACAGAAAACGGATGTAGGTAAATTCTCATTTTTAAATAGAACTATAAATGATTGGAATGACCTACCTGCAGCGGTCTTTGAGGGCTGTCCTTCCTTAAGGAGATTCAAGAATAACTTAAAAAGTTGTGTATAAAGTGCAAATTAAAATTAAGGTGACATTTAACATTTAATTTTTAAGGTGATATGTATTTATTTAGCCTGACGAGTTACTTCCTTGGTTTGAATTGTAAATTATTTAAATAACGTGTAAGAGGGCATTAGACTAGAAATGTTTAGCTTAGATGTAGCTCTGTTTATAAGTATGCATAAGGGTGTAATTATTTGATTTATTTGAACTGTTGTATCAGTGAAGCGAGGTGAGTCAGTGAAGTTATGGTTTTACAGTGCAGTGAACAGTTCCGATCAGTGATAATTTATAGCGTCAATGAAATGTGTGCTAAAGTGTCAGTGAAATGCGTCATAGTGCCACTACAGTGAGTGAGATGAGAGTAAAGTGAAAGACTATTGAAACTTATGTAGGGCCTATACATAATTATGTAGGTTGTATTGTAAAATTAGGTATTTTATTTATGTTTTATTATTAATTGTAATTATTGTGCTAAATTGTATTGTGTATTCTTATTGTATTGTGTATTGTATAATTGTATTGTGTATTGTAAATTTTATTGTGTATTGTTTATGATTTTATTGTGTATTGTTTATGATTTTATTTTGTATTGTTTATATTGTATATACCACTGCCACCGGGTGCTTGCCCATTTGCAGTGTAAATAAATACATACATAAGGTGATAAGGGAGCAATGTGAAATGATGATTTGCTAGGGAAATCGAAATACAAGGGTAAAAACTCGTACATCCCTTCAATCCGCAATAAAAGTCATTGGATCTGCCCTGATATAAAACCTTATCCTTTTGACAAAAACATCCTATAACCAATAGTAAATGTTCTCTAAAATTAAGTATCAGAAGAAAACCTCCCTCTCGCCAGCTTTGACCATCAGAGAATCTGAGGACATAATCCAATTTCAATCCTTCCTAAATTCAACCTCACAAATTTCAAGCACAATGATTAACAATAGGTCCCTAATAGAAACAACAATCAAATTTCTTGGCTTATAAACCGATAATATATTAAATTGAAAAAAATATATATATTATTAAATGAATGGGTTATTTATGAAAGGGCCTAAGGCTTGAATACTAAATTGTTAGCAGTTTAAGAAAAACTGCTCACTGGCCGAAATGTTGAAATCAAGGCTGAAATAAAAATGTTATCATAAATTCTACTAAGCATTATAGAGTGTGAAACTTAGTCCTCTTCATATCTAAATCGATGTACCTACACCCAAAGAGCAGCATTCCATTACAAACCCATTTTCACAAAATTAGCGACTTAGGCCCTTTCATAAATAACCCATTCAAATAAATAACCCCAAAAACTAAATTCAGCATGTTTTGCTATTAGAGGTATGCCAAGGATAGTAAACATTAAAACCTTAAAAATAATATACTTTGCATACTTCCATCGATAATAAGTTTTGGAATAATATTCTGGAGAAATGCTATAGATGGTAATAATATACAAAAAAGAGTAATTACAATAATAGTGGGTGCCAAATCCTGGGAATCGTGTAGGACCATTAAAAAAACTACAAATAGTTCCCACGGCTTGTCAGTATATTTTTTTCATTAAACTTTCTCGTATGTAATCGTGAAAACTTTGTAACTAATGCAACTGTTCATAGCATAAATACTCCTCAAAAATGACTTTCATACTCCATAGGCAAGTCTATCGTGCTCTCAAAAAGGAGTGAGTTATGTGGCAGTAATTTTTTTAATATCCCCCCTGTGGATATACAAAATCAAACTCAAAACATAAGATTATTTAAGGCCAAATTAAAGAAGTACCTAATTTCTCATGCCTTCTATTCTGTAGATGAATAGATGACATTCAAAAACGCTTCATGAATATTTCTGTCTTGTATTAAGTATCGATATTACTATTGTACTAGTACATTGTCTATATATTTTCAAATAGATTGTGACTATGAAATATGATTTTGTAATACTGTTAAGATTTTTTGACATGTTTCATATTTTAGCTGTGAAGCAATGTACGAAGTTCATGGAATGTAAATAAATAAATAAATACAATACAATACAATACATATTGACCGAACTGAATGGACTCACAGACTGACCGAGCTGAATGGACTCACAGACTGACCGAGCTGAATGGAGTCGCAGATTGACCGAACTGAATGGATTCGCAGATTGACCGAGCTGAATGTATTCACAGACTGACCGAACTGAATGGACTCACATAACAGACCGAGCTGAATGAGTTCACAGACTGACCGAACTGAATGGACCCACAAACAGACCGAGCTGAATGGATTCACAGATTGACCGAGATGAATGGATTCACAGACTGACCGAAATGAATGGACCCACAAACAGACCGAGCTGAATGGATTCACAGATTGACCGAGCTGAATGTATTCACAGACTGACCGAACTGAATGGACTCACAAACAGACCGAGCTGAATGAGTTCACAGACTGACCGAACTGAATGGACCCACAAACAGACCGAGCTGAATGGAGTCACAGACTGACCGAGCTGAATGGATTCACAGACTGACCGAACTGAATGGACTCACAAACAGACCGAGCTGAATGGATTCACAGATTGACCGAGCTGAATGTATTCACAGACTGACCGAACTGAATGGACTCACAAACAGACCGAGCTGAATGAATTCACAGACTGACCGAACTGAATGGATTCACAGACTGACCGAGCTCAATGGATTCACAGACTGACCGAACTGAATGGACTCACAAACAGACCGAGCTGAATGGAGTCACAGATTGACCGAACTGAATGGATTCACAGATTGACCGAGCTGAATGTATTCACAGACTGGCCGAACTGAATGGACTCACAAACAGACCGAGCTAAATGAGTTCACAGACTGACCGAACTGAATGGACCCACAAACAGACCGAGCTGAATGGATTCACAGATTGACCGAGCTGAATGGATTCACAGACTGACCGAACTGAATGGACCCACAAACAGACCGAGCTGAATGGAGTCACAGACTGACCGAGCTGAATGGATTCACAGACTGACCAAACTGAATGGACTCACAAACAGACCGAGCTGAATGGAGTCACAGACTGACCGAGCTGAATGGATTCACAGATTGACCGAGCTGAGTGGATTCACAGACAGACCGAGCTGAATGGATTCACAGATTGACCGAGCTGAGTGGATTCACAGACTGACCGAACTGAATGGACTCACAAACAGACCGAACTGAATGGATTCACAGACTGATCGAACTGAATGGACTCACAAACAGACCGAACTGAATGGATTCACAGACTGACCGAACTGAATGGACTCACAAACAGACCGAGCTGAATGGATTCACAGACTGACCGAACTGAATGGACTCACAAACAGACCGAACTGAATGGATTCACAGACTGACCGAACTGAATGGACTCACAAACAGACCGAGCTGAATGGAGTCACAGACTGATCGAGCTGAATGGATTCACAGACTGACCGAACTGAATGGATTCACAGACTGACCGAGCTGAATGGATTCACAGACTAACCGAACTGAATGGATTCACAGACTGACCGAGCTGAATGGAGTCACAGACTGACTGAACTGAATGAATTCACAGATTGACCGAGCTGAATGTATTCACAGACTAACCGAACTGAATGGACTCACAAACAGACCGAGCTGAATGGAGTCACAGACTGACCGAGCTGAATGGATTCACAGACTGACCGAACTGAATGGACTCACAAACAGACCGAGCTGAATGGAGTCACAGACTGACCGAACTGAATGGATTCACAGATTGACTGAGCTGAGTGGATTCACAGACTGACCGAACTGAATGGACTCACAAACAGACCGAGCTGAATGGATTCTCAGACTGACCGAGCTGAAATGATTCTCAGACTGACCGAGCTGAGTGGATTCACAGACTGACCGAACTGAACGGACTCACAAACAGACCGAGCTGAATGGATTCGCAGACTGACCGAGCTGAGTGGATTCACAGACTGACCGAACTGAATGGACTCACAAACAGACCGAGCTGAATGGATTCACAGACTGACCGAGCTGAATGGATTCACAGATTGACCGAGCTGAATGGATTCACAGATTGACCGAGCTGAATGGACTCACAGACAGACCGAGCTGAGTGGATTCACAGACTGACCGAACTGAACGGACTCACAAACAGACCGAGCTGAATGGATTCTCAGACTGACCGAGCTGAATGGATTCTCAGACTGACCGAGCTGAATGGATTCTCAGATTGACCGAGCTGAATGGATTCACAGATTGACCGAGCTGAATGGATTCTCAGACTGACCGAGCTGAATGGATTCTCAGACTGACCGAGCTGAATGGATTCTCAGACTGACCGAGCTGAATGGATTCTCAGACTGACCGAGCTGAATGGATTCACAGATTGACCGAGCTGAATGGATTCATAGACTGACCGAGCTGAATGGATTCTCAGACTGATCGAGCTGAATGGATTCACAGACTGACCGAGCTGAATGGATTCACAGATTGACCGAGCTGAATGGATTCACAAATTGACTGAGTGAATGGACTCACAGACAGACCGAGCTGAATGGATTCACAGACTGACCGAACTTAATGGACTCACAAACAGACCGAGCCGAATGGATTCACAGATTGACCGAACTGAATGGATTCACAGATTGACCGAGCTGAATGTATTCACAGACTGGCCGAACTGAATGGACTCACAAACAGACCGAGCTAAATGAGTTCACAGACTGACCGAACTGAATGGACCCACAAACAGACCGAGCTGAATGGATTCACAGATTGACCGAGCTGAATGGATTCACAGACTGACCGAACTGAATGGACCCACAAACAGACCGAGCTGAATGGAGTCACAGACTGACCGAGCTGAATGGATTCACAGACTGACCAAACTGAATGGACTCACAAACAGACCGAGCTGAATGGAGTCACAGACTGACCGAACTGAATGGATTCACAGATTGACCGAGCTGAGTGGATTCACAGACAGACCGAGCTGAATGGATTCACAGATTGACCGAGCTGAGTGGATTCACAGACTGACCGAACTGAATGGACTCACAAACAGACCGAACTGAATGGATTCACAGACTGATCGAACTGAATGGACTCACAAACAGACCGAACAGAATGGATTCACAGACTGACCGAACTGAATGGACTCACAAACAGACCGAGCTGAATGGATTCACAGACTGACCGAACTGAATGGACTCACAAACAGACCGAACTGAATGGATTCACAGACTGACCGAACTGAATGGACTCACAAACAGACCGAGCTGAATGGAGTCACAGACTGATCGAGCTGAATGGATTCACAGACTGACCGAACTGAATGGATTCACAGACTGACCGAGCTGAATGGATTCACAGACTAACCGAACTGAATGGATTCACAGACTGACCGAGCTGAATGGAGTCACAGACTGACTGAACTGAATGAATTCACAGATTGACCGAGCTGAATGTATTCACAGACTAACCGAACTGAATGGACTCACAAACAGACCGAGCTGAATGGAGTCACAGACTGACCGAGCTGAATGGATTCACAGACTGACCGAACTGAATGGACTCACAAACAGACCGAGCTGAATGGAGTCACAGACTGACCGAACTGAATGGATTCACAGATTGACTGAGCTGAGTGGATTCACAGACTGACCGAACTGAATGGACTCACAAACAGACCGAGCTGAATGGATTCTCAGACTGACCGAGCTGAAATGATTCTCAGACTGACCGAGCTGAGTGGATTCACAGACTGACCGAACTGAACGGACTCACAAACAGACCGAGCTGAATGGATTCGCAGACTGACCGAGCTGAGTGGATTCACAGACTGACCGAACTGAATGGACTCACAAACAGACCGAGCTGAATGGATTCACAGACTGACCGAGCTGAATGGATTCACAGATTGACCGAGCTGAATGGATTCACAGATTGACCGAGCTGAATGGACTCACAGACAGACCGAGCTGAGTGGATTCACAGACTGACCGAACTGAACGGACTCACAAACAGACCGAGCTGAATGGATTCTCAGACTGACCGAGCTGAATGGATTCTCAGACTGACCGAGCTGAATGGATTCTCAGATTGACCGAGCTGAATGGATTCACAGATTGACCGAGCTGAATGGATTCTCAGACTGACCGAGCTGAATGGATTCTCAGACTGACCGAGCTGAATGGATTCTCAGACTGACCGAGCTGAATGGATTCTCAGACTGACCGAGCTGAATGGATTCACAGATTGACCGAGCTGAATGGATTCATAGACTGACCGAGCTGAATGGATTCTCAGACTGATCGAGCTGAATGGATTCACAGACTGACCGAGCTGAATGGATTCACAGATTGACCGAGCTGAATGGATTCACAAATTGACTGAGTGAATGGACTCACAGACAGACCGAGCTGAATGGATTCACAGACTGACCGAACTTAATGGACTCACAAACAGACCGAGCCGAATGGATTCACAGACTGACCGAACTGAATGGACTCACAAACATACCGATCTGAATGGATTCACAGACTGACCGAGCTGAATACGGTGAATGAACCTACACATTGATCCGTAAGTGGATGAGTACAAAGTGAACTGAGTGCCAGAGTTAGCTAGCTGACTTACTGACTGAAGTGACTAGTTTGAGTGACTGAATAATCTACCGTTGAATTAAGGAAGTAAAAGTTAATTTATGAGTAAAACGTGCATCCAGAACAAGGAAGAGCCTCCGAGCACAACAATGCAGCTTCACAATCTCTGACAAGACCAAGACCGAAGTCCAGGATGTCGGATTTGATACCTCGAGGTCGAATTCTCTTTAAACACCCGTCTTAAAGCCGCTGTGAAGACGGAAGAAGTGTGACGGGATAGACCGTGATATCTTATTTCATTATCTTCAATCTAAAATTACACGTGATACTGCGAGAGTGTTCTCAAATGAGGTGTGAAGGCTGGAAAATGAAGTTAATCTGGATAATATCACTTTACAAGGTCCATTCTCATTTCTAATATAGGTATAATCTTTTTCTAAGCTTTCACATTGTGAGTAGCAAGAAGAGGTTTATAATATAATAGTAATAAAAATAATAAACATCATCATTTCTCTATTCCTACTTTATTATTATATAAAATGAAAAGGTCGAGTATTGTGAACCAGCAAAACATGGACTTCGACATTTTCACGAAAATAATATATGTTCAGCACCTATCAAAATCAGATTCTGTAATAAAACTAATTCAATTTGCTTTATTGCATACAAAGCGAGTCAAATCTGGAAAGGACAAATGCCAATCTGCCATACAGATAATATGTGATTCGGTTACTAAGCAACGTGGTAGTTTTTTTGTATCGTTGTCGTGGAGACAAGGATAAGAAAACAAAACACTGTGTTTTCTTAGTTTTGCACCGAGGAGTGGGACAGGTTTTTCTTGTTTTCTTAAAACTAGACTTTTTGAGCACGTCCATTCTCGGTCTAAGTGACCGTTTTCATTCATATCAATCACACTTTTACATTTTGGGTCGACAGCCATATCTGTTACTGTTGCGTAACAGAACTCCAATGCGTGCCGTATGCATTTGGATTTATTTTACTCTCACATTTCACAATCGCTTATTCTCGATACAATGATTGAGTGCTTCAGTAACAGCAGACAACTCTCAAGCCGGCTGGCTGTTTGGTTGCTTGTACCACAGTCTACTATATACAGTCGCGAAGCTCAATATGTAGTAAAAATGCAAACATGGGTAGTTGCCCACCACTAGGATCGCTACTATCGCCTCATCATCGCAGATCTCTCTCCTAGCAGACGACAAAATATGTTACACTTTCGTTGTCGTGTTCTTTTGGAAAAATTAACACCTTCCTTCCATTATTGAAATATTAAACGCATAAAGTTAATTTATTATTTTAATGAAGTATATTAAATTCCACCATAAACTCGAAGATACCTGCAAGAAATAATTAATATAATTTTTGTTTGTGCAAAACTAACTGAAATTTACTATAATAGCTTCACTCATTCAAGATTAGCGATAATTAACTATGAAACCAATAAATATTAATTTGCATTTCCCATTAAAACAATAATAATGGAAATCTGAATTAATGGAGTAACTTACGTGTACCGGTACTTGTAGTGTAGGCTTACGTAGTTAACAAAGTGGGATGAGGTTAAGCAATAATAATCACACCAGAATTGGAAATAAAACGTGATCAATAAATTTTATTGTAACATACTTTTTCTACGTCTCTAGTAAATTAACAAATAAAAATAACAACAAAATTAACAGCTATAATTAAAAACATATCCTTTGAAAAAATAGGCCTGAGCAATAATAATCCCACCAGAATTGAAAGAAAACGCGATCAATAAATTTCATTAAAACAAACTTAATTTTTCTACGTCTTTAGTAAAATAACACATAAAAATAATAACAAAATAGCTACAATTCAAAATATATCCTCTGAAAAAAAAAGTAGACCTAACCTTTATTTCTCTGGAAATTTAGCAGCCTAAGTGACAGAACTTTAACCGGTATCTAAAGTCCTTTCGGTTAGACTGAAACATTTCATTGTGAAATTTAAGGATATAATGTATTCTAACAGTCACAAAGAACTTCAAATTAACAGTTTTGTTTCTGCACAGCATTCTTGTGGAAACCCAGGAACCTTTCTGAATCTTTCGGAAACCGGAAAAAAGGATAACTCTGGCCTCTTTCTCTTATTGTTGCTACAATTTATAGCACTACAAAGTCTCTTCCTTGTCCCATATTATTATTCAAATTATTATATTTTAGCCATTAACATTTTCATTACAACCAATAACGAACATTTCACAAGCATCAATGTGAAATACGCAACGAGCTAGCACTCGATAGAAATACGACACAGTCCAAAGTCGACCATGGACAGTCTATTGTTTCTAGTTGCTAACCGCTTGGAGCGCTTTATCACGAGATTTGCAAAAAAACACCTCAAGCTTCGCGACTGTATATAGTAGACTGTGCTTGTACTGTATCATATCCGAATACTCAAGGCTCTATGAATTCCCACAGTTAATTGCTCTGTAGTATGTTCGCCATAGGAATTCTAACGAGCTGTCCCCCCTACAATAAGGAATGACATACTATATTCCCTATGGATACAATACGTAAGTTACATAGGTACCGTATTTTTTAGACTATACCGGATGCTAGCTATAAGTCCCAATTCAATTCAATTTATTAGATCATTAAACATAGATACAGATAATATACTTTGTCACAATTCATAGGCCTACATTAAAAAAAATAAAAATAATTAAAACAAAAATAAATTTAAACAATTCACACATGGTGATATTAAAAAAGTAACCAATTTATTTATTAAAAACGATTTCATTCGAATTTGTGTTTATAACCTCACCAACAATGTGAAAATAATTTTTTGATAACCGTTATTGTAATATAAACTTAAGTTTTAAAACTTTTGATTGGTAAATTACAATATTGAGTGGGAATGAAGGCTGAATAGAACAGAGAAAATTCTCTCCGGCACCGGGACTCGAACCCAGGTTTTCAGCTCTACGTGCTGACGCTTTATCCACTAAGCCACACCGATTTCCAGTTCCGATGCCGGATCGAATCCCCTCAGTTTAAGCTCTACTTTACAGTTGTCCCTTTGGTGGCATACTCTCATGTGCTGTGTTACAGAATGTGTGACAGTGGCACAATGTCCAACGCACTACGTACAGAGGTGCACTCATTACGAGTGACTAAGTGGCCGGGATTCGACGGGATGAGCGCCATCTTGAATCACTAAGTGATTATTTACGCATATCATGTTATTGTGATGTACCGAAGTACATATGATATTTCCGTGCAAGAATTCTGCGTTAACATATTATGAAGGATGGATAGAACTGGAATCCGGTGTGGCTTAGTGGATAAAGCGTCAGCACGTAGAGCTGAAAACACGGGTTCGAGTCCCGGCGCCGGAGAGATTTTTCTCTGTTCTATCCATCCTTCATCATATGATAACGCAGAATTTCTGCACGGAAATGTATGTACTTCAGTAAATAATAATAATAATAATAATAATAATAATAATAATAATAATAATAATTTGGGAAGCTTATCATAATTATTATAATTTCGTCCCCATAACAGAAACGTTTGTGTTAGTCTTTGTTGTTGTTGTTTATTGACATTTCTGGCTTCGAGCCAGAGGCCGATTTAGGGTCTTATATGCGCAGGCTGCCCTCTCCAGCCATTGTACATAAGTAATAATAAATATATATTTACATATATGACACTATTTCTGGCATAAGTGCCAGTAGGTGTGTACAGTGTAGTGACTGATTCCTTTTGTTATCTACAGTATGGAATATTAATTTGTTCTCCATTTCTAATTTCGTGATTATGAATAATGAGTAATTTCGATATTATGTCGAGTGTAAAGGACTAGATCAGCGACGGGGAACGGCGTCTCTCAGAGAGCTTAGTTTCTTCCCCTATTTTAGTTGCTGTTGTATACAGGTACACATTCTTAGTGCTCTGTTTACAATACGAATTCGCCGCCCCTGGATTAGATCATGTATGTAAAAATTTAATAATAAATAATAATAATAATAATAATAATAATAATAATAATCCGTGGCGCTACAGCCCGTGAAGGGCCTAACAATTTCCCTTTCTTCCGCTTTTACCGACCAGCCGGCTGCTGGCCTCACGCCCACATGCCGAAGCAGAGGTGGACGATCATCCAACCAGAATGGAGGTATCGTGTTTAGCATTCGATGATCCCCCCAGCCGTTATAGCTGGTATTCGTAAAAATTTAGAACTGTTTAATATCTGTAATTGTATAAAAAGTTGCCCACAATGTTCAAGATAGTTTGATTTACACAAAATTCTAATGGCTTTCTTTAGTAAAATCGAAACATTCCCAATTTTGGTACCATTTCTCCCAGAAAATAAATAAATAGGAAAATAAAATTATTAGAAATCATTAAAATTTACCTACTGCTGTTTTATGTGAACTTGTGCAGGTACATATAACTAATAAAACCGCGTAATATATAAATGAAGTTAAATTTCTTACTGTTGGGATTACAAAGAATACCTTTTGTGTACAATCCAGAAAACGAAAGTTTGTCTATCACCTTATTTGTGTGCATATGAAGAGATAGATTATCATACATTATACACATTGTTATTTGCAGACAATCATGTAGTAATTGCATATGAAAACATGAGATTTATGTTGAGAACATTATTGGAAGAATATGACAAATGGAGTCTGAAAATAAATTTTGATAATACGTGTCATATGGATTGTGGAAGAGATAGATATTAAGGATATAAGATTGGAAGATCAGATAGATTGCATTGAAATAAGTGAAGAATTGAGTAATTGTGCTTTGAATTGATGAAAAAGATAGACAAGAAGATGATATTAAGAACAGAACTATTATAAGCTTTGCTAAATGGTATTTTATGGAATAAAATTACAGAGTCTTTCATAAGTAACGAGTCTATCGAAAAATCAATTATCCTGGATAATTTTTTGAAATAATGTTCATCCTCACGAGAAAGAACTCTTCCTGGTGACTTTGAAACAAACACCCCCTCCCCCCGCCACCAGAGGAAGCTACTTATCCATGTGTAATGTGCATTTGATGCCAACTTAAAATGACCTGGAGCATGGCCTACTATACTCCAAGGATAATGGCAAACGGCTATGCCTATACACATTGTTGTGATAGACTGGAATGATAAAATGCCACGCAGCCGCTTGACGTTATTGTAGAAGAGAAAAATTGCTGCCTGGTTTGAACTTGGAAACAGTGACGCTCAAATTAAACGTTATTCTGCAGACGAAATGTTTCCAGGTAGGTTGATCGGTCGCACAGGCCCGGTCCGTTGGCCTCCGCGATCACCTGATCTTACTCTCTTGGACTTCTTTCTTGGGGATTCATCAAGGATCGTGTCTATGCGACTAAGCCATGCACCATTCCTGAATTACTGGAACAAACTGAACAACGATACAAATGGTTAAGCCTGACATGCTCACTAGAGTCCATGAAGAGTTGATACGTCCCTTACATTTGTGCATTCAGCAGAACGGAAGACATTTTGAAAATTGTACATCACAATTTTTCAATAACTGAAACTAATTTTACATTTGTGTTTTAATAAAGCTTTAAAACACTAACCACTCTTCCTTTTAATGGCTCTGGCGGCGAGGGGAGGGGGGTGTTTGTTTCCAAATCGACTGTACGGCACCGGGAAGGGTTCTTTCTCGTGAGGATTAACATCATTTCAAAAAATTATCCAAAGTAGTTGATTTTTCGATAGACTCGTTAATTATGAAACATCCTGTATAACCAGAGAAAATAAAGAGCACATAATATAAAATTCAATAGTGAGAAATACTGTTAGATATGGGGCTAAAACCCAACTTTCAGTCAGGGAGTAACAAAGAAAGCTTCAACTCAATGACATAGAAAAGAAAATTCATTACCTTCTTCCTACGTATATAATTAAAATCTGATTAACTGATACTTAAAGTTTAATTGCTTCAATAGAGCCCTGCGAACAAAAGAAGTTGCATATGACAAACAAAGTCCTAGTCATTTCCGTAATGTAAGAAGCTATGTACATGAACTGAGATCGTTATTCAGGTGTGGTCCAATAACAATAAGTAAGTCTCCTTGACAACCTATACAGAAATGAAGACAAGTGACTGCAGCAAGGCAAGTTAGAATATAATCCCGTGGTAGCGCAGCATTTTTGTGAAATTTAATATAAGATCTTGTGTACTATTAGACAGGGATAAAATTTACTATTAAAGCGAGGAAAAATTACAAAAATTATAACAATATCTGGAGATGAAAGACATCGGTTCAAACTCTTATATCACGAAAAATCTGAAAGTTTCAACACATAACTAGAAAAGCATGTGTTTTTTCTTCAGAAATCCAAGTTTTAGAGCAAAATTTATTGTAAAAAATATCGACGATCAGAAAGCGTTTTGTCAATAGACTCTTGTTTATCGTACTGTAATTTAATTCATTCTTATTTTTATCTTCATTGTCACTGATCTATTAAACCTTGCCAGTAAAAGCCATAATTGTGGAGGTTGCGAACAAAACCGTTCATTTCCAAAATAGTATTTTTTTTTTCAGGAAGTAGAAAAAACTGTATCGAGCCTTCACTTTACCCCAAAGTGAACGATAATTTTATGTGTCGTGCATGTTCGTTGTTCTAATAGTGTCAATAATAATGATTTAAATTATTTTCTGTGCATTTTATAGATAACAATCTTTACGAAATATCCGGTTTTGTTTATAAACGTGAGGGAAATGTTCACTTTTGTTCGAAAAAAGCTATTTTACATTTATAACAGTAAAACAAACACGTCACTTACACCAACTGTATCATGGAGTAACGAATATAGCCTAATATTACATGGTAATTAATAATTATGTAGTAAGCATCGGCCAGGCAAGATTTCAGCAAAAGCGGTCCAGAGTACATAGGCTTATATTACCAAATATTTAGTCATTAGCCTACATACACAGTGGGCCAAAAAAAACGCCACAAAATTATAAATACTCTATTTTCGGAAATACGTAACATTAATTTATAATGAATACACTGTTGGAAAGAGTAGACTTTAAAGATGAGCAGGACATTTTATTATGTTTTTTTGAGACTCAATTAAAATCTTATGTAGGTCAATACACAATGATGCGAAAAATGTGGTTTTTGAAGACATTTTATTACTTCAGAATACAGAAACTGCTGCTTTACTTAACACGATATAATAGAAGATCTAGGCATAGGTGAAGAGAAATACGTTTGAAGAAAATCAGCATATACTCGTACTTATATTAACTTCGATAGACTTCAGTCAGATACAAAATTTTCTGACCTTGGAAAGTATAATTAGCATGCTATAACACCGCTAGCTCATTACTCCATATTAGTTGAAGACAATTTTCATTTAACAGCTCATTTCAAATTCAGAGGCTGAGCATTGACGAGTTAAGGCGATCATTAACTAATGATTAAGTTATAATATCAAATACAATCTAGAACTCTGATAAACTCCCACCAAGCAGCAGCTTTATCCACTAAGAATATCATAATACTCTCACCCGGATCAAGAAAAGTTCTAGTCATGTATCATTCCCAATGCATAAAGTTTTACACAGACCTCCAGTGTTCCTAACACTTTCTATTGCCTCCATGAAACAGCAGACACTTGTTCTTGCACTTGCGTCTCACAACACTTTCATTACACAGTAATTAACACCGCGAATGACTTTCAAGACTGTCTTGTGTTTCGTCTCAATTTACAAATGAGCATCGATAGAGAAATCTTTGTTCCGAAAGATATTGCACAATGTTACTTTTAGGGCATACCAACGATGGCAGGTTGAAATGAAATTAGCCTACGTCCCAGCAACAAATTCATACCACGCTTCCATAGAAAATAATAGTCTACTGGTTTCAAGAATGTTCTTCTGTCTGATATCGAAAAAAATTATAATATTAGATCAATCTATTCATTTATTTGAATGATTACTCAAAACAATAGAGTCTTTGCATAGCGGATGAGATCGTAATACGATAATAATGGACGATGGAGGAATAATGGAAATTAAAGTCATAGTTACTACATCAAGCCAAAAATATCAGACGGTCTTGGAACAATTGAACTTTGAAAGCATAAGATAACAATAACATTTTCAGATAACCACCGATTCGTTACTTCGTTCCTTCCCTCCCTCCGTTCGTTCGTTACTTCCTTCCTTCCTTCCTCCGTTCGTTCGTTCGTTCCTTCCTTCCTTCCTTCCTCCGTTCGTTCGTTCCTTCCTTCCTTCCTCCGTTCGTTCGTTACTTACTTCCTTCCTTCCTCCGTTCGTTCGTTCCTTCCTTCCTTCCTCCGTTCTTCGTTCCTTCCTTCCTCCGTTCGTTCGTTCCTTCCTTCCTTCCTTCCTCCGTTCGTTCCTTCCTTCCTTCCTTCCTTCCTCCGTTCGTTCCTTCCTTCCTTTCTCCGTTCGTTCGTTACTTCCTTCCTTCCTTCCTCCGTTCGTGCGTTCCTTCGTTCCTTCCTTCCTTCCTCCGTTCGTTCCTTCCTTCCTTTCTCCGTTCGTTCGTTCGTTCCTTCCTTCCTTCCTCCGTTCGTGCGTTCCTTCGTTCCTTCCTTCCTTCCTCCGTTCGTTCGTTCCTTCCTTCCTTCCTCCGTTCGTTCCTTCCTTCCTCCGTTCGTTCGTTCCTTCCTTCCTCCGTTCGTTCGTTCCTTCCTTCCTCCGTTCGTTCCTTCCTTCCTGTAAGTTCGTTCGTTCCTTCCTTCCCTCCTCCGTTCGTTCCTTCCTTCCTCCGTTCGTTCCTTCTTTCGTTCCTTCCTTCCTTCCTCCGTTTGTTCGTTCCTTCAATCCACCGTTCGTTCCTCCCTTCCTGTTTTTTCGTTCGTTCCTTCCTTCCTGTTCGTTCGTTCGTTCCTTCCTTCCTTTTCGTTCGTTCGCTCCTCCCTTCCTTCCTCCGTTCGTTCCTTCGTTGCTCCGTTCGTTTCTTCCTTCCTCCGTTCGTTCCTTCCTTCCTTCCTCCGTCCGTTCCTTCCTTCCTCCGTTCGTTCGTTCCTTCCTTCCTCCGTTCGTTCGTTCCTTCCTCCGTTCGTTCCTGCCTTCCTGTAAGTTCGTTCGTTCCTTCCTTCCTCCTCCGTTCGTTCCTTCCTTCCTCCGTTCGTTCCTTCCTTCCTCCGTTCGTTCCTTCCTTCCTCCGTTCGTTCGTTCCTTCGTTCCTTCCTTCCTTCCTTCCTCCGTTCGTTCGTTCCTTCAATCCACCGTTCGTTAATTCTTCCTTCCTCTTTCGTTCGTTCCTTCCTTCCTCCTCCGTTCGTTCCTTCCTTCATGTTCGTTCGTTCCTTCCTTCCTTTTCGTTCGTTCGCTCCTCCCTCCTTCCTCCATTCATTCCTTCGTTTCTCCGTTCGTTCTTCCTTCCTCCGTTCTTTCTTCCTTCCTCCGTTCGTTCCTTTCCTTCCTCCCTTCCTTCCCCGTTCGTTCCTTCGTTCCTCCGTTCGTTTCTTCCTTCCTCCGTTCGTTCCTTCCTGTTCTTCGTTCCCCTTCCTTCCTCCGTTCGTTCCTTCGTTCCTCCGTTCGTTTCTTCCTTCCTCCGTTCGTTCCTTCCTTGCTCCGTTCGTTTCTTCCTTCCTCCGTTCGTTCCTTCCTTCCTCCGTTCGTTCCTTCGTTCCTCCGTTCGTTTCTTCCTTCCTCCGTTCGTTCCTTCCTTCCTACGTTCGTTTCTTCGTTCCTCCATTCGTTTCTTCCTTCCTCCGTTTGTTTCTTCCTTCCTCAGTTCGTTCGTTCCTTCCTTCCCTTCTCCGTTCGTTCGTTCGTTCCTTCCTTCTCCGTTCGTTCCTTCCTTCCTTCCCCCGTTCGTTCGTTCGTTCGTTCCTTCCTTCCCTCCTCCATTCGTTCTTTCCTTCCTTCCTGTTCGTTCGTTTCTTCCTTCCTTCCTTCCTTCCTCCTTTCGTTCCTTCCTTCCTCAGTTCGTTCCTTCCTTCCTCCGTTCGTTCCTTCTTTATAATAATAATGTGTCCACAATTTTACGGACGTTGTGAAGTAGGTGTACCCACACAACGCGATGCCGTCCGACCCTTCTTACTGTTACGGACTACACAATTTGTCAAGAACGGAAACTAATCAGAACCGCGACAACTCGAGGGCACGACTTAAAAGTGAATCATTTGTACTTAACACCTTTTCGTTAGTTTACTTAAGAAATTTTTTATAAGCCTAGCCTGAAGGTCACTGTTTCACCTGACCCAATTGTCACACTGACGCACTGTGCAGGTGTGCAGGCCTGTATCTTCACAGTTCAACAGCGAGGTCGACCGACACCTTTAACAGGATTGCGCTTTTCTATTGTTCAATATCTATTTACTAGTCCGCCGAGTTAGCTCTGTGGTAGCGTGTCTGTCTCCAGATTAGCCGGCCCGGGTTCGATTTCTTATAAAATTTCTACCTCGGGACTAGGAGAGATGACTGTGCACAACTTCCAATCACTAGACTGTGCACCAATATGCCTGGGTTGAATCCCAAATCTCTCCGCAGTGCATATGAATGGAAGGCATAATATACCATTCTTGATAGTGATTCGTCCGTTGGATGAGGACGTTAAGCCTGGCGGCCTCCTTGGTGCCCCCTTGGCACCGGGTTTCCCCTTCTCCCTTCCTCACCTTCATCATCATCCTCACCCATTCCCTACACCACACTTACACGAACACTTAACATACACTCACCCTAGTACACGACATAACTCTTCACAGATAGACATATTATGCATAACGTGGCCCCCCGAAGTGGTGTGCAATTTGAAAATGGGTTACAGTCCTACAGTCCTGCCATCTACCCGCAGTAGGCCTATGTGGAACCCGAATCACGCAAAGTGAAGTGATTAGGCATTAGACACACACACACACATTTTTTCTGTATTAAAATATATTACATCTCTACTCTCATGGTATTAAAATATTATTTGAATTTACAACACGCACACAAGTGGCGAAATCATGGAACGCATGCGTCCTAACTTCGCCTGTTTCATCGCACTGTTTGTTTTGTTTTTGTACAAGAAAGAATACCTTATTCTTTACGAAATTTTTATTTAAGATGCTCTTTAGTATCAATATTGCAACGAAATTTGTTATACTTTTGAAATCAATTTAAAAACAAATTTCCTTAAGATGGTGAACTTAGGGAGGTTTACCTTACTTTATGACATGAGTCAATTGTTAGGGAACGAACTAAGCGAGTTTTCTAATTTTAACGAATACAATAACTGTAACATTTGCTACTTTGAATCTCCACGATAGACTCTTTGAAAAGGAAAAGGAATGTCTAAATTTTATACTGTAAGAGTGCGAAATTACGTAAATAAATAATTAATTAAATAAATTAAATAAATAAATAAATAAATTAAATTAACATTTAAATAAATTAAATAAATATTTAAATAAATAAATAATTAAATAAATAAATAATTAAATAAATAAATACTTAAATAATTTAATAAATAAATAATAAATAAATAATTAATTAAATAAATAAATAATTAAATAAATAATTAATTAAATAAATAAATAATTAAATAAATAAATAATTACTGTATTAAATAAATAATAATTAAATAGTTAATTAAATTAAATTAAATTAAATAAATGAATAAATAAATAATTAAATAAATAAATAAATTAATTAATTAATAATTAAATGATTAAATAAATTAAATAAAATTAAATAAAAGTAAATAATAATATAAATAAATAAATAAATAAATAAAATTCTGAAAAATATCACCTAAAATCTTGAGTAAATAACTCCAGAAAATAAATTAATTTATCATCTTTCATTATTCTAAAATGTTATATTATTATAGTAAATAAAATATACACTATTTTCTATTGAATTATTCAAAATATATACGTGTAGCTTTCATAACCTAGTACTTAAATAAATAAATAAATAATTAAATAAATATCTTTAATTAAAAATTATCCCCAAACTAAATTCAATGTTTTGATTAGAATGAAAGAATCGCAAATATAAATAATTAAAAACAATATATTTGCATACTTCCACTCAATTATGAGTAATAATATTCTGGGAAATTCCACAGATAGTAATAAATATTAATTAAAAAAAAAAATTAGAATAATAGTCATGTGCCAAATCTTGGGAATCGTGTAGGACTATTTTCAAAAATACAAATAATTGGCTTGTCAGTATATCTTTTCATTAATAATCTTCCTCGTAAAATCGTTAAAACTTTGTAACTAATTCAACAGTTCATAGCATAAATACACGTCAAAAAATGACTTTCATACCCCAACGGAAAGTCTATTGTGCTATCAAAAGGAGTATATGACAGTAAAAGTTTTTAATAGCCTCCTATCGATATAAAAAATGAAACTCAAAACATAAAATTATTTGGGGCCAAATTAAAGAAGTGCCTAATTTCTCACGCTTTCTATTCTGTAGGTGAATGCATGACATTCAATAACACTTCATGAAATTGATACTAAAACTTTGTTATTGTACTAATAGACTATATTGTAAATCTCGTCTGTATATATTTCAACTAGACTGTGACTATAAATTAAGATTTTATAGTAATATTAGTTTTTTTGGAATCGTGCGTATTTGCTTGTTTTCCGCACAGAACCAATACGCAAAGTATGTAATACCACATTCAGTATTCCCAACGTAACACACATAACAATTTCCCTCTTCTCACCGCTTAATAGCGACATTAATTTTAATGCTTTAGGTTTTTAAATATTATTTTTAGAGACGTTTAACATAATAATAATTATAAATTGAAACTTACCACTAAATTTCACCTAAATTGCAATGTTAATTATTGTTTTTAAATATTTGCAAAAATTAAGTAAAGTCTACTACTCCACGAAACTTATTGCATTCCTGATACAAACATTAAGGAAGCCGTGAAAAAATCAACGAATTCCAGATGCCGATGTTATTACATAAATGCAATGTGTTATATAAATAATATTGTTAAAATATTAAAATGAAAAATAAATCATTACAAAACCTTACCGTTTGTTTTAAAGTTCGCATTTATAGACTGGGGAAAAAAAAGACAGACGTATATCACGGCCCGCTGAAGTATAGTAAACACAGAAAACATTTTACTGCAACATTGTTGAAAAAGATATTTTGGTTTTCAAAGTTGGCGTCATTAAACAGAAACCAAGATGAAGATTTCATTGCAACTAATTAGAAATTCGTCTTTCAGGTATGTAATAAACGATCTTCGAACAAAATAATGTACGATACACGAGCGGTATGTTTGTTTTCATGTTCTCGGAAATTAAAAAAGCTCAACTACGTTTCTGTAATCTTTTCCTCGACCATGGAAATGTCAACATACCGCTCTTGTAACGTAGTATTACTATTTTGTAACTTGTTACATATTCTAGCTGTGAATCAATGTATGAATACCATGGAATGTTAATAAATACAATACAATACAATACTGGAAAGGATACCCTATTCATTAGGATCATTAGAAATGCTTAAATCCACTTTTCTGACCCAAGAAGGATACCATTATAACTATGACATTCGTCAGGTTCAAACTTCAAACCGTGAGGTTTTTAGATACGTCACTGGAAGAACTCGAAGCTACGCCTTTTCTGATTAATCCACCTTGCATTCTTCCTCAATGATTTGTATTTTTATGTCACCGGCTACAAAGCCAGCAGACCCGAGTTCGATTCCCGGTAGGGGAGTGGAGGTATATCTTCCTTCTATATAGACTAGGTGTGTATCCCTCGTGCTGTGTTTTCCTGTGTTGTTTTAAGCGATGGAACTTTAACGAACCTAGGCGCAAAAATCATGAAAGATCAGTATTAGAATTTTCATACTCATGAACCAGAGAGCCAATAAATATTATATTCTTTAATGTTGGTTTACTTTCACCATATTTTGTGACGCAACAGCCCATGGAGGGCAAGGCCGACCAGCCGACTGCTCGCCTCACGTTCAAATTCTCAGCAGAGGTGAACGATCATCCAACCAGTTCAGGGGTTATGTGTGGTCAGCACAACGTTTCTCCCTCCAGCTGTTACAACTGACTCATGAAACCATATTTTGCACACACTGAACGAACCACCTACATTAATCGCCATGATGGATGGGTACCGGTTCATACATTGGACGAGATATCATACGAAAAATCCCCCCTCCCCATGAGGACTCGAACCAACGTTCATTTCGTATCGCTAGTCAATAGCGCATGATGTCTTAGACCAGGCCTGCACAAGGTTTGCGCTCTCCGAGCCGGCTCACAGCTCATGAGCGGAATGCAGATATTAGCTGCGCTCTGTATAAGTGTGGACTGGAAGAAGGGGTGATCTCGTACAAAATATACACAAAAGGAAATACAGTACTAGTAAGAGTGTTTATGAAATGAATTCCCGTTCAGTGTTTGCAAAACTATCTTGGACTATTATTAATTAATAAAGAAATATTTATTTTTACAGAAATAATAGAAATTCTATAGCTACTTAAATGTACAATATCATTTTGTTATATTTTTATTTATCAGTACATCAAAACGAGGTTTTATGCTGTTGGCAGCTGAAAGGAACAGTACCCTACTGATCGGTAATGAAACATCAGTTACAGATGTTCGATGCCTGCCTTTATTAAAGTTGATAATAGAAAACAGTTGCTCAGAAATATAAATGTTGAGCCAAACATAGCAATCATTTTCACAGCCAGCCTTTGTAGTCGTGGATATTATTGCTAATCTTTTCTTGTAAAACTCAACCAGGCTAGTAGTATTATTCAAACGATCTTTAGCCCTTAGGTCACATTGAAGATCAATACGTTCGAGCTGTGAATCGTTAAATGTTAAATGTTATGTACCGTCTTTTAGATTCCTCCATACTGTACTGTAGCAGTAGGTAAGCAACGTGAAACAGTTACTGAGAATAGGCCTACACACTGCACTCCACTAGATAACTGAGTGGTCGTTTCCCTCTCCTCTACCTATAGCAGGTCTATGTCATTCTGACGTATCTTCCTCTTCGTTTCGGCGAGCGGTAAACACAGCTCTCCCGCTCCGAAGGAGCGCGCGCTCGTTGAGCGCTGTTTGTGCAGGTATGTCTTAGACCAGACGTCTCCAAAAGCGTACTCGCGAGTAAGCCCCTGAACTGAACCGAAGCCAGTACGTAATGAGCGCGCTCCGCCTCACCCATCCCCACCTGTACTGTACTCTATGTTTATGCGCAAACGATTGGTGGACTGCCATTATCATTGTGTTGGTCGGAGTGTTCCACAGTTTCACAATGTCTTCTAATCATGGACGTAGTACATTCAAGGATGAATAGGAAGAGACTTTTTTTTTTTGTTAGTGGGGAGAATATGAAATGCTTAATTTGTTCGAAAATTCTTAAGGGTGTGTTAAAATTCAACATGCGACGACAATACTCGACTCTTCACAAATAATATCATAGTACAATTACAGGATTGTTGGACATGTGAAAATAATTTATTTTGGGGCTATCTGTATAACTGTTGATTATACATAATAATCAGTATATTACAATACGTTTACACTCAGTTCCACATGACATACTTGTAGTCTGTTTAATTTTAGGTGAAATGCTTAGGCCTACAAATATTATAATAAATTTAAAACAAGAAAATACAAACACAAATCATACACGTGTTCTCAGTCTTAAACAAAAAAACTTCTTGCTAGCTATGTTCTAGCTTGGAATATTGGAAAATCAATGAAGCCCTTTACAGAAGCATCATTTGTAAAATCGTGCATACAGAACGCCACTAAAATACTGTGTCAGAACAAAGTCAATGTTTAAGAAAATTAAATTGTTTCCAATTACAGTTCAGAGAAGGAATTTCAAGATTGTAACTGTAATTGAAACTGAACTCGAAACCACAATTAACCAGTTTGTAGCTTACTCACTTGCATTGGACGAAAGCACAGATAGAAATGACAAAGCTCACCTAGCCATTTTCATCCGAGGAGTTAATGAACATTTTACTGTATCTGAATGTCTTCTAGATGTAATTACAAAATACAACTGGAGAAGATCTTTTCCAGGCACTGAAAGGCACCATAGAACAGAAGAAGTTGAATTTGCAATGGATTGTGTCAATAGCAGGGCTCCAGCTTCATAGTATGTCAAAATAATATACAAACGTATGATATTTCTTATTCTTTTGATCTTATTATTTGTAAACATAAGCAGACCGTTGCCGCCAGCCCCCACTGATCGCTCCCATCTGTTGAGGTACGAGTCTCTCCCCTTCTCTAGCCTTACAGCACACTGTGTTTGGCGGGCAGCATCGAGAGCACGAATGACGATACGCTTTTGGAGACCTCTGTCTTAGACCATGCAGAGGGACCTTTCACCAAAATACGCTCAAAAAAATTGAGCATAGCATAGCATAGTAGGATACATCCTCATGAAGTCAACCAGAGTGAGATGTTAACAGCTATGCCAGCACTGTGTATTGTCAAAGCAATACAGCATCTGAATGGGCCCGTGTTGCCTGTCTCACACTCTAAGTGTTATCTATCAGTGCTTCCTATTTTCTTACGCAGAGTAAATAACAAGAATGTTGAAATTGTAGGCCCGGCTGTTTATTATATCATAAATCTAATCTCTCCAAGAATTCACTCTGCTTCCTTATAAATAACATCCAAGGTTCTGAAATTATGCCGGGATTTAGCTACGTCAGAATGAGGTTAAACAAAACCTACAACGCATATTAATGGTACAAAAATGTATAGGCCTATGTATGAGCTATTCCATCTCAAATCGACAGAAATATAGAGAAAATTGACCTTACAATTTCTAAATACAATGAAACTTTTTTTGTACGTAGAGAACTGTGATACAATGCTTTGTGCAAAGTTTGAGACATCAGAACTTCATAGTGTTTAAATTAAAAATATTTAAATTTATCGTATTTTCATAAAATTAGCAACTTTAAACTGTTGTGGCTCCGAAACCCTCAATGATCAAAATCATAGTTTATTTTGATGCTGAGAAATTAAAGTTTATATTGACATATAAACAGATTTTCTTACTTTTTATGGAAATGGAGAAATTTAGATTTTTCCTCATTAAGACGGCTTTGCCATCGAAAAAATATTTTAAAAATATATAGTTAGATTCCGCATTGAAAGTACAAATAAACACATATTTTTTACTGATGGTATGTTGATAAGAAAGTATTGAAAATATCAAATAAAGAAAATAAATAGTACGCGCGTGAACTGTGAGACGGGAGCTAGCCGAGACAAGCAAGGCCAGGAGACAAACACGTGATGTTTCGTCTAGTAGCGCATAGCTGGGCTAGCTTTATCACAAGTTTTCATAAACACAGGAGTAAAATGACGCCCAACGCTCGCTTATCTTCAGCTCTCGGCCAGTGCGTGCGGTACTGCGCCGTTCAAGTCCAGGCGTGTGAAAATAATTTAATACCCTCGAAACGTATTGCCATACCACTAACGAAACAATGTCATCCCTCTTAATAATGCAAGGTTTTTTCTCAATATTTTCTTTTTTACATTTTTACAAATTGGCAAAAAGCCTAAAAGTAAGTAAAATCAGATTATCTGTCTCTCTGTGTACAATAAAAATAACACAATCTACCAAATGTCAGCTTCGAAATGAGCTCCCGTTCAATGTTCTGCAGTAAATGGTTCCAGAGTTCTGAGCTCTGAAAAAGGCTTGTTTTTATTAAATACGCTAAATTTGCCGCTCAACAATACGAAAACCGTTTGATTTTTGATAGTATATTTTTGAAAATGCACTCTCCTCAGCATCTTGTATAAGTAGGGAAAAAATTAGAGTATAAAAAATGCGAGGTTTTTTACTGATCGATTTCATATGGAATAGCCCGTATAGAGTAGTACAGCTAAAATGCACAGCAACTACGTCAATGAAATTGGCTTAAAAATGGAGTATTTAGTAATTTCACTAGTAGGTCTACATATTTCTTAGTAACAGGAAGTTAAACATTCCTTTAGAATTACGTATTCCAAACACAAGTATAACAACTATGTGATATTAAAAGTTGATTTTTCTTACTTGAATTCAAGCCTTCAAAATTAATTCTGCTAGGAGCCATCTTGCCAACTTCATGCTCCCATCTCTCTACAAGGAAGCAACAGCATCACTCTTCTCTTTCGTGAAGTTCATTTCAGCTGTGAACAAGAAATCTTCAATGAATAAATATATAATAATCCAATGTAGGTAGAGAAAGTGTCCCAACTTGGTTTTCATAGTGCTATTACTGTCGCTTCCAAATGGCCCAGTCTTAGTCATCAGCTCATCAGCTTTCGACAAAAAGAAGCCAAAATTTGACACCGAAGCGACAGCAGGGAAAAGAATACATTCGAATTTGGTTTTCTATGCCCACCCCCAATCTCTCACAAACCATTACTTACACACCATTCCTGGGCCTTGTTATAATAATCATATCGGTGGCTAAGAAATGATACCTCGTATCTTTAAATATGCAGGTGAATAAAAAATGTTTTAAAAGTTATTTTTTCTCAAAATAGACACACTTTTAACATATGTTTCTGCTTGCAAGATCTTCTACTCGAAAACAAAATATTAGTTAACTGAGGTGACACTGAAGGTACTTTTTGACGAAAAAATTGAAAAAATGATCTAATTTTCAGAGGGAAGGTAGTTTGGAATGTGAAGAATTCATATAGGACGTCAGCTGACTTGAAAACATACTCGAAAATAAGTAAAAATTGGAAAAGTAGATCGGTTTAGGTAACCTAAAAATGATTATTTAACACATGCTGGCAGTTCACTGTGCAGTGATGAAGCGTTTCCCTCATAACTCATAAACTTGTTAACTTTTTCATGTTCTCTCTCTTTTATTTTATTGCTGAAACTCATGTTTACAATATCATGCTCTTTCAACTACATTCCTTAATAAATAATATTTTTTTTTTATTTTGTGTTAGAAGAAAATACTGATATTTGATCATTTTTTAAAAATGAATTTATTTTTTAACAGACAATCTATCAAAGCTAGAGAAGTGATCTTGCATTATATTGTAAATATGACATGCATAAATACAAACAAAAAATTTCATCACAGAATGTTGGATAGTTTTTTAGTTATGTGGGAAACGCTTCATCACTGCACAATGAACAGAATTTTGAAAAAAATAATTGTAATTTTTTTTTAATCGTAAAAGTATTTTTATGCTTGACCATGCCGAAATGTAGTAATTATACACCTGGTAGCAGCCCTTTAATGCACCTCATTAAAGTACACCTATTCACTATAATTCAGTTGTTCAGCCATTGAGAAATCGCCATTGTACCATTACAAAACCGCAAGTACCGATTATTCTCGGAATATGCAATCGAAAGACAACTAGCGAAAAGTCACGGAGGCTGGAAATCCAATACTGTCGCAGAAGGTTATGTTCTGTTACTATAATAATTAGCGTTAATTGTAAATAATATTCAAATAAATTCAATTTGTCATCTCGTTTTTCAATTCTAAATCAATTTCCAGGTTATATCAAGCCTAATGTTCATGTTATTCTCTAGATTATATCAAAGTCAATGACATTCGTGCCTCGGAAAAAATCAATACTTTCGCGTCTGCGCACATCTCACAATTCAGGTCAGTTCCGTTGCTCACTTACATAACCATAACATGAATACTTATGAATAATTTCAAGTTAGAAATATGGTCGAGCATAAAAAGTCGTAAGAAACTTGCCCATAATGGTAATTAAGACGCTCGTATGAAAATTATGAAACTCGCTTGCGCTCGTTTCATATACAAACATACTCGCGTCTTAATTACTACCATTATAGGCTCGTTGCATAATGTACTATTTTCATATAGCAGAAGGACAGTGTTTTACACATATTAATTTTCATTACAGCATAAGATACAGTAATGGAGGAAAAAATGTTGAATATTTCCAAAATTTTACTCCTGTAAGCTGTACCTAACCCCATTACAGAACCATGACATAAGTACATGCGAAATGTTTCTCAGCTTAGCATTCAACGGATAGGCTACATGTTGGGAATTCCGCAACGTAGAGTTCAGCACAAAACCCAGCATCCACTAAACAACACACATCATCATAATGACGACGACCAACCATTCGTGCCTGAAATGGATTCAAACTCGCGATAATGCCTCCACGCAGCATAAACCTGTGTACGCAACAGCAGGCGTCTATTCCCTGCCATTCCAAATTAAGATCTACGCAGGCCTATTTCCAGTATTTGTACAAATGTGGGATATTCACAGAAAAGAGAGTTGGCGGACACCCTAATTTGTATTCACCGTTGGCGATGCTCCGTCTTGACCCACGGCCAAAATGTTTTCCTCATTCTCTTCAGGAAAGAGCCAGGACCGGCTCCAACCAGATGACGAACGCTCTTTCCTCGTCCATGTTTCCATCGGCCTTAATACATGCCCGACGGTACGTGGGTCAATCTGCTTTAACATTTATATATGAGCACTGCTTGCCAATTGAACTATTCAATAGAAGTACGCCAACCCATAAAATATATCATATGATGTAATAGGATGGCGGTCGTGAACAAGTTTAATTCTATTCCAATGTCGAGGACTTGACAACTAGTACATCATTGACTCTCCTAGATTGATCTCAGATTGTTTGATACTTATTTGCAATTTTTACGCCTGTGAATAACTTGACAGCGGATCAGTAAGATTCTGCATCGATTTTTTATTCTCTCCTGTCAGAGGCCTTCCACAGCAATAGAGTAAAGTAGAGGAGTCGAGTAGAATAGAATAGAGTAGAGTAAAATAGAATACAATATAGTAGAGTAGAATAGAGAAGAGTAGAGTGGAATAGAGTAGAATAGAACAGAGTAGAGTAGAGTAGAATAGAACAGAGTAGAGTAGAGTGAAATATAGAGTAGAATAGAATGGAGTAGAGTAGAATAGAACAGAGTAGAGTAAAGTGAAATATAGAGTGAAATATAATAGAGTAAAGTAGAATAGAATGAAGTAGAGTAGAATAGAACAGAATGGAGTAAAATAGAGTAGAGTGGAGTAGAGTAGAATATAGAGTAGAATAGAATGGAGTAGAGTAGAATAGTAGAGCAGAATGGAATATAATAGAGTAAAGTAGAATATAATGAAGTAGAGTAGAGTAGAATAGAATGGAGTAGAGTAGAATAGAACAGAGTAGAATAGAACAGAGTAGAGTAGAGTGGAATAGAATAGAGTAAAGTAGGATAGAATGAAGTAGAGTAGAATAGAATAGAATGGAGTGAAATAGAGTAGAGTAGAATATAGAGTAGAATAGAATGGAGTAGAGTAGAATAGAACAGAGTAGAGTAGAGTGGAATAGAATAGAGTAAAGTAGAATATAATGAAGTAGAGTAGAGTAGAATAGAATAGAGTAAATGGAGTAGAGAAATGTGGAGTAGAGTAGAGTAGAATATAGAGTAGAATAGACTGGAGTAGAGTAGAATAGAACAGAGTAGAGTAGAGTGGAATAGAATAGAGTAAAGTAGAATAGAATAGAGTAGAGTAGAATAGAATGGAGTGAAATTGAGTAGAGTAGAATGGAGTAGAGTAGAGTAGAATAGAGAGTAGAATAGAATGGAGTAGAATAGACTAGAATAGAGTGGAATAGAATGGAGTAGATTAGAGTAGAATAGAACAAAATGAAGTAGAATAGAATATAATAGAGAAGAATAGAATATAGTAGAGTAAAATAGAATATAATGGAGTAGAGTATAATAGAGTAGACTAGAATAGAACAGTAGAGTAGAATAGAATATAATGGACTAGAGTAGAGTGGAGCAGAATAGAGTAGAATATAATACAATAGAATAGGATATGATATAGTAGAATAAAATGGAGTAGAGTAGAATAGAATAGAATAGAATAGAGAACAGAATATAGTAGAGTAAAATAGAATATAATGGAGTAGAGTAGAATAGAACAGAGTAGAGAAGAGTAGAATAGAATATAATGGAGTAGAGTGGAGCAGAATAGAGTAAAATATAATATAATAGATTAGGATATGATATAGTAGAATAAAATGGAGTAGAGCAGAGCAGAATAGCAGAGTGGAATAGAGTAGAGTAGAATAGGATAGAATCGAATAGAGTAGAGTAGAATAGAATAGAGTAGAATGGAATGAAATGTAGTAGAGTAGAATAGAATAGAGTAGAGTAGACTAGACTAGAATAGAATGGAGTACAGTAGAGTAGAATAGAATAGAATGAACTAGATTAGAGTAGTTTTATTTTAGCTAGAAGAGTTAGGGCCATAAGGCCTTCTCTTCCACTCAACCAGGCTTAATCAATACAATAGTGACATACATACTGTATTTAAATTATTGTGAATATTTACAATACGCTAAAGATTTTACAGCAATATCCTTGAGTTAAATTTTAGGCTTAGACTTAAAATTAAGAGTATAATGTTAACCTTTATTCATTCATTCATGAACGAAATATATTTCACATGCTTTAAATCTACTATTCGAAACACGATTTTACTTCCCTATCGAATTAATAATAATAATAATAATAATAATAATAATAATAATAATAATAATAATAATAATAATAATAATAATAATAATTTTAATGCTAGAATAAAGATTAATATTGTTTTTGGTATATAAAAATCACTCTAGAATCCACAGAAAGAGTGGATACTCGTGCTGAGGGGGTATTCCACGAAATTTTATAATTAAGTATTCGATTAACAAAAAGTAAAAAGAAAAGAAGAAAACAGAGGTTTTTACAGTAATTTTAACTGTATGTTGCCTCCCTAAACAATAATTTTAATTGATTTTTTAAAATAAGGAGCATTAGCAAATTGAATGTTTGGTAATTTAGCTGTTATCTTGTTATAAACCCTTGGACCGAAGTTGCTACTGTGATTATAAGCTAAAGTTATAGTACATTTAGTTTCTGTCTGATCTTTTACTTGTATATTTATGTGAATAAAAATTAAACATATTACGGTTTTTATGTACGAAATTCAATAAGAAATTATTGTTATACATTTGTTGGATATTAAATACTTTAAATTCAGAATACAATAAATTCTCAATCATTTGTAATTTATACGTTGTTAGTCATAATATATCCAACCTTTATAATTCTGTAATATTTATTGAATTTGGTATGCTTTGTACTTGCTGTAAGCAACAATGTTGGTATGTTCAACAAAATAAAATAATTTAAGGGGAGAGGATGGTATTTTTTGGTGAAAAATGAGTAAATTAAAAAAAATCTTTAAAATACTCTGTGATAGGTGTGGAATGAATAGCATAACATTTTGTGGATATTTGTGCCCTTATCGGATGTTGAGTCGCCATTTTTAAACTTCCTGCGTTACGGATTTTTAAATCACTCGCTCACTTTTATTGTTGTTTCCGGTAAATTAAATTAAAAAAAAAATTCTTTTTCTTTACAGTACCCTTTGATATGTGTGGAATGCATTGCATAACATTTTTTGGATATATGTGCCCTTACCGGATGTTGAGACGTCATTTTTAAACTTCCTGCGCTATGGATTTTTAAATCACACGCCCGCTTTTATCGGTTTCCAGTAACTTCATTTTTTTGATACATTGCCAGAGAAAAATGGGTATAATTTCTGAACTATTAAAGATACATCCGTGGAATTTAGAACACACATTCTTTAGACTATTAGGAAACTTTTCTCTGTAACAGAATTTTGTTAATTGATTTCATTTTAAAAATACTTCCGTTTGTTTCCAAGACAGGAAATCAGAAACTTGATATTAAATTTTAATTGTTTATTTTACAAACGTAGGGACTAATATCAAAATTCTGTTACAGACAGTTTGTAGAATATTCTATTGCAAATACATTGCAAAAAACTGTTTGAATCTACCTTTAAAAACTTTAAAATCGATTTATGCAATCTTGCATTGGTATATTTTTTTTTTTCAAATTTGGGCCCCCAAATAATTTTTTTTTCAAAATATTTTTATTTGGTTGAGTTTCCACAGACTGGAATGCTTTACCTGCAGACTTACTAAAGGCTTTACCAACAACTAAAAACGTATTTAAAAATAGGCTTAAGGACTTTACTAATAGACGATAATTATACACAGTATGTAAAGGATGTAAATGATATTTTGTTATTGAAGTGTTGTATCAGTGAAGAATTATGTTGTGTCAGTGAAGTGTGTTGTGTCAGTGAAACGTGTTCCTGTCAGGTAAGCTTTATAGTTTATAGTGGCAGTGCAAAGTATTTGAACAGTGAAATGTTTTTGAAGTGTTAGTGAAATCAGGATAGAATCAGTGAAATGTGTCGTAGTTCCAGTGCAGTGAGTGAGTTGAGAGCGAAATGAGTGTAATGTTGAAAGGTACTTGTGCAGATATGAACATATCATACTCGTGGGTTTTAGTTCGAACTTAGATTTAAGATACAAATTAGATTTATTTTAAATGTTATTTTAAGTGATAGTGCTTCATTTAATTTAGGATATTCCCTATTATTATTATTATTATTATTATTATTATTATTATTATTATTATTATTATTATTATTATTATTATTGTTATATTAATTATTGGTATTATTATTATGTGTATTTTTAATTAACAAGTTTATTACTGTCATTATTGAGTGTAATTAGTAACCACTGCCACCGAGTATATACCCATTGCAGTGTGAATAAATACATACATACATGAGCTCTCAATATACAAAAATTAATATTTTACACCAAATAGGAAAAAAGTTAAAAAAAATACCATCCTCTCGCCTTAAGAATATAACATTTGACGTGTTAGAACGTTTTATAAAAATGCTCCATTCAATTTTAATTGAACTTATGCGTCATTTGTGAAAAACCCTGTAAGTCTACTAACTATGGAAAGGAATTTTGTCACGACTTCTATAGAAACAGAATGTAAGTCAGCAATTCTTTCATAATTCAGCACATCGCATGAACTTTGCAGTGCTGCCCGCTTTAATAGAACCCTCTTATAACTTAACAATAAGTTACGCCTTCCCATTGTTTTCTTCCAGCAAATGACGGCAGATTCCAAGACCTGACAACATTCAAAATTAGCGTACCCAGCAGTCCACACTCCAGACAAGTGAAGGGCGGATGAGGGACTCCTTATCGTTCTGGAACAATACTAGACACAAACCTGATGCATCCGAGAGCAGAGTGGGGGAGGAAGGACTCGTGGGAGGGGGGTATAAAATGCAATGAGAAACAAAGCGACAGCGTACTAATAATTGTTGGGTAGGAAGAGACAGGAGTCCGCGAAGGTCCGCGAGAGAGTATCTGGGGCGTGCTGTCGGTCCAGTCAGTCAGTGCGTTGCCTAGCGACAAGCAGCCGGCGTGGTGTGCAGTGACAGTCCAACTCGCGGTGAGAAAAACAACACAGTAGTTTGCATGTGGTGTGAGAATGTTTGTTCAGTAGTTATCAATGAGTTTTTGTATTGTTGTCTCTCAGTACAAAACGATGTTGTATTCGGACAACCATTATTAGTTCGAAAACTAGACAAATAGTGATGTGATTTCGGTTTGTTTTTAAACGAGTGTTACGGTAAGCAGTGAAAGTATAGTTCTTACATGCGATGTAGGCAATTTTATTATTTATTTCAGTTATGATCCATGCATGAAGTGTCTTAGATCATTATTTTCTGTTTGACAGAAAACGACAAGAAATGTATTCTAGAATTCTGTTGTTTTAAGGGGTTAGGTACAGCTTACAGCAGTAAAATTTTGGAAATATTCAACATTTTTTTCCCTCCATTACTATATCTTGTACAATAATGAAAATTAGTATATTTAAAACACTGTTCTTCTGCTATATAAAAAAATTTACGATTGAAAAAAATTATTTACATTTTTTTTTTTAATTCAATTCTCTGTGCAGTGATGAAGCGTTTCCCACATAACTAAAAGACTATCCAACATTCTGTGATGAAATTTTGTGTGTGTATTTACGCATGTCATACCTACAATATGATGCAAAATCACTTCTGTATCTTTGATAGATTGTCTGATAAAAATAAATTAATTTAAAAAAATGGTCAAATATCAGTATTTTCTTCCAACACAAAATAAAAAAATCATTAATGAATGTAGTTGAAAGACCATGATATTGTAAACATGAGTTTCAGCAATAAAATAAAAGAGAGAGAACATGAAAAGGTTAACAAGTTTATGAGTTATGAGGAAAATGCTTTATCACTGCACAGTAAAATGCCACCATTTTGAATTTTTTAAAATAATATATAAATACTTCGACAGATATTGGAGAAAAAATGGGAGTATAAGGGTGGAGTACATCAGTTATTCATAGATTTCAAAAAGGCGTATGACTCGGTTAAGAGAGAAGTTTTATATAATATTCTTATTGAATTTGGTATTTCCAAGAAACTAGTTCGATTAATTAAAATCTGTCTTAGTGAAACTTACAGCAGAGTCCGTATAGGCCAGTTTCTATCTGATGCTTTTCCAATTCACTGTGGGCTAAAGCAGGGAGATGCACTATCACCTTTACTTTTTAACTTCGCTCTAGGATATGCCATTAGGAAAGTTCAGGATAACACAGAGGGTTTGGAATTGAATGGGTTACATCAGCTTCTTGTCTATGCGGATGACGTGAATATGTTACGAGAAAATCCACAAACAATTAGGGAAAACGCGGAAATTCTACTTGAAGCAAGTAAAACGATAGGGTTGGAAGTAAATCCCGAAAAGACTAAGTATATGATTATGTCTCGTGACCAGAATATTGTACGAAATGGAACTATAAAAATTGGAGATTTGTCCTTCGAAGAGGTGGAAAAATTCAAATATCTTAGAGCAGCAGTAACAAATATAAATGACTCTCGGGAGGAAATTAAACGCAGAATAAATGTGGGAAATGCCTGTTATTATTCAGTTGAGAAGCTTTTGTCATCTAGTCTGTTGTCAAAAAATCTGAAAGTTAGAATTTATAAAACAGTTATATTACCGGTTGTTCTGTATGGCTGTGAAACTTGGACTCTCACTTTGAGAGAGGAACAGAGATTAAGGGTGTTTGAGAATAAGGTTCTTAGGAAAATATTTGGGGCTAAGTTACAGGAGAATGGAGAAAGTTACACAACGCAGAACTGCATGCTTTGTATTCTCCGCTTGACATAATTAGGAACATTAAATCCAGGCGTTTGAGATGAGCAGGGCATGTAGCACGTATGGGCGAATCCAGAAATGCATATAGAGTGTTAGTTGGCAGGCCGGAGGGAAAAAGACTTTTGGGGAGGCCGAGACGTGTAGATGGGAAGATAATATTAAAATGGATTTGAGGGAGGTGGGATATGATGGTAGAGACTGGATTAATCTTGCTCAGGATAGGGACCAATGGCGGGCTTATGTGAGGACGGCAATGAACCTCCGGGTTCCTTAAAAGCCAGTAAGTAAGTATTATTTATTAAGGAATGTAACTGAAAGAGCATAATATTGTAAACATGAGTTTCAGCAATAAAATAAATGACAGAAAACATGAAAAAGTTACCAAGTTTATCAGTTATGAGGGAAACGCTTCATCACTGCACAATGAACTATCACCATTTTGAATTTTGAAAAATAATATATAAATACGTTTTTTTAATTGTAAAGATATCTTTTTCATAGAGCAGAAGGACAGTGTTTTACACATACCAATTTTCATTATTGTACAAGATATAGTAGGCCTAATGGAGGAAAAAATGTTGAATATTTCGAAAGCTTTTACTGCTGTAAGCTGTATCTAACCCCTTAAAGAGATAGGTACTAGGACTGAGTTTTTATAAAAATTATCAAAATATAATTTTTCGGTTTTCTGTACGAAAATATTCTTTGAACAATTAGGAAGTGGATAGTAAGAGGCAATAAGAATTTATATTCATTTCACTTGCCCTTATTGGACAGAACTTTCAATTCTGTCGAACTTAGGAGAGTCCACTGTATTTGAAACATTAATGGCTAAATTGCTTAGACTGCATTGAAAATTTAAAAAAAAATTAACAAAATCAGTCTGACATCAGCGTTAAAAAATGACAGAATTTCCTCGCTGCTATATTGTTATATATGGAACGGGAAATGCTTCGAAAAAAGACAGCTCTTGTTAGGTTTTCATTGCTACTATTCACCGGAATCAACGGAGTACGGATATTTTATGACTAAGTTACATTGACCTTCCCTATTTGTCATATACTTCCTAGTTTCATTATCGTAATGTGCATTACATCAAGGACAGACTATATTAATAATTTTACTAACATTCATGATATCATTTCCATCTACTTATTGACGGTTTTCATGTATCTTCCGGGTTTACACGCATCACACTGGGCTCCTCCGTCCTCGTCACGCGAGATGAACACTGCACGAGCTATTCCATCTCAAATCGACCGAAATATAGAGAAAATTGACCTTACAATTTCTAAATACAATTAAAGTTTTTTTTTTGTACGTAGAGAACTGTGATGCAATGCTTTGTGCAAAGTTTGAGGCATCAGAACTTCATAGTGTTTAAATTAAAAATATTTAAATTTATCGTATTTTCATAAAATTAGCAACTTTAAACTGTTGTAGCTCCGAAACCCTTTCACCCAGTGATCAAAATCATGGTTTATTTTGATGCTGAGAAATTAAAGTTTATATTGACATAAAAACAGATTTTCTTACTTTTTATGGAAATGGAGAAATTTAGATTTTTCTTCATTAAGACACCTTTGGCTAGGAAAAAAAATATTTAAAAAATATATAGTTAGATTCCGCATTGAAAGTACAAATAAACACATATTTTTTACTGATAGTATGTTGATAAGAAAGTATTGAAAATATCAAATAAAGAAAATAAATAGTACGCGCGTGAACTAACCAGCTGACTGTGAGACGGGAGCTAGCCGAGTTAAGCAAGGCCAGGAGACAAATCCGTGATGCTTCGTCTAGTAGCGCATAGCTGGGCTAGTTTTATCACAGGTTTTCATAAACACAGGAGTAAAATGACGCCCAACGCTTGCTTATCTTCAGCTCTCATCCAGTGCGTGCGGTACTGCCCGTTCAAGTCTAGGCGTGTGAAAATAATCTATTCGGTAATACCCTCGAAACTTGTTGCCGTACCACTAAGCAAACAATGCCAAATCCCTCTTAATAATGCAAGTTTTCTTCTCAATATTTTTTTACATTTTTACAAATGGCCAAAAAACCTAAAATCAAGTAAAATCAGATTATCTGTCGCTCTGTGTACAATAAAAATAAGGATTACTTCTTAACATAACCTACCAAATGTCAGCTTCAAAATGAGCTCTCGTTCAATGTTCTGCAGTAAATGGTTCCAGAGTTCTGAGCGCTGAAAGAGGCTTGTTTTTATAAAATACGCTAAATTTGTCGCTCAATAGTACGTAAACCGTTTGACTTTCGATAATATATTTTTGAAAATGCACTGTCCTCAGCATCTTGTATAAGTAGGGAAAAAAATTAGAGTAAAAAAATGCGAGGTTTTTTACTGATCGATTTCATGTGGAATAGCCCACACAGAAGATTCAGAACATTGACAATGGACAAACGTCCATGCTTAAATCGGGACTCGACCCCAGGACCGTGACTGCCACGCAATATTAAAGCTGTACACTTTAACACGCAACGCACATCGCAGCCAACAACAGTAACAATATTTTTTTCTGTTTTGATCTTCGTTGATTTTATGAAATCTCTTACATCACAGTACGGAGCATAATTTTTCAGGAGGAAGAAAAAAGTAATCACCAGGGAAAGGATTTATATGTAAATACATATTTACTTATAAAGCTAATATAATTTATATTTTGCATTATCTTTATGTTTCACAATGTGTAGGGTTGAAAAATCCTACTTTTATTTTCCATATTTTTCCATATTTTAGAGTTTAGTACATATTTTCGTTAATTTCCATATATTTTCCATATTTCATATAAAACAGTCCATATTATATTAGGTTTAACAATAAAACAAAACAAAATTCCATTAACTTTTAAAAATACATTTCAACAATAGAGATTTAAACACATGTTCAGTAATCCCTTTAACATCAGAGTTATTTGAAAATTAGCAGTCCTATCAACAATGGGAAAGTAAGTTACAAAACTGTATTAATTTAATTTAAAATTTTTAACAGACTTCAGTTGTGCAGCTCAACAGTTAAATGCCAGTCAGAGTACACATAGGTTCAGTTTTGTAAATCATACTATAAAGACGGTAAATATGCCAAAAGTACGTCATTCAGTCAATTTAAAATCAAAACTAACAAGTTACATTTCAGAATTTAAAGAAGATGGTTTATCAACTGACAATAAAATATTATTTTGTAATTTGTGTCAGTGTGCAGTATCATCTACACAAAAGTTCCTGGTGCAACAACACATTACAACTAGTAAACATCAGGCCAACAAACAACTAAATTCCAAGCAGAGACAATTGTTTTTAACACAACCAACAACATCGAATGTAAGATCTGAGTTTAACATCGACCTGTGCCGTTCTCTCATCTCTGCTGATATTCCTCTCTACAAACTAAAGAATAAGGTCTTCAGGGAATTCCTTGAAAAATATACTCAACATACAATCCCGGATGAGTCAACACTTAGGAAGACGTATGCTCCATCCATCTACGATGAGACAATACAGAAGATAAGAGATGAAATTAAAGATAGTTCAATTTGGGTTTCCATTGATGAGACTCCCGACAAAGAAGGTAGACTTGTTGGTAATGTAGTTATCGGTTTGTTAAGTGAACAATATTCTGAACAATTCTTTTACATTGTGATGTTCTAGAAAAGTGCAATAACAAAACTATAGTTAAACTGTTCAACGAAGCTATGGGTATCCTGTGGCCAAAGGGTATTATGTACGATAATGTGTTATTCTTTATTAGCGATGCTGCCCTTATATGGTCAAAGCTGGACAAGCATTATCTGTTGTATATCCTAAATTGACTCATTTTACTTGTGTGGCGCATGCATTTCATCGTGTGGCAGAAGTGGTCAGAGACAATTTCCCTAAAGTAGATTTGTTGATTTCATCAGTGAAAAAGTATTTCTCAAAGCTCCCAGTAGAGTTAACGTGTTGAAAGAAATGTACCCTGAAATTCCATTGCCACCAAAGCCAATTTTAACTAGATGGGGTACATGGCTAGAAGCAGTTGAATATTATGCCGAACATATAGACTCTATTAACAATGTTCTCCTTGCATTGGACTCTGAAGATGCAGTCTCAATTGATACTGCGAAAACAGTTACCTGTGACATAAGTGTGAAGAATGACTTAGCTCACATTCAGCATACATTTTCATGCATCATAAAAACGCTCAAAAGTCTCCAAAATAGGCACCTTTCACTATCTGAAAGTTTTGAAATTATAAATAGTACTGTGGAACAACTGAATCGTGGTAGAGGTAAAGTTGCAGATGCAGTAAGAGCTAAGGTGGACACTGTACTTTCAAAAACCCTGGATATGAAGAACTACAAAGGTTGTTGCTGTGATGAGTGGTGAATCAACAGTGAAGATTAACTTGGACTTATCCCCAGCAGACATTGTGAAATTGAATTATGTACCAGTTACTTCTTGTGACGTCGAACGCTCTTTTAGTCAGTATAAATCTATCCTCAGAGACAATAGAAGAAGATTCACTTTTCAGCACTTGAAAGAAATGTTTGTAACCTATTGTTATGGTAACAGACAATAAAAATTGTGTTTTGTTGAAACTACATTGGAAGATAAGGTACGTCCATTATATTTTTGTTTAGTTTGATTAAAATGTACCAATATTTAACGTACATAGTCATTTTTTTATAATTTTAAGTCCATATTTAATTCCATATTTTGGTAAAAATCCATATTTAATTCCATATTTTGGTAAAAATAACTACATATATATTTACATATTTCATATATTTTTAGTCCATATAAATCCGTTCCCTGGTAATCACATATAAATAGCTCTGCACCGATCTTCGATGATGCCATTGATGTCTATCATATTCACCAACGTTCTATACCGAATTATGTAATATTCCTTCCTGATTGAAGTTTTTTTTGGGGGATTTTCCTCAACCATTAAGAGAAAATACTGGGTAACTACCGCCGTTGGACTCTTTCGCTGGCATTATCGCCTTCATCTCATCCAGATGCTATATAACCAAAACAGTTGAAAAAGCGTCGTAAAATAACCAATTAAAAAATCTAATATTCTTATATAGACCTATTGCTATTTAATTATTTTTTTCTTCCTTCTGAAAAAAAAAAAACATATTCTTTACTGTCACATAGGAGGTTTCATAAAATAAACGACTATCATTATCATAGACTACATGTATGACTTCGTGAGATAGGCCATTTTTGCTTAAACAGAACTCGAAGATTCTCTCTCTCCAAGTAAATACAGAAAATGTATACAACACGTATGCTACTTAATTTTATTAGCATTACTTGTAAACAATCATATCGATGGTGTTTAGGTAAAAGAGCTTATCTCTGATTTTTTTAATGTTACTTTTGCTGAAAGTCCTGTAATAAGTTAAAATTTAATTACAAAATGTGAAAATATATTTTTGACAATTATGTTTAAATTCCATCAAATAAAACAACTCGTCAATAAGTTCATTACGCACAATATACTTAACTTTATTTCAATCGGTAATTATGTATTTAATTGTAGGATGGTGTAGCCTATTTAAAACCAATTTTAATCCACTTTATTTATTACAGAAGAAAATAATTAAAATATGTCTTCATAAACCTATCGATTTTCCATCTCAAACATTGTTTTTAGACTTTAATGTTCTTAAAATAAGACAAATTTATCATATTGTATTAATAAAATTCATACATAAAAATATAAAAAATTTTGAATTGTATTCTCATAGTTATGAAACAAAAAGTATGAATTCTTTAAGATTGTTTGAACCAAAATGCAACACTGCTACAGTATTTAATCATAGTAGTAATTTAGGCCCAAGAATATATAAGAAACTTATATTTAAATATCCTAATCTTGTCAATTCTAATAGTTCTAGTATTAAACTTAAAAAGTTATGTATGGATTTTATAAATAATGAACAATTTGTAAATTTAAAATATATATCCCTATTGCGTAGTAGACGTAAGACAAATTACATCATATACTTCTTAATTTAAATTCAGGAATCCGCCCCTAAGCACGAGTTCTACTCTTTCAGGGGTGAGCCAAAGTTTTTTCTGTTCATATTACATTTTGTTACAATTATTATCAAAATAAATAAATAAACTAATAATAATGTGTTAAAATTTAATTACATCTGTTCCTGATTTTTTTTTTCTTTTGTGGGATGTCTTTTTACCTATAAACACCATCGGTATATATTTATTTATTCCACCTAAAGAAAACTGGGCTCGATTTCAGGCACGTTCCTAAAATATGTTTTACAGGAAATTATCTTCAAGCACTTTGGTTTTCCTTATCATTCATATTAATTTATCATTCTTCTATCATTGCTGTATAGCAGCCGTGGCGAGAACGTGACTCGCGAGACATTGTGGCTCGCAGTGACAGCTGTGCATTTCGCTTGCTTCTAACCTCCGCCAACCCCCACCCTCTCACTCACTGGAGTCAAACTCCGTTCCATTTGTATTTGTCTCTGACCTGCGAGTGGCATATGTCTCTCTCGAAACCATGTACGAAAGTTGCAAGTAGGGTGGGAGGACGCATTTTTTTGCTGTCAGTATTTTTTTATTTTATTTTATTGGGTTGTTTTACGACGCTGTATCAACATCTAGGTTATTTAGCGTCTGAATGATATGAAGGTGATGACACCGGTGAAATGAGTCCGGGGTCCAGCACCGAAAGTTACCAAGCATTTGCTCGTATTGGGTTGAGGAAAACCCCGGGAAAAACCTCAACCAGGTAACTTTCCCCAACCGGGATTCGAACCCGGGCCACCTAGTTTCGCAGCCAGACGCGCTGACCGTTACTCCACAGGTGTGGACTGCTGTCAGTATGATGAGAATATTAAATGTATGATTTGTTCACAAGTATTACGAGGAAAACGGTTGTATAACATAAAACGGCATTATACTACATGTTACTGATGAAACATTAAAAGGTTAAGTGTTATTGTTGTTGTTATCATCATCATCATCATCATCTCTGTACGTCGAACCAATTCAGCAGATGTACGAATAATGCGGTTAGCTCTTCAATTTGAACTCACTGATTTACTATGTGATGTTAAATGAAAGCTAGATGTAAGGACTTGACAAATGTTGAACTTTCAAATCTTTGCCAAAAAATAAATATCCGAAGCTTCGTTCTTTCGCTTGCTCTGTTGAAGCCATGTTCGCTACAACTTACGTTTGTGAAAAATTATTTTCAACAATTAAAATAGTAAAAAATCAAATTTAGATCACGACTGACAGACAAATACCTTCGACTGGCAGTAAGTGACATAATTCCTGATTTTGAAACTTTGTTGCAGAGACATTCTGAAGACAGTTAATTTTAGGTTGTGATATTGTTGATTTATTCATTTTTTTCTTCGTTTAACGTATTAAACATTAGTTTGTAGCCTTGTACTGTATAAAATTATATTTAAGTGCTTGACGTAAGGAAAATGAAAATCCGTTAATAAGTCAGACAGTTGCTTCACTTCCCCTTCGGGTGTCCGCCTCCCTCCAGAGGTGCTATGCACGTTGCAGGTTACACAGTGGCTCGGCGCACGATTACATTTTCGCCACCGCTGCTGTATAGTCATCTCATCATCTCTGAATTTGGTAAGTAGTTGAAAAGGTTTACTGAATTAAACGAAAAATGTAATTTAATTCCTTCACTGTTATGAGGGGATGGGACATAGGCTTAGAAATCGGATTAGAAAATTAGAAACGAGAGAAATGAGTCTACTGAGATGGGCTGCCGCAATACAGGACATTGGATAGGATTTAAAATCAATACGTCCGAGATACCTCAATACATATACGAGTATGTACTGCATAAATAAACAAAAAATCAAACTCTGAAAACGAGGTTACTCGTAGACCTACAGATGTGCAAAAATAATTTTGAATTACAATCTAAAAAGCCTTACTAGGTCACTTGGAATGCGAATACACTGATATTGATGATGGTGATTAAAGGATCATACCATAAAGAACTGAGTGAAAATTCACGCAGAAACGTAATTTCATAAACCACACAATATATTTTATAGGGGTCACACGGTAGCATGAAGTCCTTGAAGAGCCCATGTAATGATATACAACGAAATAATTTTCATATTGCAAGAACAGCAACTGGCCATCATATCGCACTCCAACCTCCAAAACTTCAACGCGTGACGAGCAGTAATACATTCAGTGATTAGGAACAACTTTTGTTTCGAGTTCTCATATTTCAACAGTGCATGAAATTTATTTCAGTGCTTCTGGTTATTGTAACATTTTTCCTTGTCTTCACTACGGTCCGTCCCACGAATCTGTAGAGACACTTGGCGCATATGGGGAGGTGGAGTCTATCTGTGCTGGACTGTATTGCGGGCAGCATCAGCTCAGGCCGCTAAGGGGTAAGACGCTCGTAGTAGAGGGTTCAGATAGAAATGATCCCCCTCCCTACAAGCGATTGGTAGCTTCGTTCAAACAATGCCTCCCCCCAGAGCGATCATTGGCCCTAGCCCTCCCACATACAATTTACGCAGAGGTCTTATTTCGTCTTTCTACTCTACAGATCCCTGGAACGGACCATAGTTTGGCGATGCTACTAAGATTTCAAATCATCCGTCCTCAAGTGAGGTTGACCACTGGGATCCGGAATTAACAAAATATAAAAGATAAAGGGAAATGAAACGAACAAAATACTGATTCGGTTTGTACATTAAAACAAAAATTTACTTGTTAACATATAGATGATAGTGTAAAATTTGAAGAGAAGCCTTCAGAATTTCCATTACAATCTTCTGAACTTCATAAAAGGGAATTTTAAAGGATTTAAAGATATTACATGTAAATTTTGGTAAACAACCCCTCGCTCCAAATAGTAAGTCTGTAACATCCCAGTTGTAAAGCGAAATGCCATATTTTTCACTGAGGTATGGAAGACAAGGTAAAGGGTGAGTCAGAAAGAACGGATGGATTTCAAACTATCGATACGCAACGAGGAGAGAGATATAGTGAGGGGACCACGACTGTTGGGTCAGCCATAGAATGCAGTTTCAGTTGAGAACATGGTGTTGGTCTGGTGTGCAACGTGCTTTCATCGTAGAGACATTTTTGAAAAATGAAGAATCTGTGATCGCCACTCAGGACTCATTTCGACATCGGATGTCACGCTAGGATTCCAACTCGGAATACAATTTTGCGGTGGGAGGCTTCATTTCGTATCACAGGTTCAACATTAAAGAAGAAATCACCTGGACGAAATTCTATTGCACTGAGATTGTCCGAGGCTACGGTAAGATCTCGCGCCCTGCGACTTCTTTCTTTGGGACCATTTGAAGGCGTAAGTTTGTAAACATCGATCACATACACTGGACGAACTGAAGACAGCGATTCGTGAAGAAATCGTGGCAATTGCACCAGCTATGACTGTGAAAGTGATGGCGAACATCAGAAAACGCCTCGATGCCTGTATTGAAAGCCAAGGACATCATATGGATAATGTTGTTTTACATAAGTAAACTGCATGTATTGGTGAATATGTTGATAACAATAAATGTTTGATTTGATGAATCTTTACAATTTTCTTGCCATGTGAAATCCATCCGTTCTTTCTGACGCACCCTGTACATATTTAGCTCGCTTGTCATCATTCATCTGCAGTGCTTGATTCATGTCTCGTTCAAAGCAAATCGTAGGGTCTAAGATCATCGCTCTCTGGATTCTTTTATTGATGGCAATTATATCGACTCTTCTATGAGAATATCTTCAGACACACAATGGATCTCCTCATGTACTTCCCATCCTCTGTTTCTTAGCAGGTTGGCAATTGCTGTACGGGCACGATGGTGTCTGTTGTTACGCAGTAGCTCTCCCTTCTTACAGAACCCCAGTACGTGGCCAAGTGTTTCAGTCTCGCTGCAGCCGGGATGGCGACAACGGGTAGTACTGAAGGTTCTGTCAGGGCAGATCTCACTGCGGTGACGTTGCAAGACATCTTGATGGCATTGATGTATTCCGAGGACAAAAGACACTTTTTAGAGGAGATCCAGGAGTTGGCTTTGAGCATTCTTCAAATGTACAAACACCTTTGTTTGAATCGAGATTGCGACTCTCGTGCGGAAGACATAATTTCCTATGACAGTATGATGGGCGAAATTACTAGAAAAGTTACATTTCGATCTGGTAAGAGAAGGAATTACACAAAATCAGCACGCGAGAGAGCTAAATAGTCTTCAATGTCCTAATAATTTTGTCCATAGATCTACTAATTAAGGTTCACATGTAAAATGTATGGGAATCTAACCCACGCCCAAGAGCAATTCTGAATCAGCATGCAAACGCGGTGCCGCCTGAGCTACGAAGTGGCTACATAGTTGTTGATTTAGAATGAAACAGAATGGCAATGATCATTAATGACGGAGTGACAGAATGATGATAGGAGAGATGGAAGTATCCCACGAAAACCTGCCACAAATACCGTCTTTATTAACTACAAATTCATTAGAACTTCGAGAGATTTGAACCGAGGTGTCCGGTGTGGAATATCTAGACATTAACATAGCGTTCCTCTGACTATTTGAAGGGAAAGTTTTCTAAAAGATTCCTTAGAAAATCTCACAGAAATACAGCAAGTTCGGTTGTATTTCTTAAAACTACGATTTTAAACTGAAGAAATGCAATGCATTGTAACTTGTCAAGTTACATAAGAAACCGTAGAGAAACGTTCCTCTGACAAGAAGAAAAATTTCAGAATAGCTTTCATCATAGAGTGATGCAGCAAAAATATATATATATGACAAATTCTTTCATAATAGCTATACTGTTATAATGGAATTGATTTTCAGCTAATTCCATATTTATACTACACTAGTGGCTTGTGCAGAAAATGCTGGAAACTAAGTTCATTAGACGTTCAAATAAAATTTTTTTTTCAGATTTATTTTCAATGAAGAATAGCAGATATTTTGAAAGTTATTTGCTACCATAATAATGAAACATACTCCCTCTGAATGGCTTTTTATGCCAAATACTTTTCTTGAACCTATCCACCTTTAGTTTTTGAGTTTCTACGCGAAAACGCAAGTAACAATGTCAGGATGATCAGTGGGTTTTTCGTGTGGGAGTAAAGCAATAGCTATTTCAGGTCATTGTGGATTGTAGGTGAAAGTTTTAAAAAAGTCAGATTTGCTATGCTTTCCAACAATAACATAACATCTTGGTATAGCTGCTGCATGTAGAGCTTGAAATATCCTGCTAAGAGATCTTGCTGAAATGATCGGGAGACTTCAAAATTTTGTAGGCCTCTTATTTTATCAGTAAGTAATACCTTTTGGTTTTTCCTTATTGACTCTAAATTTTGCGCTCTCTCGAGCCTATACTGAAGAGAATGACGCATATAAATATCTACACCACATCCCCATTAAGTATATGAAAGAGATCCAACCCGAGTTGATTAATAACTATAAAAATATTTGATTTTTAATAATATTATTATCTTACGTAAGTTTGGCAGTTATATATCACCAATGTAGCATTAATATGTATCATTAATGAAAAATAGCCACATCATGGCATTAACTATAATAATATTGCATTTCTAATGGTAATAATTTCAACAAATCACCTCAAGTTTTGTAGATTTTAATATCCAATACACAGGTGTACTCAGAAAATTACACATCGCAGAATCAGACCTGTAAATTATTTTTAGTAAGTCTAGAAGTTTTTAATGACCAATTGAAATGAGCTCTAAATATGTCAGCAATCCTGCCTTCGTGTAATAGCCTACTGTTTATTGTAATATGTGTTTTGTTTTATTCTGAAATGCAATTAGTTTTCAAAACTGACGAAAGATGGATTTTGGAAAATAGGAAAATTATGTAGAAAAACTAAAGCTTCTCTGAAAGTTACTATTTTTCTGAAAATCCTTGCATGCCAAGCTTCAAAATGACGGGTCATTCTTTAAAATCCGTTCAGCCGTTTTCCCGTAATTTCCATTATCAGTTCAAATTATTTATATTATATTATATTATATATATATATATTAGTCACATTTTGAGCATATTTGCAGGCAAATTTCAATATCTGCGCTTTAAAAATACCCAGGCTCCATTTCTGACCTTTCACAAATAAAAAAAAAAAAAAAAAAACGAAATGTCTCCGCTGAGATATTGCGTAATTAATAGCCAGCGTTGCGAACGCGTTGTCATATCTATGGTTGATGATTACAATAATGGGTCATTATGCTGCAACACGGTGGTTAGAATGTCACGCTAGAACTCACTTGATGTATCCTAGTTCATATCAGTGCCAACATTGCGAGCTGAAATATAACTGTACTACAAAAATTCGAGGACGTACGTCGGAAATATGATTGCAATGATTAAACGTTTTGGCATTGTGATGGTAACCAAGAATTAGATAACACAAAGCTTACATTGGGCCAACTCCTTCTTGGAGACAATGTCAGCAGTAGAGAAGCTCTTTAAAAATACCGATACCAGGAAATAGCTTTCAAACTGAAATACTTTTATATTCATTCATTCATTCATTCATTCATTCATTCATTTATTCATTCATTCATTCATTCATTCATTCATTCATTCATTCATTCATTCATTCATTCATACTTCTTCTCTTATTCATTCATTCATCCATTACTTCTTCCCTTTATTTATTTATTTATTTATTTATTTATTTATTTATTCATTCATTTATCATTCATTCATTATTTCTTCCCTTTATTTATTTATTTATTTATTTATTTATTTATTTATTTATTTATTTATTTATTCATTCATTCATTCATTCATTCAAGCCTTATTTCCTTATTTCTTTTTTCTCATTCGTTCTTTCATTCATTCATTCATTCCTTTCTTATTTCTTTATTTCCTTATTTATTTATCAATTTATTTATTTATCCTTTTATTTACTTATATATTTTTCTTTACGCATTATTTATTTATTTATTTATTTATTTATTTATTTATTTATTTATTAACCAATTCATTTATTTATTTACATTTATTTATTCATTTATCCATTTATTTATTCATTCATTTTTTATTTATATCTTTATTTATTTATTCATGTATTTAATTATCCATTTATTTATTTATTCTTTCAATTAATCCTTATTTCTTTTTTCCTTATTCATTCATTCATTTCATTTCTTCTTTTCTTATTTATTTATTTATTTATTTATTTATTATCTATTATGTATTATCTATTATATTTTATCTTTCGCATTTATTTATTTAATCATCTTTCGTCTTTACAAAATTATTTTATTTTCATTTATTTATTTATTTAATCGTTATTTTTTCATAACCGGTATTTATTTAGGGCCCACTTACAAAAAAACATCCCATTTTTTTACTGTTCATGTATTGCAATGTACCTATTCATTATTTATACTGTATTTATATACGGTCTTCCACATCCTTTGTGCATAATTACCTTAAGGCGTGGTCACTGTACGTCTCGAATTATCGGTGAACGTACCAGATTTCAGCTATGAGTATTCTAAAAATATTTGTTTGGTATAAGCTATGTCCTGATATTTTATTGATTGCTTAATAACGTTATATGAAGAGAAGGTGTGATTGTCTTAACTCCATTATTATTATTAAATTATTAATATTATTAAATATTATTATTATTATTATTATTATTATTATTATTATTATTATTATTATTATTATTATTATTATTATTAGTATTCCAACCTCCAAACTATATTTTCGAGAACACGTTAGTGATGTATGTAGCATCAACTGGCACTGTTTTAATCTTGTTGAAGACAGCAATGCGATTACCAATATATGAATTTCGTGAAGGTCTGTTTAGCAAGCGCTTTATAAACAGAAAGACGTCAAACATAATCATTTAAAGAAAACTGCCTTTTAAGACTCGGTTTCCTAGGAAATCGGCATAAAAAGTGAAAACTAATATAACTCAAGGATTAAATGCAGAACAGACTAATAGAGTCATAAATTAGTTACTCTAAAGCAGCAGATAGAGCGAGGAGAGGCCTGGTTTTGATTATCTACGGCCAGCTTAATATCAACAAGTTCATTAACTATATGCACTTCCCGTTTAGGTCAAGAGGACACCATTAAGTGTGGCAAAAGTGGTCTACAAAAAAGTACATTAAATTATTTGCTTATGAAAGCATTAATACTTCACGATGTAGAAATTTCCGAAAGGTCAGCGAATGAAAACAAAATATGTAAAGTCATTTTCAACAACAGCTGTCAGTTTTCTGTTACGTTACGGCGCCCTTTCAGACAATGCCAATAGGAAGTCTGGAGCTGTTAACCGGTACAGTTGCACTTATCGTCTAATCGGAGACAAAGGCGGTGTCCGGATTGCACTGGCCCGAGGAACCAATGCAATTCGTTATTAACTGCTTAATGGCTCAGGGTCGCCGCTAAAGATCGTGACAGCAGCAACTAGGAAGAGGTTTTGGAGAAAGCTAGCACAGGCTGCATGACTGCCACTGACAACAAAGCCACTGCGGGATGTATCTGTATCAGTCACAGAATTAAGCAGGTTTTCACAGTAGTCTTATACCGCTTTCGCTGTAAGAAAAATCCTAATGTAAACATAAGCACGTGGCTGTCATACCCGTGATTGGCTCCCAGTCGAAACACTCACATGACGCAGGAAAATATAGTTCGTATTTGGAAACCATAATCTTGTATTGTTTTGAAATAAAAAATTGAATTCTACTGATGATGCTCTTATTAATGTTACTGGAAAAATTATCAATGAACTAGATACTGGAAACAAATGTTTGGGTATTTTCTTGGATCTACGGAAAGCTTTTGACACTATCAATCATAATTTACTTTTGGACAAACTACATACTATTGGAGTTAGAGGTATAGTTTTAAAATTATTCCAATCATATTTTAGTAACAGAAGGCAAATGACCAAAATTGAAGATCAATTTAGTGAATACAAATATATTGATATAGGTGTACCGCAAGGAACAATTTTGGGACCTATTTTATTTCTAATATATGTTAATGATCTGCTAAATATAAATTTAGAAAAATTTAATGGAACTATATATTCATATGCGGATGATACAGTAGTTATTTTCAGTGGTTTTTCTTGGCAGGAAGCATATAGAAATGCTAATATAGGTGCTAACATTGTTAAAACATGGCTTAATTCCAACTTCCTTTCTTTAAATATATCTAAATCAACTTTAGTTCCTTTTTCGTTAACAGCTGCCAGTGTTCAAAATTTAAAATTTAGCGATAAATATAGACTAATAATACACAGTGAAAATTGTTTTAGATCCCAAAAGTTGTAAATGTCCACCTTTGAAAGAAGCCACGTATGTCAAATATCTGGGTACCATTATTGATCAGAACTTAAAATGGCCTCATCACATTACTTATCTTTGTAAGAGGCTTCGTAAAACAATTTATAAATTCGTTAATCTTCGATGCTACTTACCTATTAGAGTTCTACGAAATGTTTATTTGGCCATTATTCAGTCTATCATTCAATATGGTATAATTGTTTGGGGTGGAAGTACAAAAATTAATCTTAGTCCGTTAAATTTACTACAAAAACGAATAATTAAAATTTGTTTGAAGAAACGTTTCGATTATCGAACTAAATTAATTTATTCTGAATTTAATGTATTTAATATTGAACAAATTTATAAATATACGCTGTTAAAATTTTATCATAAAAATCGTAATAAGTTTGTATTACAGACACACAATTATGACACAAGACGAAATATTAATTCAACATTAGTAGAACCTAAATGTCTCACATCTGCTGGTCTAAAGCATAGCATAAATTTTGGCCCTAGGTTGTACAATGCTTTAACTAAATTACACCCAGAACTTCTAACATGTAACCCACTAACATATAACAAGAAAATTAGAAACGTGTTAATATCTTCAATTTGATTACATAAATTTATAGCCTATGTGTATGAATTAATCAACCTATATTATATTTGTATTCTATAATTTTGAAATATATATTAGTCCTACTTTTCACGTGCGATATTATTCTTCTATAGTGTTAATATTATATTATATAATTCCATTGCCGCTGTAATTATATTTTAGTTCCTATTTTATTTTACTTATATATTTATATTATTATTATTATTATTTATTTTAATATTATATCTGAACTGCGACCGAGCACGAGCGCTGCTCATTCGGTCTCAAATTTTGTTAATACTACTGTATCTTCTTTTTATATTGCTTGTATTATTTTATTTGTATTTCTCTTTGTTTGTTTTGTAATTATATTTCTTTATTCTGTATATTTGAAATAAATAAATAAATAAATAAATTGTTAAATACAATGAAACATATAAATTCACTCATATGTAAAACGCTATGTAAAAGAAAAGCTACTTTTATATTTTGTTATGTACTATGAACGCGGATGAATACCAACAGTAATACCGAGGTAGTCTGTTCTTGTAACAAGCTGGCGTCATTAGAGCTCGTAGTTGTTCACGTAAGCACGTGGTACTGAAGTATCGCTTCGGCATCCTCGGTGTGTATGGTTATTAATCATAAGAGTGGAAACCCTCTGAAAAGCGGAGAAAAACAAATAGTCTTAAATGTATATAATAAGTTATGTGAGTTTTAATTAGGCCTACAGTAATTATGAAGTAAATGTTTCCTAAGCAAACTAATGCATAGTAGTGAGGTTAGGTCTACTTGACGAGTAACGGGAAATGTTAAACGTGAAACAGAATGTACAACAGTAGGCGGGAAAACATGTATACTGAGAATCTATGGCGCCAAACAGCGGCCAATGAAGCCTCACTTCAGTCACGTGCTATTGTTTATATTAGGATTTTTCTTACAGAGAAAAGATTATAGAAAAAGTAACATTTTTCAAAGTAGTATTTGATTGGAGACAGGATTCTGCACATCACATGCTTGACTTCTCTTAAGGCTATGGAATTTTGAAATTTCTAACTTCTACATTTTTATACAAATTAATCTAAAACGTTTACCACATACTTCTCTTAATGTGGACATGCAATGCACAAATTTTCACTTTGATATTCCAATAGTTTTACTTATAATTAATTTTTGTTATTTTTAATACTGAATTATAATTGTCCCAATTTTCAAAGTTTACATAATTTTTCTTTACATTTACATTTAATTTATGTCTGTTAGACGTATATAAAATATGACATCCTTTTCATATTTTTTCAATTACTTTTTGAGAAAAAAAAATATTTACACTTTCAATTTTTTTAAAACTTCCAAACACATGGTGATTTGAATTAGGAAAGTATTTGAGAGAAAGAGGGATGAATTTACAGGAGAACGGAGAAAGTTACACAACGCAGAACTGCACGCATTGTATTCTTCACCTGACATAATTAGGAATATTAAATCCAAACGTTTGAGATGGGCAGGGCATGTAGCACGTATGGGTGTATCCAGAAATTCGTGTAGAGTGTTAGTTGGAAGACCAGAGGGCAAAATTCCTTTGGGGAGTTCAAAACGTATTTGGGAGGATAATATTAAAATGGATTTGAGGGAAGTGGGATATGATGATAGAGACTGGATTAATCTTACTCAGGATAGAGACCGATGGCGGGCTTATGTGAGGGCTGCAATGAACCTCCGGGCACTCTAAAATCCATTTGTAAGTTTTTTTTATTTTATTTTAGTAGGTTATTTTACGACGCTTTATCTAGGTTATTTAGTGTCTGAATGAGATGACTGTGATAATGCCGGTGAAATGAGTCCGGAGTCAAGCACCGATAGTTACCCAGCATTTGCACGTAACGGGTTGAGGGAAAACCCCGGAAAAAACCTCAACCAGGTAACTTGCCCCAACCGGGAATCGAACTCAGGCCACCTGGTTTCGCGGCCAGACGCGCTAACTGTTACTCCATAGGTGTGGACATATTATTATTATTATTATTATTATTATTATAATAATAATAATAATAATAATAAATAATAATAATAATAATAATAATAATAATGATTTATTTAACCTGGCAGAGTTAAGGCCATACGGCCTTCTCTAACACTCAACCAGGAGTGAAGACTGCGTTACAAAAACACTACGAATTTACAAATTACACTACAATTTTACACACAAAACTGAATAAGATAATAATAATAATAAAAATAAACAACAAATAAGAAGAAATCAGACATAATATATAACATACAGAAAGAAAGAAAAAGCATAATAATATGTGAACAGCAGGTCAAAATAAATGAGGCATACAAAAAAAGACAATTATTCATAATAATAATAATAATAATAATAATAATAATAATAATAATAATAATAATAATAATAATAATAATAATGATTTATTTAACCTGGCAGAGTTAAGGCCATACGGCCTTCTCTAACACTCAACCAGGAGTGAAGACTGCGTTACAAAAACACTACAAATTTACAAATTACACTACAATTTTACACACAAAACTGAATAAGATAATAATAATAATAAAAAATAAACAACAAATAAGAAGAAATCAGACATAATATATAACATACAGAAAGAAAGAAAAAGCATAATAATATGTGAACAGCAGGTCAAAATAAATGAGGCATACAAAAAAAAGACAATTATTCATAATAATAATAATAATAATAATAATAATAATAATAATAATAATAATAATAATGATTTATTTAACCTGGCAGAGTTAAGGCCATACGGCCTTCTCTAACACTCAACCAGGAGTGAAGACTGCGTTACAAAAACACTACAAATTTACAAATTACACTACAATTTTACACACAAAACTGAATAAGATAATAATAATAATAAAAATAAACAACAAATAAGAAGAAATCAGACATAATATATAACATACAGAAAGAAAGAAAAAGCATAATAAAATGTGAACAGCAGGTCAAAATAAATGAGGCATACAAAAAAAAGACAATTATTCATAATAATAATAATAATAATAATAATAATAATAATAATAATAATGATGATTTATTTAACCTGGCAGAGTTAAGGCCATACGGCCTTCTCTAACACTCAACCAGGAGTGAAGACTGCGTTACAAAAACACTACAAATTTACAAATTACACTACAATTTTACACACAAAACTGAATAAGATAATAATAATAATAAAAAATAAACAACAAATAAGAAGAAATCAGACATAATATATAACATACAGAAAGAAAGAAAAAGCATAATAATATGTGAACAGCAGGTCAAAATAAATGAGGCATACAAAAAAAGACAATTATTCATAATAATAATAATAATAATAATAATAATAATAATAATAATGATTTATTTAACCTGGCAGAGTTAAGGCCATACGGCCTTCTCTAACACTCAACCAGGAGTGAAGACTGCGTTACAAAAACACTACAAATTTACAAATTACACTACAATTTTACACACAAAACTGAATAAGATAATAATAATAATAATAAAAATAAACAACAAATAAGAAGAAATCAGACATAATATATAACATACAGAAAGAAAGAAAAAAGCATAATAATATGTGAACAGCAAGTCAAAATAAATGAGGCATACAAAAAAAAAGACAATTATTCACAATAATAATTAATAATAATAATAATAATAATAATAATAATAATAATGATTTATTTAACCTGGCAGAGTTAAGGCCATACGGCCTTCTCTAACACTCAACCAGGAGTGAAGACTGCGTTACAAAAACACTACAAATTTACAAATTACACTACAATTTTACACACAAAACTGAATAAGATAATAATAATAATAAAAAATAAACAACAAATAAGAAGAAATCAGACATAATATATAACATACAGAAAGAAAGAAAAAGCATAATAATATGTGAACAGCAGGTCAAAATAAATGAGGCATACAAAAAAAAGACAATTATTCATAATAATAATAATAATAATAATAATAATAATAATAATAATAATAATAATAATAATGATTTATTTAACCTGGCAGAGTTAAGGCCATACGGCCTTCTCTAACACTCAACCAGGAGTGAAGACTGCGTTACAAAAACACTACAAATTTACAAATTACACTACAATTTTACACACAAAACTGAATAAGATAATAATAATAATAAAAAATAAACAACAAATAAGAAGAAATCAGACATAATATATAACATACAGAAAGAAAGAAAAAGCATAATAATATGTGAACAGCAGGTCAAAATAAATGAGGCATACAAAAAAGACAATTATTCATAATAATAATAATAATAATAATAATAATAATAATAATAATAATAATAATGATTTATTTAACCTGGCAGAGTTAAGGCCATACGGCCTTCTCTCTAACACTCAACCAGGAGTGAAGACTGCGTTACAAAAACACTACAAATTTACAAATTACACTACAATTTTACACACAAAACTGAATAAGATAATAATAATAATAAAAAATAAACAACAAATAAGAAGAAATCAGACATAATATATAACATACAGAAAGAAAGAAAAAGCATAATAATATGTGAACAGCAGGTCAAAATAAATGAGGCATACAAAAAAAGACAATTATTCAATTATTCATAATAATAATAATAATAATAATAATAATAATAATAATAATGATGATTTATTTAACCTGGCAGAGTTAAGGCCATACGGCCTTCTCTAACACTCAACCAGGAGTGAAGACTGCGTTACAAAAACACTACAAATTTACAAATTACACTACAATTTTACACACAAAACTGAATAAGATAATAATAATAATAAAAAAAAATAAACAACAAATAAGAAGAAATCAGACATAATATATAACATACAGAAAGAAAGAAAAAGCATAATAATATGTGAACAGCAGGTCAAAAATAATAATATGTGAACAGCAGGTCAAAATAAATGAGGCATACAAAAAAAAAGACAATTATTCATAATAATAATAATAATAATAATAATAATAATAATAATAATAATAATAATAATAATTTTAACCTGGCAGAGTTAAGGCCATACGGCCTTCTCTAACACTCAACCAGGAGTGAAGACTGCGTTACAAAAACACTACAAATTTACAAATTACACTACAATTTTACACACAAAACTGAATAAGATAATAATAATAATAAAAATAAACAACAAATAAGAAGAAATCAGACATAATATATAACATACAGAAAGAAAGAAAAAGCATAATAATATGTGAACAGCAGGTCAAAATAAATGAGGCATACAAAAAAAGACAATTATTCATAATAATAATAATAATAATAATAATAATAATAATAATAATAATAATAATAATGATGATTTATTTAACCTGGCAGAGTTAAGGCCATACGGCCTTCTCTAACACTCAACCAGGAGTGAAGACTGCGTTACAAAAACACTACAAATTTACAAATTACACTACAATTTTACACACAAAACTGAATAAGATAATAATAATAATAAAAAAAAAACAACAAATAAGAAGAAATCAGACATAATATATAACATACAGAAAGAAAGAAAAAGCATAATAATATGTGAACAGCAGGTCAAAATAAATGAGGCATACAAAAAAAGACAATTATTCATAATAATAATAATAATAATAATAATAATAATAATAATAATGATGATTTATTTAACCTGGCAGAGTTAAGGCCATACGGCCTTCTCTAACACTCAACCAGGAGTGAAGACTGCGTTACAAAAACACTACAAATTTACAAATTACACTACAATTTTACACACAAAACTGAATAAGATAATAATAATAATAAAAAATAAACAACAAATAAGAAGAAATCAGACATAATATATAACATACAGAAAGAAAGAAAAAAGCATAATAATATGTGAACAGCAGGTCAAAATAAATGAGGCATACAAAAAAAAAAAGACAATTATTCATAATAATAATAATAATAATAATAATAATAATAATAATAATAATGATTTATTTAACCTGGCAGAGTTAAGGCCATACGGCCTTCTCTAACACTCAACCAGGAGTGAAGACTGCGTTACAAAAACACTACAAATTTACAAATTACACTACAATTTTACACACAAAACTGAATAAGATAATAATAATAATAAAAAATAAACAACAAATAAGAAGAAATCAGACATAATATATAACATACAGAAAGAAAGAAAAAGCATAATAATATGTGAACAGCAGGTCAAAATAAATGAGGCATACAAAAAAGACAATTATTCATCATCATAATAATAATAATAATAATAATAATAATAATAATAATAATAATAATAATAATAATAATAATAATAAAAAAATAAGAATAGTAATAATGATGATGATGGTAATAATAATAATAATAATAATAATAATAATACTAATACTAATAGTAGTAATAAAATAGTGCAGTACAAAGTATACAGTGAATACAATATTTCTAAGTACACACAATAAGGAAAATTAAGATTATATATAGCTCAACTTATCACATTAGAGATATAACATTATCGGAAAATATGAAAAGAAAAATATAAAATAAGTTGAATATCATTAGAACATAAAAAAATGTGAATACGTGGAAACATGCAATACAACACTTGTCATAATAGTAAGTTAGTTTGGCAACTCGTCATAAGATAATTTTCTAACTTGGATTTGAAAGATTTCAATGTTCGGCAGCCCTTGACTTCAGGCGGCAGAGAGTTCCAGTTCCAGAGTATTATTATTATTATTATTATTATTATTTATTATTATTATTATTATTATTATTTTAGTAGGCCTGTGTTTTCGAAAAAGTACTTAAATAAACATTTGCAGTACTTATCACACCGATCTAACGCAAAAAGCTCCCAAATGCAGTGTGCAGGGTCATAGCAATAAAGTGGATTGACGTTTTATTCATTCCCATGACGTCACTAAAAGCCATGCTGAGAGTAATTAAAACTTTTTATGCAGATTTTTTAGGAGCGGCTTGGCTAAGCAGCTTGTAAAGATGTTTGTGAAGGAATGCTCTGTTTTTAGTCGAATGAAGCCAGAAACTGAAATTTACGAGACAGCTACAATTGAGTGGTTCGTCGTCGTTGTTATGTTCTTTATCGTCATCAGCTTACATGGTAAAAACTTGCAAGTAAAAGTAAGAAATGTTACGCGATAAGAAAAGAGATTGTAAGATAAGAAATGCGAGGTTATAAGAAAAGAGAGCAATCTAGATGGTTTTCCCAACAAGGTGGAAGAACGAAGACGTGAGTACTACGTCCAAGCCCTACAAAGGGCCAGAGTACGAAAAGTAGACCTGTGCGGCCGGATGTAAACCTAATCTGGATGCTGAGTAGCGAAGAGGAAATGACGTACACTACCAAAACTAATGGGTGTCAGCCTGCTTTTTAAAGGGTTAGGTACAGCTTACAGCAGTAAAATTTTGGAAATCTCCAACATTTTTTTCTCCATTATTGTATCTTGTACATTAATAAAAATTGGTATGTGTAAAACACTGTCCTTCTCCTTACTTACTTACTTGCTGGCTTTTAAGGAACCCGGAGGTTCATTGCCGCCCTCACATAAGCCCGCCATTGGTCCCTAACCTGAGCAAGATTAATCCATTCTCTATCATCATATCCCAACTCCCTCAAATCCATTTTAATATTATCTTCCCATCTACGTCTCGGCCTCCCTAAAGGTATTTTTCTCTCTGGCCTCCCAACTAACACTCTATATGCATTTCTGGAATCGCCCATACGTGCTGCATGACCTGCCCATATCAAACGTCTGGATTTAATGTTCCTAATTATGTCAGGTGAAGAATACAATGCAGTTCTGTGTTGTGTAACTTTCTCCATTCTCCTGTAACTTCATCCCTCTTAGCACCAAATATCTCTCTAAGCACCTTATTCTCAAACACTCTTAACCTATGTTCCTCTCTCAAAATGACAGTCCAAGTTTCACAACCATAAAGAACAACCGGTAATATAACTTTTTATAAATTCTAACTTTCAGATTTTTGACAGCAGACTGATGACAAAAGCTTTTCAACCAATTAAATAACAGTCATTTCCCATATTTATTCTGTGTTTAATTTCCTCCCGAGTATCATTTATATTTGTTACTGTTGCTCCCAGGTATTTCAATTTTTCCACCTCTTCAAAGGATAAATTTTCAATTTTTATATTTCCATTTCATACAATATTCTCGTCACGAGACATAATCATATACTTTGTCTTTTCGGGATTTACTTCCAAACCTATCTCTTTACTTGCTTCAAGTAAAATTCCCGTATTTTCAAAAAGAATTTACATAGTTGTGTTAAATCATATTGAATACTTTTGCACGCTAGGTGCGAGATATACCATGGCTTAAGACAGTGGAGAAACAGGAAAGCACGTTCGAGCACGTTTCAGCAACAGCGCTTGTGACAAGAGCAGCTCTGCTACGTTGGTCTGCGCCCGGCCTTAGTACGTCTATACATAATTTCACATTCATTTTGTAATCGTTACCGAAATATTTCGGATTCCGTTTCTCTCCTGAATGGCACGTTACGGTACAAGCACGGAATGGTCATTGCAGGAATTTAATTGTGTGATTGGTTGATACCTCACCGACGTCACGGTGCATTCTCGCGAAAGAGAAACTTGTCTGGTAGCAATGAAACCTAGAATTCTGTAGAAAAAAGACGCGAGTAAATCCGTAATTTCACACCAAGTCTGTATCAGTTGCTAACTTTCACCCCTCACACTTGGAGAGGAACTACTGTTATAGACCCTATGAACTTACTTCCACTAACTCAGGGGGCTTAAATGCTCGTAATATCGTACTATTATAACTGACACTGACAATTTTGCATTGACTTAGAAGGTGTGAAACAAGACATTTATTACAGTACAATATAGTATTTTAAAGAATTCAAATAAATTATCTACTTAAGTATAAATGGGTGATGTGGGCCTATATCTTGAGAATATCACCACCAGCATCATCATCATTATTATTATTATTATTATTATTATTATTATTATTATTATTATTATTATTATTATTATTATTATTAGTATTATTATTATCACCATCACTGTTATGGGTTAACATAGTAGGGAGACTGTTGTAATTAAAACACTTTTCAGGGAACATTTTATTTTTTTTTTAATTTTGGGAAATGAAATTTTTTAAATGAAAAATGCTTTTTGAAATAATTATTTAAGATTCCTTTACAACTTCCTTTAATATTTTCCTGTTATACGCATCTATTGAGGATGGAAAAATAAAATTGATCATTTGTTTCAAGGTACAACAGGTTCATTTGTCCCATCAAACATACTTTTGTAAGTTGGAACACATGGAATATAGGTGGAAATAATTTTAAGAAGAAATCTTATTTAAAATGTAACATTTTTCATCAAAATCAGAGCAGGCTTCCCCGATTGAGATTTTATTTCCTGGAGGAACAATAACTGCTTCAACAGCTTTCTTCAAGGCATCCGGATCAACTGGGGGCTTTAACTAGCCTTACCATGATCTTAAAATAAAAGAAAAACAAAACCAATAATATTTTGGATACAGTATTTTGAATGCCATATAGCAAAATGTAAAACTAGAGATTACAACGAATCTTGGAAATTAAAATATTCCAATTACTCATCAGAAATACGTTCAGCACATTGTACTTGATGGATAGTGATAAATAAAATCTGGTTTTGTGTTAAAAACATATAAACAAAAACAAAATGTTTACTTTTCAGGGTACTTAAAAATATTTTGTTCACAGAACTATTTTTGCAAAAATCAAACCAAAACTACGACCAGAGCTAAGCGGCTTTCTCTACAATTTACTTCATTTTGAGTCCTTAGGTAGCAGCAACAAATAAAAAACAAAAAATGTTCAAAGGTACACTATTATTATTATTACAGTCTCCCATAGTACATGAGGGTACTAAGAAAGGACGCTGATAAATCCAAAGAGACAGAATATAAATCACTAGTACGTCCAGTAATGGAATATGGTGCATGTTGGGATCCTTACAGATTAGAACATATTAAGACACTGGAAAAATTTAAACGGGCTCTCAAGTGTTGTAGTAATAATTCATCATTAAAATGGGACACACTCACGGACAAGAGAACGCGAATTCGATTATGCGCACTGTTCAAAACATACAGAGGTGAGACTCCTGGAGAGAAATAAAAAATAGGTTGCAGCCGCCAAATTACTCTTAAGGAACGACCACTCATAAATTGAGGAAAAGAAGACAGAGGACGGATGCTGGAAAGTTTTCTTTTCTCAATCGTACTATGAGGGACTAGAATGCTTTACCTGCAGACTTACTAAAGGCTTTACCAACAACCAAAAATATATTTAAAAACAGGCTTAAGGACTTTACTAATAGAGGTAGTATATTATAGGGTGTAATTGATGTTCTATTATTTGAAGTGTTGTATCAGTGAAAAATTGTGTTGTGCCAGTGAAGTTTGAAGTGTGTTGTGCAAGTGGAGTGTGCTTGTGTCAGTGAAGTTTTATAGTTTATAGTGGCAGTGCAAAGTATTTGAACACTGAAATGTTTTTGAAATGTTAGTGAAATCAGGATAGTATCAGTGAAATGTGTCGTAGTTCCAGTGCAGTGAGTGATTTGACAGCGAAATGAGTGTAGTGCTGAAAGGTACTTGTGCAGATATGAACATATACTCGTGGGTTTTAGTTCGTAACTTAGGGTTAAAATACAAATTAGATTTACTTTAAATGTTATTTTAAGGGCTCGTGCTTCATCTAATTTAGAATGCTCCTTGTAATTATTATTATTGTTTTTTTAAATATTGTTATTAGGGTTATTATTAATAGTATTATTAATTGTATTCTTTTATTAGTTGTGTTTATTATTAATTGTCATTATTGAGTGTAATTAGTTACCACTGCCACTGGGTATTTACCCATTTGCATTGTGAATAAATACATACATAGTTATTTTATTCTGTAAATTTAAGAAGTATTATAACAGTTCAATACAATGAATAATTTCGGGGAAAAATTGTTCCGGCGCCGGGTATCGATCCCAGGACATTTGGCTGAACGCACCAACGCTCTGAGCTACCCAAGAATTTCACCCGACACAATCTCAATTTTTTCCCTTTATGTCCACATAACTCGAGTGGGCTGACAAGACGTCACAAACCCACATCGAGTGCACACAAACTCTGTGGGACTTGAAGCCAATAATGAAGTTAATTCAGCCAAAGGTCCTAGGATCGATACCCGACCCCGGAACAATTTTTCCCTTGAAATTATTCAAGTCTGTTTCACAGGAAGCTTTACCTGAAGGCTGGATTTGCAGTTCAATACAATGCTATACATAGCGTTAATTGTACAAATAACATATGACATAGAATATGAAGACTATTTTTAACTAACGACTATATACAATAGGCCTACATTTCAGGTTAATGCATTGTAAAGCACCTACAACAAAAATCTGCGTGACGTCGTGACGCAACATTGTTGAAGTCATGATCAATTTGTAAATATAGGTAGAGACTTTATAAAAATATAAGAAATAATTAAATTACAGTAATTGTAGGCCTACAACAACAAAAAATATATAACAGCTAATTCATATCGATTGGTGGACTGCATTGTAGTCAACATATTTAAAAATAATATATTGGATATTATATTCAGGAATGATGTCAGACAAAAGAAAATATCCTCCAAGGGAGTGGTGTTAGGAAATGAACCCACTACACTAGCGGCTTTCCTTCGTTGAATGGAAATTCCTATACTCTGTTTTAAGAATTCAGTAGAATGTGGGCCTCCAGTAAGAAACTTTAGTTTACTGCCAGTATCTGATCTATTATTATTATTATTATTATTTATTATTATTATTATTATTATTATATGGGAAATGCCTATTATTATTCGGTTGAGAACTTTTATCATCCAGTCTGCTATCAAAAAATCTGGAAGTTAGAATTTATAAAACAGTTATATTACCGGTTGTTCTTTATGGTTGTGAAACTTGGACTCTCAATTTGAGAGAGGAACATAGGTTAAGGATGTTTGAGAATAAGATGCTTAAAATATTTTGGGCTAAGAGGGATGAAGTTACAGGAGAATGGAGAAAGTTACATAACACAGAACTGCACGCATTGTATTCTTCACCTGACATAATTAGGAACATTAAATCCAGACGTTTGAGATGGGCAGGGCATGTAGCACATATGGGCGAATCCAGAAATGCATATAGAGTGTTGTTTGGGAGGCCGGAGGGAAAAAGACCTTTGGGGAGGCCGAGACGTAGATGGGAAGATAATATTAAAATGGATTTGAGGGAGGTGGGATATGATGATAGAGAATGGATTAATCTTGCTCAGGATAGGGACCAATGGCGGGCTTATGTGAGGGCGGCAATGAACCTCCGGGTTCCTTAAAAGCCAGTGAGTAAGTAAGTATTATTATTATTATTATTATTATCATCAACATCATCAATATCGTAAATGCAATGCTGCGTAAAAGATATGGCCGTAGATTCGAATCCTCCTAATTCACAATGGTTAATTCGTTGCCAGTACGACAGCCTGTATTGTTTTCTGTGCGTTCACAACAACGTTAACAAACATTGCATGTTAATATTTGATAAGAATGTTTATTTACTTAACTTCTTTACATTTCCGTACATATCAAGGTCAAATGTCAAGGATCTGAGGAAGAAGAAACTGTTAACTATAATTCTTTGCAACATGACAGATAAAAATAAAGATCAACGAAAATGTGGTGAAGGAAAATTCCACAAAGGCGGACAGAAATAAGTTTGCAAGACTTTGATGAGTGAGCTACTAGTCACTGATTGAGAAGGCTCGAATAATTATTTTTAGATTTCACACATTTCGAAGTTCTAAGAAACAAAATCGAACAAAAAGAGCGAAAAAAGTAAAACTTTCGAAAAGTTGTTTAAGTTAGAGACCAGTGCGATATAAGAGGTTAATAAAAATACAGTCGCAGAAATTAACGAAAATTTGTTCATTAACAGGACAAGAAACTAGAAATAAACGACTTTCGTTAATAGGCTACAGAAAAATGTGCAAGAACATCAGCTGATAACGAAGTCAATAAGAAAATTAATCAAATCCTTCCCGTGTGGACGCATTCCTTGATAAAAGCTAGAGATTATCAACGGGCGGGACGTACAACATCTCTAAGCACTTCAGCACAAGTACGCTTTTTGTGCACCCATATGGAATGATTGTGCCGCAGCTAAGACAGCTCTACCATCCACCACTCCACGCATTCCTTCCCAGCCTTCACCTCCTGGGGTGATCTGTCATTTCTCATATACCTACAGGAGTCATCATGCCTCAGGAAAGCAAGGACTATGGGGACTCTTGTGCCTCTATGAGTCGTCTATAATCCACCATACTGCCATCTACCAATCTCTGAACGAACTGCGAGGAATATCCAAAAAGACGGACGATCGATTCGTTGCCACGTAATCACAAGTGGCGCTCTATTTTTCGAGTTGATAATGATGATGATGATGATGATGATGATGATGATGATGATGATGATGATGATGAAAAGGAGAATTGTGGAGAGTTTTGGTGGAATGACAACGGAAAAATCGGAGAAACTCTAGCAAAACTCACAATCTTGGCTCTGTCCTTCACAAATACTCTGTTGTTGTCGAATTTGAACTTGATTGCGCGGTCATCATAAGCTAATGTTCTGTCACCTGAGCTACCAAAGCGGCTATCCTACTGTGAAGACCCGGATTCTTGTTCTCCCCACCTCATGAGGGTCCACCATATGTCCATCTGATATTGACCGAAGAAAGAGTAACGATGATGTTGAACAGCAACTTCGTATGTCAAAATATTCAATTTTACAGGAGATCGAAGATAAAAACATAAATATCTTCTGTCAAAAAATCTGAAAGTTAGAATTTATAAAACAGTTATATTACCGGTTGTTCTGCATGGTTGTGAAACTTGGACTCTCACTTTGAGAGAGGAACAGAGATTAAGGGTGTATGAGAATAAGGTGCTTAGGAAAATATTTGGGGCTAAGAGGGATGAAGTTACAGGAGAATGGAGAAAGTTGCACAACACAGAACTGCACGCATTGTATACTTCACCTGACATAATTAGGAACATAAAATCCAGACGTTTGAGATGGGCAGGACATGTAGCACGTATGGGCGAATCTAGAAATGCATATAGATTGTTAGTTGGGAGGCCGGAGGGAAAAAGATCTTTGGAGAGGCCGAGACGTAGGTGGGAAGATAATATTAAAATGGATTTGAGGGAGGTGGGATATGATGGTAGAGACTGGATTAATCTTGCTCAGGATAGGGACCAATGGCGGGCTTATGTGAAGGCAACAATGAACCTCCGGGTTCCTTAAAAGCCAGTCAGTAACGAACAAATATCTAATATAAGAGGGTATTTAAATCTCTTCTTGCAAAGTTTGTATCCATGTCTTGACATTAAGATGTGTTTGCAGAAGATTCCGAAAGACTTTTCTGATAGGGATAAAGTGAAATCTCATTTTGTTTAGCTTTTTTTTTTTTTTTACATACGAGGTTGCTGTTCAACATCATCGATAACATATTTTAGGATTTGGATAGAATCCTATTACACATTAAAACAACTCTGAATGGGTATTATTATTATTATTATTATTATTATTATTATTATTATTATTATTATTATTATATTACATATATATACATACACAGCATTCTGTCAAATGACAGATCTTTCACTGCAAAACCAGCATCCTCAATTTTTTTTCTATTTTCTGCCTTCCTCTTTGTCTCCGCGTATGATCCACATACAGTATCTTAATGTCGTCTATCATCTGATATTTTTTCTGCTCCGAACTCTTCTCCCGTTTACCATTACTTTCAGTACATCCTTCAATAGGCAGTTTCTTCTCAACCAATCCCTCTTCCTCTTTCTGATCAGTTTCAGCATCATTCTTTCTTCACCCACTCTTTCCAACACAGCTTCGTTTCTTATTCTGTCTGTCCACTTCACACGTTCCAGTCTGCTCCACATCCACATTTCAAATGCTTCTATTCGCTTCTCTTCACTTCGTCGTAATGTCCATGTGTCTGCCTCATACAATGCCATACTCCATACAAAGCACTTCACTAGTCTCTTCCTTAGTTCTTTCTCCAGAGGCCCGCAGAAGATGCTCCTTTTTCTATTAAAAGCTTCCTTTGCCATTGCTATCCTCCTTTTGACTTCCTGGCAGCAGTCCATGTTACTACTTATAGTACACCCCAAGTATTTGAAGCTGTCCACTTGCTCTACTGCCTCATTTAGAATTCGCAAGTTTACCTTCTTTACTTTTCTTCCTATAATCATGGTCTTCGTCTTGTTTGCACTTATCCCATACTGCTCACAGCTATCATTTAGCTCGAGCAGCATGTTTCCTTAGTATCATCTCCTCTTCTGCTAACAACACCATATCATCAGCAAATCTTATGCACTTTATTCTTCTTCCTCCTACTATCACTCCTCTCATGTTCTGAAAACAATTCTTCACTAAACCCTCAAAGTAGATGTTGAACAGGGTAAGTGATAAAGGACATCCTTGTTGTAGGCGTACTGCTTTCTCTATTTCAATTCCTTCAGACAATTCTTCTCCTATCTTGACTTTGACTCGTTGTTTTATATAGAGTACTGAACAGTCTCCTCTCTTTCCAATCCACACATTATTATTATTATTATTATTATTATTATTATTATTATTATTATTATTATTATTACTAGCCGTAGTCGACAGACTGCACCCGTTAGAAATAAATATAAAGTAATTACATAATTAAAATAGAACATTTGATCCAGGAAACATTCGTGTTTGATAGAAGGATAAATCGTTTATTATGTTACTTAATTTAAATTGAATTAAAAAAATTAAAATGCGATCATTTTGATCCAGAGACATAAATATTATTTTAGGAAATACAGGAAACGAATGTACAGAATAGCCTATCAAGTTTTCTGTGCATAAGAATCTATTTTAATTTACCTGTCCTCGATTCATCAGAAGTTACTGTAATAACATTATAGCATTATGTCCATCTAGACAAACTACACTTTGCAATGGTGAATTAATAATTAATTATACAAATCGGTTAATTTAGCTTCTGATATTACTTCATACAAACACAGAAACATTCTCTGTAGGCTATGTTTCATAGCTTTCGATTGTTGTTGTCCAAGGCCCCTTATAGACGAAGTCATTTGTTTTTCCATTCCATTACACCGCCTTATATGGCGTTGTTATTGTAATTTTGAAACTCATTTATCTCATTAAATATCAGTCCTATAAAAAGTTTGCATAGAATAAAACTTATCGGAAATTATTTTTAAAAACTTTTGTTATGTAATATTTTTCCTGAAAATTAATAATAAGGGATATTTCGTTTATTTAATTCAAACCCCCTTATAACCCCCTTTTAAATAAAATATTTTGAATGCCATGTAGCATAAATTCTAAGTTACAACGAACTTAATTTATATTCCAATTTTCATATAAATCGGTTCAGCCATTATCGCGTGAAAAGGTAACAAACATCCAGACAGACAGACATACAAACAAAAATTTCAAAAAAACCGATTTTCGGTTTCAGGGCGGTTAATTATATATGTTAGGACCAATTATTTTTGGAAAATCGAAAATTACCAGAGAAGTTTCGGCTACAGATTTATTATTAGTATAGATTATTATTATTATTATTATTATTATTATTATTATTATTATTATACCCTGCAGTCGACAGACCCCCGTTCAGTCACGCGAACCTTGGTGTAATCAGACGGTAATGCGTCTAGTTGGATGATAAATATAATAGATGATATTCTATCTAGTCGTAATGGCCCACCCTCTCATATAAACATACATTTATTATCATCATCATCATCATCACTACTGTCAAGGTCATTATATTCAATACTAATCTCTTCCTTGATTCACACTGTACAGATACAAGATAGAGTACATTGGCCGGGACATAACATTGAATGCCCACCTTTGCACGACATGCCGTGATTGTCCATGTCCATTCAGAAGTTAATGCTTCACTTCCGCTATCCCGGAAGGCTGATACATCGACCGTTACGTAAAATGCGGCGGGAAGTAGACTGTCCGACGCTGGGATGGTTTTACCACCGATGCGATGTCGCAACTAGTCTCGTTTCGTAGGGTTCGCGCAGATTCATATTTAGCGACCCTTTTCATCTATACGTAGGTACAAGTGATGCAGAGTAAATGAGATTTGAGTCCGCGATATATGTCGATTGAGAGTACAAGGAGGAACAAAAATATTAATAGAAAACCTATCCAATAGTATAACAATAGAAGTTTTATCAGGAACCGTCAGTGCTTATCTATTTAACAAATTTATTAGCTTGATCTTGGCTCACATAGCCTAGTTTTAATACAGTAATGTTTTAATCTCTTTGTGTGTTTACTTACTTCTACAGAGATCCATGTTAATTGGTTTATTTATTTGTATCACATACACATGTACCACCTTCATGTACTTAGGCATAAACTCTTCTGAAGATGACTTAATCAACAATGAAAATGTTTAAAATGTAAATGTAACAAATTATTGTAAACTAATAAATTTGTTAAATAGATAAGCACTGACGGTTCCTGATAAAACTTCTATTGTTACTGTATCAGCTTATCGGCCCTCACCATGCCTTTCAAATTTCTATCCAATAGTCTTTAATCCACTACAAATCTCAGAGAATCTGCTATGATTGGAATTCCACTTCCTGTTAGTGAAAGGTCGTCGTCAGCTGACTGGGGCATTTGTGTATCTTAATTTCCACTTTGAGAGAGGAACAGAGGTTAAGAGTGTTTGAGAATAAGGTGCTTACGAAAATAATTGCGGCTAAGAGGGATGAAATTACAGGAGAATGGAGAAAGTCACACAACACAAAACTACACGCATTGTATTCTTCACCTGACATAATTAGGAACATTAAATCCAGACGTTTAAGATGGGCAGGGCATGTAGCACATATGGACGAATCCAGAAAATATAGAACGTTAAGGCTGGTCCACAATAAACCGGGAACGGAAACGACAACGAGAACGAGAACGGAAATATTAAAATAAATGTATTTAAATTTAAGCATCCACAATTAACTTTCACGTTCCCGTTCCCGGGCTCCGGCAAGCTTCTCGCTAATTGTGAATGCTCACATTTAAATACATTTATTTTAACAATATTCCCGTTCTCGTTCTCGTTGTCATTCATTCATTATATTCCATAGATCTTACATGAACAATGAAGCTTTAAGATGTGGAACAAGTCAAAATTTTACGATATTACAATTACAATTTTTACAAATTTTTACAATTTTTACAATATTTTACAATTTTTACAATTTTACAATTTTGTAATTTTCTAGAATATTTTACAATTTTCTATCGTTTCCGTTCCCGGTTTATTGTGGACCAGCTTTTAGTTGGGAGGCCGGAGGGAAAGACCTTCGCGGATGCCGAGACGTAGATGGGAGGATAATATTAAAATGTATTTATGGGATGTGGGATATGATGGTAGAGACTGGATTAATCTTGCTCAGGATAGGGACCGATGGCGAGCTTATGTGAGGGCGGCAATGAACCTCCGGGTTCTATAAAAGCCATAAAAGTCATAAGTAATTTCGACTGCACATGTGTTCATATACGACATGTTAACTTGGCGATAATGGAGAATTGATGAGTAGGGGTGGAAGTTCAGACATCGAACATATGAAGTTAATTACGTCGCACATTATTCAACATTATTCAACATCAACTCAGAGTAGTACAGGGACTTGTACAGACCATTGCATTGCTTGAATCAAAACATTACTCAGTATAATCAGGTGACTAAAACAAATAGACTATAAAACACATTTACGAAAGCGACTTACTTATTTCTCTTCTCTTTGGAAAATGGTGATACATTCTAAATACGGTAATAATGATGTACTTTAAGTGTCACTAATTTTGTTCCAATATACAACTGTGTACATATACGTAATTAAATTTGGAGCAGAGTCTTGATGTGAGTCCACCTGTATGTAGGCTACAATTTCGCACGACTGTCTACAAGTAGCATATATACAGGGGCCCTTGTTTACTGCACATGCGCAGTGTGTTGTAAGTGACACTTAGGCCTATAAGAATCAGGGAGCTCCAAATTTTATTTCCGTATCTGTACATTAGTAAATTGTCAAATATAAATCTGTTTCGACTGTCACTTCAACAAGAAAATGTCTTTCGATATCACACGATGTTATTGATGCGAATTTTAAATAATTGATATTTAGTCCATATTGCACTTCACAGTTTCGAATACGCAGGATTTTTCAAGGACACTCTTCAGTTTTATTTTAACCATTTTATTGTTACCAACAGCTGGTCGTACAGAATTTAAAGTTTATTCATAAATCATTGTGTACGCATGATTGTTGGAGTCGGCAATTTTCTAGACGTGCCTGTGCTTCTTAATTAAGTATTCTCAAGTTTATGGAACGGAATATTCGCACATATCAGCATCAGACACAAGTTACAATAAAAAGTAGACTTTTCCGAAATGGAAAATATTAAAAGGAGAAAGAAAATGGAGACATTACAAGGATGAAGAAAACAGTAAAATATTAAGAGGAAGAAAATTGGAATTATTAAAAGGAGAAATAAAACAGAAAACATTAAAATGAGGAAGAAGATGGTACATACTGAAAGGATAAACAAACAGTAAAATATTAAGAGGAAGAAAATTGGAATTATTAAAAGGAGAAAGAAAATAGAAAACATTAAAATGAGGAAGAAAATGAGAAATATTGAAAGGATGAAGAAAACATTAAAATATTACGAGGAATGAAATTGGAATTATTAAAAGGAAAAAGAAAATAGAAAATATTAAAATGAGGAAGAAAATGGGAAATATTGAAAGGAGAATAAAATTGGAATTGTTAAAAGGAAAAAGAAAATAGAAAATATTAAAATGAGAAAGAAAATGGAAAATATTGAAAGGACAGAAAACATTAAAATATTAAGGGGAATAAAATTGGAATTGTTAAAAGGAAAAAGAAAATAGAAAATATTAAAATGAGGAAGAAAATGGGAAATATTGAAAAGACGAAGGAAACAGTAAAATATAAGAGGAAGAAAATTGAAGATATTAAAAGGAGAAAGAAAATAGAAAATATTAAAATGAGGAAGAAAATGGGAAATATTGAAAGGAGAAAGAAAATAGAAAATATTAAAATGAGTAATAAAATTGGAATTATTAGAAGGAGAAATAAAACAGAAAATATTATAATGAGGAAGAAATATTGAAAGGATGAAGAAAAGAGTAAAATATTAAGAGGAATCAAATTGTAATTATTAAAAGGAGAAATAAAATAGAAAACATTAAAATGAGGAAGAAAATGGGACATATTGAAAAGATGAAGAAAACAGTAAAATATTAAGAGGAAAAAAAATTGGAATTATTAAAAGGAGAAATAAAACAGAAAACATTAAAATGAGGAAGAAAATGGGACACATTGAAAGGATGAAGAAAACAGTAAAATATAAGAGGAAGAAAATTGGAAATATTAAAAGGAGAAATAAAATGGTCAATATTAAAATGAGGAAAAATATTTTTAAATGGAGGAAAAGAGAAAACCGTAAAAATGAGCATTGAAATAAAATGTATGTAAAGAAGGTTAAATACGACATTAAAAAGAACAGAAGAAGGAGAACTCTGTCAAGAAGAGCACGAAAAAGAAGAAAAGTATAAAAGGACTAGAAGTAAGGGAGCGAATAGAAGATAATCATTAAAATATTAAGAGGAAAAACTGAAAACTAAAAGGAGAAGAAAATAGAAAATAAAAATGAGAAGAAAGTGGCAAAATTGAAAGGACAGAAAATTGAAATAAGAGAAATAGAAACTGAAATTAGAAAAGGAAAAAGAAAATAGAAAAAAAAATGAGAAAGGAAATAAATATTGAGTAACAGAAAAAACAGAAAGGAAAAGGAAGAAAATTGGAATTTCTAAAAGGATGCGTAGAAAACATTAAAATGAGGCAGCCAATGGGAAATAGGAAAGGAGAAGGGTACTGGGAAAATGGAATTATTAAAAGGGAAAGAAAATAGTCGGTTGTACAATGAGCGGCCGGGGAAATGAATGGATGACTCAAAAAATTGACCTGTTAAAATGCCTACATCCCAATTGGAATTATTAAAAGGCGACATTGCAAAGTGAACATTTCTCTTGCGTGTGATTTATTCTCTACTTAGCGTTCCAATTTAATAACTATTATTTTCTGACGTTTATACTCTTTGAATATTTGACTAAATCTAAATCCGTAACTATTTCTTTTTCTCTCGATTAGACATTGGAGCAGAAATGCGATTTTGTTTTATGAGATGTATTCTAAGTTCTATGAAACCATATGTTTATACAAGGCTTCTACAAAAGTTCTTTCCGGTTTCGAACACATGTAATTTAAAAGTTCTAATGAATCTGAAAAGGAGCAAAGAAAATAGCACCAATGGAAAAATAAATATTAAAAGAAACTCAAAACGTTTAGCTAAGAGAAAACTTAACGATGATCAAAAAAGACTTGGTAAAGACGGCAAATATATCAAGCCTATAGTCAAGTTCCACGTAGGTACGCGGATTTTCCGAACCCCGGATTCTAAGGTTAGCCTATGTCTGTTCAACTTACCAGAAAGATGAAAAGTGGCTTCGTCAGAAAACACCACGGAACGAATAAATTCATCATCGTTTTGAATTAAAGTCTGCATACTTACGCAGAAATTCCTCTGTAGCCTTTTGTCCTCTGGCTTGCAGCAACTGTAGCCGATATGTTTGAAATCGCAACCACTTGCAAAGAATCAGTGTTCCATCTGCAGATTGTAGGCCCACTAGGTAGATCTGCACCAAACCAAAGTCTACTATATATTTAGTCGCGAAGCTCAATATTAGTAAAAATGCAAACATGGATAGTTGCCTACCACTAAATCACTACTATCGCCTCATTAACATCGATCAGATCTCTTTTGTTTTAGCAGCCGACAAAATATGTTATACAAGGCTTTCGTTCTTTCTTTTGAAAAAATTAGCACCTTCCTTCCATTATTGAAATATTAAATGCATAAAGTTAATTTATTATTTTAATGATGTATTGTTAAATTCCACCATAAACTCAAAGATACCTGCAAGAAATAGGTTAATATTATTTTTGTTTGTAAAAAAACGAACTGAAATTTTCTATAATCGTTTCTTCACTCATTCAAGATTATAGCGATAATTAACTATGAAACCAATAAATATTAATTTGCATTTCCCTTTACAACAATAATAATGGAAATAAATTAATGGATTAACTTATTTGTATGTAGGCTTAAGTAGTTGAGGTTAAGCAATAATAATCACACCAGAATTGGAAATAAAACGTGATTAATAAATTTTATTGTAACAGACTTTTTCTACGTCTCTAATAAAATAATTTCAAATAAAAATAATAAAAAATTAACAGCTATAATTAAAAACATTTATCCTTTGAAAAAAATATAGTAGGTTTTACTTCTAACCATTTTCAATAAATCATTACATATTTTAATTGAAAATAAAAAGGAACTCAATAAATTACAGTTAAATGACGAACTTATTATTTTATGGATCTTTATTTTATTTGAGTAAAATATACCTATTATTCCAATTGTATTGTTATTTTAGCCACTGCTAACTTTGTGATGTCAGCGCCAATAAGAAAAGCATTCTCACGCTTTAGCATCAATCATGAAATCACGCTACATCAAAGCTAGCACTCGATGTGTCCATTCTTTAAATCTCTATTCGATTCAGTCTGTTCAACTTACCAGAAAGATGAAAAGTGGCTTCGTCAGAAAACACCACGGAACGAATAAATTCATCATCGTTTTGAATTAAAGTCGCACACGACCGTGGACAGTTCTCTTGCCTTTTGTCCTCTGGCTTGCAGCAACTTTATCACGAGTATTTTGAAAAACCACTTGCAAAGAATCAGTGTTCCATTTACAGATTGCAGGCCCACTAGGTAGATCTGCAACAAACTTTGTTCGGTAATGCCGTTGCACATTAATAACCTACTAGCTCACAAGAAAATCAAGCTTTTCTGTCTTCTATAGCAGCCATTTCGCGTCAATAATGAACAAATTTGTTTATAAGCGCTATTATGGGGCAGTCTTACCAACTAGAAAAACATGTTACCACAACTTAACTTTCTGAGTTCTTCTTTCCATTGGTGCTATTTTCATGTAATCTTGTCTTAAAATCAGTGTCCCATTTACGGATTGTAGGCCCACTGGATGGATCTACACCAAACTTAGTTCAGTAATGCAGTTCCAGATTAATAACCAACTGGTTCACATGAAAATCAAGCACACAAAAGCTTTTGTATCCTCTATAGCAGCCAGAGGCGGCTCCTCAGGGCAGGCAGGGTAGGCTAAGCCTACCTCAACACATTTAGAAAAACCTAAAAGTGGATATTTATTAACTACCCCAACACATTTGGAAAACCTTATATAATTATATACTCTTGTCTAGGTGCTTAGAAATTCTTCAATTAACTATGAATGGGATTTTTTGAGGGTTAGTTGGACGTTGCTTACTACTGGCAGTTCGATTTATGCGACAAGAATACACTGGACAGATCACGATGCTTCAGAAGGTAGGCAGAAGCGAAGTTAGCCGACATTCCACGTAACTTCAAAGCTGGCCCTGGAGTAAGCATTAAAAGAGATCGCTATTCTAAATGCTTTCTTAGCGCATGCGTTCTATGCTTAAGCCAGCGCGCTAGAAATCTGCCTGCCCTAACGAGAACCCACGAGCATTATCGAACACCTACGATTTGCGAAATTTCTGTTTGAAAGTTTCACGAGTTGGAACGTAGATTGTTACGAGTAGTATAACAGTTTGTAAACAGTGTGTTTTAAAAGATGTTTTTAACAGTGTATTTTAGAAAATGTGATTTTTGCAAGTACGTACTGTATATTAGTGTTATGTATATTTGGTGATCTATAGTTAATGTAAGTGATAACAATAATATTATATTATGACTGATATAATAAGTAAACTGTTACGTTGTCCGTTTTCGAGTCGTAATGACATTGAAAAGAGAAGTATTTTGGACAATGGACGACCCACTCCTGCATTAAGCTCTGTTGTTCATAAAGTCAGTGCTATAGGTGCAAGAAAATTTAATCCTTCATGGTATGAAACACTACGAAATGGAAATATAAAAATTGGAGATTTATCCTTCGAAAAGGTGGAAAAATTCAAATATCTTGGAGCAACAGTAACAAATATAAATGATACTCGGGAGGAAATTAAACACAGAATAAATATGGGAAAAGCCTGTTATTATTCGATTGAGAAGCTTTTGTCATCTAGTCTGCTGTCAAAAAATCTGAAAGTTAGAATTTATAAAACAGTTATATTACCGGTTGTTCTGTATGGTTGTGAAACTTGGACTCTCACTTTGAGAGAGGAACATAGGGGCTAGGGGCTAAGAGGGATGAAGTTACAGGAGAATGGAGAAAGTTACATAACGCAGAACTACACGCATTGTATTCTTCACCTGACATAATTAGGAACATTAAATCCAGACGTTTGAAATGGGCAGGGCATGTAGCACGTATGGGCGAATCCAGAAATGCATATAGTGTGTTAGTTGGGAGGCCGGAGGAAAAAAAGACATTTGGGGAGGTCGAGACTTAGAGGGGAGGATAATATTAAAATGGATTTTAGGGAGGTGGGATATGATGATAGAGACTGGATTAATCTTGCACAGTGTATGGACCGATGGCGGGCTTACGTGAGGGCGGCAATGAACCTGCGGATTCTTTAAAAGCCATTTGTAAGTAAGTAAGTATGGTATGAAACACATAAATGGCTAACAGGAAGTGAAGTTAAAGCTAAGCTGTAGGTGGTCACGTTTGTTATTGTAATCTAAAGAAGGTACTTGGAATCAGATCATATTTGTAACTCGGTAAGTCTAAAGAGACTTGAAAAGAATTTGAATCAATTTCGGAAATGTTGTCTGAACAACAAGGGTTGCAAGACAACAGTATAACAATAAACTAGAAAAAACCGACAAATTATGAGACGGCTCAATGATGTAACAGTATTGTTATGTAAGCAAGAGTTAAGTTTTCGGGGGGCATGATGGAAGCGAGCTGTCATTGAATCGCGGGAATTACATAAAAATGTTCTGTAAATTTTGCCTACCCTGGACATTTGACTACGAGCCGCCACTGATAGCAGCTATTTTTCCTCAAAATAGAACAAACTTCTATTCAGGGTGTTTCAAAAATACGGGGCATAATTTCAGGTATGTATTTCCCACATGTAGACAATCAAAATAGTTCATTACAACATGTGTCCGGAAATGCTTTATTTCCGAGTTATGGCCTTCACAACATTGAAATTCACCGGAACGTTTTTCTTTCCGCAGATCGTTGCCGTCAAAGGAGACATTAAGAGGGCACTCTGAGAGTTCATTCCGACTTGTGGGGCCATTTAAAATCATTGGTTTATTCGTCTCCGGTGCCTGATTTGGAATCCCTTCGGAATCGAATTGTGGCATGTTCTGAGGACATACGCAATACTCCTGGAGTTTGGGATCGTGTTCGCAGGTCAATGAGACATCGATGTGAGGTCTGTATTCAAGCAGGAGGTGGACATTTTGAACATCTTCTGTAATGACAACGACCTGCAGAAAGAAAAACGTTCCGGTGAATTTCAATGTTGTGAAGGCCGTAACTCGGAAATGAAGCATTTCCGGACACATGTTGTGATGAACTATTTTGATTGTCTACATGTGGGAAATACATACCTGAAATTATGCCCCGTATTTTTTAAACACCCTGTATATGCGCTATTATGAGGCAGTGTTACCAACTAGGAAAATAATGTTGCCACAACTAAACTTTTTGAGTTTCTTTTTCCATTGGTGCTATTTTCATGCACCTCAGATACATAGAACGTAAATTGCATGTGTTCGAAACCGGACAGTTCTTTTGTAGGAGCCCTGTATTTACACAGTAGTAGCTACATCGGCTGAATAGCAATAATAATAATAATAATAATAATAATAATAATAATAATAATAATAATAATAATAATAATAATAATAAGGTCAGCATTTTGAACACCTATTCTTGGTATATATCACCTTTACTTTTAACTTCGCTCTAGAATATGCCATTAGGAAAGTTCAGGATAACAGGCAGGGTTTGGAATTGAACGGGTTACATCAGCTTCTTGTCTATGCGGATGACGTGAATATGTTAGGAGAAAATCCACAAACGATTAGGAAAACACGGAAATTTTACTTGAAGCAAGTAGAGCGATCGGTTTGGAAGTAAATCCTGAAAAGACAAAGTATATGATTATGTCTCGTGACCAGAATATTGTACGAAATGGAAATATAAAAATTGGAGATTTATCCTTCGGAGAGGTGGAAAAATTCAAATATCTTGGAGCAACAGTAACAAATATAAATGACACTCGGGAGGAAATTAAACGCAGAATAAATATGGGAAATGCGTGTTATTATTCGGTTGAGAAGCTCTTATCATCCAGTCTGCTGTCCAAAAATCTGAAAGTTAGAATTTATAAAACAGTTATATTACCGGTTCTTCTGTATGGTTGTGAAACTTGGACTCTCACTTAGAGAGAGAACATAGGTTAAGGGTGTTTGAGAATAAGGTGCTAAGGAAAATATTTGGGGCTAAGAGGGATGAAGTTACAGGAGAATGGAGAAAGTTACACAACACAGAACTGCACGCATTGTATTCTTCACCTGACATAATTAGAAACATTAAATCCAGACGTTTGAGATGGGCAGGGCATGTAGCACGTATGGGCGAATCCAGAAATGCATATAGAGTGTTAGTTGGGAGACCGGAGGAAAAATACCTTTAGGGATGCCGAGACGTAGATGGGAGGATAATATTAAAATGGATTTGAGGGAGGTGGGGTATGATGATAGAGACTGGATTAATCTTGCACAGGATAGGGACCGCTGGCGGCTTATGTGAGGGCGGCAATGAACCTTCGGGTTCCTTAAAAGTCATTTGTAAGTAAGTATTCTTGGTATAATTCAGTTAGGGATATCTACATGTCTGCTCTTAGACAGCGAGGAATCTCAACAGAAAATGTGCATTATCTGGACAACGGTTAATTTGCGGAAACTTTTTGCTTGTGTTAGTTTATAATTTTCATCTGTAAATTATTGACCATCTCTTTTGAAACACTCTGTAATGTTGAAATAGTGAAATGAGAAAGTCAGAGAAACCGAGATTTGTTGAAAGAAAATAAACTTCCTTCGTCTAAAGTTCGGCAGGATCTACAGAACATGGATCGTGGCCACTTCAGCGAAATCCATAAAACTTGACTCAGATGCAACTGTATTTTAGCTCTTTAGAATCACGCGAAAGCCACTGTTCACTCAGATGTAAAGATGCATCGCTTGCAAAGTTCATTCATCGCTCATTACACGCAAGACAGCGTTACCGAATCCTGAACCAAAGTGAAAGGGCAGAAATTAGGGAAAGGAAGAGCAATCTGTTTCTGTTCAGGATGTGCCGCACATGCGCAGGTCGGTCGCATTTAATCTAACAACAAAAGCCTGAGCAATTTATTAAATAACATCCGCATTAAGAAAGCAAGTCCATATACTCGGTCGTCGTTACCGGCCAACCGTGACAACGTTTACATCAGAATAAAATGCCGGTAGCAGTGTTTTCTCTTCCTCTAAGTTCAAAGCACTGCCAAGTGCCAACAATCGTCTTTCAATGCGCTGAAAGATTATGAAGGCTGATTGCGCAACTTAAATTGCTCCATTTCCTTCGATGACTTGTTGTTTTCGGTACGTTCACTGGTAAGTGTCTATTTTAAGCTGAATAAATATACTAAGTGCATGTTAAATATAAACACTCTGGAAGATGCACAAAAGTAACAGAGTCTAACTGAACTTGTCACTTATAAAAGGAATTTTCCACATTAGGTCGAAACACAAGGAAATACTGTAGAAAAAGTGAAAAAAAATATAGCCGCGAATTCTAACTCTAATACGCAAAAATAAATATGTAGACCTAACTGGTAAGTGTCTATTTAAGCTGAATAAATATACTAAGTGCATGTTAAATATAAACATTCTGGAAGATGCACAAAAGTAACAGAGTCTAACTGAACTTGTCACTATAAAGGAATTTTCCACATTACAAGGAAATACTGTAGAAAAAGTGACAAAAAATAAATAACTCTAATACGCAAAAATAAATATGACCTATGTATTTGTTCTTTTCGGTACGTTCACTGGTAAGTGTCTATTTAAGCTGAATAAATATACTAAGTGCATGTTAAATATAAACATTCTGGAAGATGCACAAAAGTAACAGAGTCTAACTGAACTTGTCACTTATAAAGGAATTTTCCACATTAGGTCGAAACACAAGGAAATACTGTAGAAAAAGTGACCAAAAAAATATAGCCGCGAATTCTAACTCTAATACGCAAAAATAAATATGTAGACCTATGTATTTGTTCTTTTCGGTACGTTCACTGGTAAGTGTCTATTTTAAGCTAAATAAATACACAAAGAGCATGTTAAATATAAACAGTCTGGAAGGTGCACAAAAGTGTACCTGAACTTGTCTCTTATAAAGGTAATTCCCATATAAGGTCAAACACACAAGGAAATACTGTAGAAAAGGTGACCAAATCTCAATAAATTCCTACGTAAAGATTAATCTTAAGACCTACAGAATAATAATGGCAGTTGACTTAATATATATCAACATATATGTCGAACTAGAGGGTTTGGAATTGAACGGGTTACATCAGTTTCTTGTCTATGCGGATGACGTGAATATGTTAGGAGAAAATCCACAAACGATTAGGGAAAATACGGAAATTTTACTTGAAGCAAGTAAAGCGATAGGTTTGAAGGTAAATCCCGAAAAGACAAAGTATATAATTATGTCTCGTGGCCAGGATATTGTACGAAATGGAAATATAAAAATTGGAGATTTATGTGTTCTTCGAAGAGGTGGAAAATTTCGAATATCTTGAAGCAAAAGTAACAAATATAAATGACACTCGGGAGGAAATTAAACACAGAATAAATATGGGAAATGCCTGTTATTATTCGGTTGAGAAGCTGTCAAAAATCTGAAAGTTAGAATTTATAAAACAGTTATATTACCGGTTGTTCTTTATGGTTGTGAAACTTGGACTCTCACTCTGAGAGAGGAACATAGGTTAAGGGTGTTTGAGAATAAGGTGCTTAGGAAAATATTTGGGGCTAAGAGGGATGAAGTTACAGGAGAAAGGAGAAAGTTACACAACACAGAACTGCATTGTATTCTTCACCTGACATAATTAGGAACATTAAATCCAGACGTTTGAGATGGGCAGGACATGTAGCACGTATGGACGAATCCAGAAATGCATATAGAGTGTTAGTTGGGAGACCGGATAGAAAAAGACCTTTAGGGAGGCCGAGACGTAGATGGAAAGATAATATTAAAATGGATTTGAGGGAGGTGGGATATGATGATAGAGAATGGATTAATCTTGCTCAGGATAGGGACCAATGGTGGGGTTATGTGAGGGCGGCAATGAACCTCCGGGTTCCTTAAAAGCATGAAGTAAGTAAGTAATACTTAATACAGTTCCAAGGATAATGACCTTTGTAATTAAATATTTCTTTCCGCTTGCATGTCTGGACTAGAACCATAAAAGTTTTTAGTCCATTTTATAGGCCTCTAATACACGCTTATTTTACAACAGTATTAATTACACAGGATGAAACAAGGAAGAAACATACATAGTTTATGCATTCAGAGTAATTTTGTGTTATAAACGTATGAATGAAAGCAATAAAAATAATCCCTGCTGCTAGTTTGTCATTCTGAGAGCAATGTATTACTTGAATCTTTTATAACATTCACTTTGAGAAGAAAACCAACTAGACTACATTAAGGAAGACATTTTATTATGCAGTACTTACACTCCCTCAGGTTCAGAATTACATATCACCTATAGATCGAACTCGATCGGCAGCACACTGTGACGTACGCGTAGGTGGTGGACAAAGTTGTCCTCGGAACTTCGGTTTCCTTTATCATAATGTTTCCAGTGTCGTCCTCTTATTGTCATATCCTCATTTTGTGGTTTGAAATGATGTTTCATAATTACTTTATTACTTTGTTTCCTTCCTATATTGTCTCGATGTAAGCATTTCACAGCGCCGACAACGTGACCTGGGAACTCACTACTTGTCACTGTAATAGAGTGTTTTCGCACCCTACTGGTACGCTAAACGCTTAACGCTATGGAGACGTCATTAATGAAAGTGCCAATCAAATCTATGCACCTCACGTTATTTCAATAGCGGAGCCACTATCTCTAGACGGATAACGTTAAAGTGAACGAAAAGTGCGTGTGATAAAACACAATTAACAAAGTTAAAAATCCCGAACATGAAGTTTCAAGTTTAAAACCCTAATTTTATTTCACATAAAAACACATATTTTCACAAAAAAATTATGTAAATACATATTTTCAGGAAATCTATTATAAACACATAAATCTTGGAGTTTTTTACGTAAATAATTTTTTACAAGAAGTTTTAAATATTTTAAAACTAAATCAATTATATTACTCAGAAGTACGTTATCTTTTTAAGAATTCTTGGTTGCTTCGTGTTTCTAAGCGCTGTGTGGTGTATCCGTGATCCATTTTCGTAATAGTATCGCCTCAAGTTCTGAGAACTGCTAGGCAGCATATCAGTGTTATTATTAGAGAATAAATTAACATGGACAAGGAGGAGAGATCTTGCAACACCTATAATTAGGAATGTTTATTGTTGCTGAAGATGATTTCATTCCACGCTTTGTTTGTGAAACACAACAGATAAGAGCCCGGGTATGAACATTATTTAATTTAAACAAATCTCTCGCCTCTCGTTCATGTCTATCAAGTACGGCAATATATCTTATTGCAATTCCCTGTTATCGGGCTTCGTCAATCGATATCCTTCAAGATATACTGAAAGATGGTTGTTTAAAAAACGATTTGGCTTTCCTATTAGCAAATTTAAGCTTTTTGTGTGACATCATAAAAAAACTCAAAACATCAAAAAACCTCTTGCCTGAAACAGGGAGGTGTGTGCCGTGGAAATTAAACTAGACTCGCTATCAGGTTCAGATGTACAAGTACTAAGGAACAAATTCCAGAATGTGTTTGGGAAAAACAGTAGATGTAAAAAAAAGTGTAAAGTTGCTCAAGTATTGGAGGGTGTGCCTGTAGGTGAAATTGACGGTGTTTGTGTTTGGGATATTCCTCTCTTTAAATATGCACGTCTGACGTTCTGTGATGCGGAAAGATCGTTTTCACAGTATAAGTCGTTGTTCAGAGATAATCGGCATGCATTTGTGATGGAGAATTTGGAGATGACCTTTGTTGTTCACTGCAATTCTCGGCCATCTACTAGCTCTCAAGTATGGTTGGTGAGTACCTACTTAGTAATATTTTTTTCAAGCTAAGTAAGGTATTTGTGCCATATTAAAAACATATTTTTTATTTTTAGCAAATATTTTCGTACTTTTTAGCACATAAAAATAAATATATTTAATTTTTAGCACATAAAAATCCGCTCCCTAATTATAATCTAATAATATATGTACTCACTAATTTATCTCGCTTCCAGCCACGTTTGTACACTTAGCGGACAGTAGATATTCACCAGCAGCAGACTTGGTTGACATGAAGCAAGGCCGTTGCTAGGAAACCTGCACAAAACAAGACAAGAAACAGTCAGTCCCTACAGAAAGAAGTAAATAAATAATAAAGATGAAATATAATTATTTCATTACTAAAAGTGGGTAGGGGAGTAGTGGGTACAGTGAGACACAAAATATTAAGACATATGTATGCAAGTGATAATTCAAGTATTTTTAAAATCAAGTGCAATAGAAATATACATTAAAACATGGAGTATAATAATACATAAACAAAAATGTTAATAAATGAAGGACATAATATACAATACGTGTTTGTCAAAAAAAAAAAATGCAAATGTCTCACTGTTCCCATTCAGGAGGGTACAGTGAGACACCACAGTGTCTATTAACGGACATTGAAATGATTTACATTTATTTCAAAAGAAAACAAAAACTTGCTGTCTCTTTATCTTGACATGTTCTGCAGGCTTATTTAGAATCATTTTGATGTCTGACTTCGAAACCATTGAAATATCTGGAACATTTGGAAAAGTGAATTTTTCCATGGCATTTCAAACTTTTGCGAAAAAATGAAATTAATGTTTTGTGACGACAAAGCTTATAATTATAAGAATTTAATATAATTCTTTATTATTTTTTAACATTTTCTTAAATTTTGTGAATAATTTTTTATTTATGAAACCATTAAAAATGTAATGTATCCATTATTTTAAGCTACAGTTCCTAAATTGGTTACTAGTATGTTCATTTTTAATGTTAGTTACTGGTAAATGGAATATAATTACAGTTTATTTTTGCAAATCATTGGTACATGGGAACACTGAGACGTCTCAGTGTACCCTTCAATGGCATGTCTCACTGTTCCCTTTACGCATAATTCATTTAAAAATGACGCCATCACTTCAAAATTAAAACAAGAAAGACGAAACTTTGCCAAACATAATCTCAAATACCATAGTATTAGGTAACAAAACATTCATATTTATATCTCATTTGTATATCCAATATAAACACAAGCCAAAATTTTACTTCTAGAGTGAAAAATTACGAATTATTTTTTCATCGCTCACCTTTATAACTAGAATCAAATAGAGTATGAAAACACTGTTACTTTACTCATGCAACATACAACTCCACTGTTACCAACATCTCAACATCAAAATTTATCATCTAATAAAAAATGTCTCACTGTTCTCCCTGTCTTACTGTACCCACTTCTCCCCTATGGGGGCTGTGGCGGAATTGTTCAGTACAGATTTAGCACCAGCGGCGCCTGTAATCTTGCTGCACTGCACAGCAATGACAAGATAATGAGACAAGCACCCGACAAAGGCTCTCTCGACTGTTCCCATGCCAACTGCTCTTATGGAACGACATTTTAAATGAAATGAGTTAGGATTTCCTTCTCTGGGAAGTCTGGGGTCCATTCAGTGCTAGTTCTCAGTGGTTGGAAGGTGGTAACACATTATTCCACAAGTATTTTAAAATATAAGGGATATTTAGAATAGCTGGGATGATGAGCCGAAAATAGACAAACTATGGAGCAAAATGGCAGGGATATATTCGAACAAAATTTGTAGGTCAGCAATCGCATTTTATATCTATATTTAAAAGTAGCCTATTTTTAGCAACACTTAAACGAGAAGTGCCGTAAAATCTCACTAACGTTCTACCAAAGCCTAGTACATACGAGCTATTCCATCTCAAATCGACCGAAATAAAGAGAAAATTGACCTTAACAATTTCTAAATACAATTAAACTTTTTTTGTACGTAGAGAACTGTGATACAATGCTTTGTGCAAAGTTTGAGGCATCAGAACTTCATAGTGTTTAAATTAAAAATATTTAAATTTATCGTAATTCCATATAATTAGCAACTTTAAACTGTTGTGGCTCCGAAACCCTTTCACCCAATGATCAAAATCGTGGTTTATTTTGATGCTGAGAAATTAAAGTTTATATTGGCACATAAACAGATTTTCTTACTTTTTATGGAAATTGAGAAATTTAGATTTTTCCTCATTAAGACGCCTTTGCTTAGGAAAAATATTTAAAAATATATAATAATAATAATAATAATAATAATAATAATAATGATTTATTTTAGCTGGCAGAGTTAAGGCCGTAAGGCCTTCTTTCCACTCAACCAAAAAGTGTATATACATAAAACTTACAAAGAATCCAACAATTTGATTTAGATGAGAGTTACATGTATTTATTTACAAATTAAACAACAAAATACTATGAACTATTAATTAAACACTGAAATAAACTGTGTAGCAAATTAAACTAAAATACATAGAATGTTAATATATTTCAAATAATATTAGATAATAGAAAGAGATTATTACGAGACAATTAAAATACAGCACAATCAGGATGATGTCTAAAGAAAAAGTAACAATGTAGTCAGTGATAGTTTAAATCAGTATGATTGGAGTGAAATGCTAATAAGGTTATCTTTTAAGCTGTTCTTAAAGGTGTTTATTGTCTTGCAGCCCCTAATACTTTGTGACAAGGAATTCCATTGACGCGAGGTGGATATTGTGAAAGATGATGAATAACAAGATGTTCTAAAGAGGTTACTTAACAGATAAGTGATCTGGTATTTACGTCGTGGTTAGAGTATAGATAAGAGAAACGAGACGAAAGGTAATTTGGTGTTGAAGTGTGCAGAATTCGAAAGAGTAAAGACAAAGAGTGTAAAGTTCTACGTTCGGCATTTAGATAGTTAGATTCCGCATTGAAAGTACAAATAAACACATATTTTTTGCTAATGGTATGTTGATAAGAAAGTAGGCTATTGAAAATATCAAATAAACAAAATAAATAGTACGCGCGTGAACTAACCATCTGACTGTGAGACGGGAACTAACCCAGATAAGCAAGGTCAGGAGACAAACACGTGATGTTTCGTCTAGTAGCGCATAGCTGGGCTAGCTTTATCACAAGTTTTCATAAACACAGGATTAAAATGACGCCCAACGCTCGCTTATCTTCAGCTCTCGGCCAGTGCCTGCGGTACTGCGCCGTTCAAATCCAGGCGTGTGAAAATAATTTATTTAATACCCTCGAAACTTATTGCCATACCACTAAGCAAACAATGCCGAATCCCTCTTAATAATGCAATGTTTTTTCTCAATTTTTTTTTATATTTTTACAAAGGATCAAAAAGCCTAAAAGTAAGTAAAATCAGATTATCTGTCTCTCTGTACACAATAAAAATAAGGATTATTTCTTATCATAACCTACCGAATGTCAGCTTCAAAATGAGCTCTCGTTCAATGTTCTGCAGTAAATGGTTCCAGAGTTCTGAGCGCTGAAAGAGGCTTGTTTTTCTAAAATACGCTAAATTTGTCGCTCAACAATACGAAAACCGTTTGACTTTCGATAGTATATTTTTGCAAATGCACTCTCCTCAGCACCTTCTATAAATAGGGAAAAAATCAGAGTATAAAAAAATGCGAGGTTTTTTACTGATCGATTTCATATGGACTAGCCCATACAGTCACGAAGCTCAATACGTTGGGAATATGCATCCATAGATAATTGCTAATCACTAGGATCGCTACTATCGCCTCGTAACAGACAATGCGAAATAGTACCGGCACAGTCTATTGTTCCTAGTACCCTCACAACTCAAGTTTCGTGACTGTATATACTAGACTGTGGTTCTACGGTAAGTTATATCTGCATTGCATGCATAGTATGAGTCCCGTACACGTATGAAAATATATAAATTATGCTAATAAGAAGAAATCACGAGCGCAAATTACGAGTAATAAGATTATTCAACAGATAAAATTCAGTAACTTGAAAAAAAGAATTACTTACGTAAATGATGACAATTGTTATAAAACACAGCAATAAGACATTATTATGTTTCCTTGTAATGAAGTTCAAAAACAAACTGCTATCTATCACGGCTTACTAGAATACTATTGCCAGCTACTCAGAGCGGAAATACGAAACAACAATACTTAACCTCAAAAGTAAGATAAGCCGAAATGTTACATTAACAGAATAAAAACACGGAAGGTTTTTACAGACGTTTATTTATTACTTGAAGTTACAGTTAAAACGCAATTTTCAAAGTTAAATTTTGTTGACATTTCTTGATTTTCTGTGATTGACACTGAAGTGAACTGGACTGAGCTGGAGGTAGAGGGAGTAGCAGTGGGATGGGTAGGATTTATTTGCAGTATTAAGTACCCTATAATCCATCCTTGTCATCCGAGGCTTCTGTTGAGACTTGAAAGCAATGTAAAAATGACGCTCAATGGGTTGCTAGCCCAAAGAGGTGCAATTGGTGGGGTTCCCACCTATACAGCATTTCCTCTGCATATGACATTTCAGTTATACCGCTGATACTCGGTCCCCAGAGCCTCGTTCGTTCAAAACGGGTTGTACCACGGGAAGGTGAGGATGGGATTTGGGTAGGAGAGGTTGTAGATTGAATGCACATCACTACCTTTTAGCAACCCATTATGCAGTTCATCAGCAAATATCAACTTCAGTGGAAGGGTCATCTCGAACGAATGAATCGATGCAGAATTCCAAAAGCACTGCTTCATTACAATCCATATGGCACAAGATCTCTGGGCCGTCCAAAGAAGAGATGGACTGAAAATTCTAGTTTGAGACCGTAACAGGCCACTTGGCCTAATACTTGTTAGGAAGATGATGATGATGATGATGATGATGATGATGATGATGATGAAGTACCCTATATTCTAGAGAAGTGAATTAATGACAAGGCACGCAAATCACCCATTCCACTTAGTTGATCAAAGCCCGTGTCTATTAACGGGAGCTATTGGAACAATAAACAATAACAGGCATAATTAAATGATTTCATCAATATAATCAAGAATTATTAATAATTGGTATAACTATTATATTATTAACAATAATTCAATGATGACGAGATATTGTCTGAGAAGGGACTTATCAAGGATTACATACCAAAATAGTAACAAAAGGATTGCGATGAGGTATAATCCTATTTATTATTTCTCTACGATCGATGAATGATGCTGTTTTTTTTTATCAATGTCTTGAAACGACGCTTGGGCGAATCGTGAACTCGCCATGTTTGAATATGCCGTTAACAGAGTGATGACGTAATCACTGCATCCTAACACGATCACATGTCCAGTATTGTACGAGGTGTCTTATGGGATACGACATAAGACGCCTGACGCCTCCTTACATAGCGTCTTATCAAGAAACACAACTGTGATTGGTTGATTTTAAGGCGGTTCTGAAACGTTATTGGCCAGTATCGCAAGTTCATTCCTTAAATAAAATTGAATAGTTATTATCAGTATTGTTATCATTATCGTTATCATTATTATTATTGTTATTATTATTACTATAAAACATTAATTTACTGTAATATTTCTTACCTCATGTCAAGTGCAGTACTCATCGCAAATTATTGTCTTATGTGATGGTAAAGAGCCTGGCCTATGAGTATTTAAGCCTAGTGTTATCAAGAATCTGCATGAATGCGTATTGATCATCATCACCATTATCAAATAATAATAATAATAATAATAATAATAATAATAATAATAATAATAATAATAATAATAATAACTTACTTACAAATGGTTTTTAAGGAACCCGCAGGTTTAATGCCGTCCTCACATAAGCCCGCCATCGGTCCCTATCCTGTGGTCGTGCCAGGGAATCAGTCCCATTCCGAGGCATATTGCATGGATTCGTAACAAACTGTTTTTATGGTGATGGGTGGTTAGCCCTTCGCCCAACCCCAAGCTGGAGAACCATCCATTATCGGCTGTCCACGACTGCTTATTCAATATATTCGCAGGTACCAATAATAATAATAATAATAATAATAATAATAATAATAATAATAATAATAATAATAATAATAATAATAATCCTATACTCCGAAAGTTTACAGACTTGTAGACTGTGGAGACATGTAGAAACACTTATCCTCAAGAAAATGCTTGGGCGAAAGCGACCGATTTCATAGTATTTTGTTGTTTAATTCGTAAATAAATCTTCTATACATGTAACTCATATCTAAATGAAATTGTTGAATTTTTTTGTAAGTTCATATATATGTATGTATACTTTTTGCTGGTTGAGTGGAAGAGAAGGCCTTACGGCCTTAACTCTGACAGCTAAAATAAATCATTATTGTAAATTATTATTATATCTGGAGGCCGTCTCTTTTATCCGCAACGCCATGCCGTTGTGATAGGGACCCACAATACATGGTAGTAATAATAATAATAATAATAATAATAATAATAATAATAATAATAACAACAACAACAACAACAATAATAATAATCCTACCTTGGAGAGGAACAGACGTAGATGGGAGGATAATATTAAAAATGGATTTGAGGGAGGTGGGATATGATGACAGAGACTGTATTAATCTTGCACAGGATAGGGACCGATGGCGAATTTATGTGGGGTTGGCAATGAACCTACGGGTTCCTTAAAAGCCATTTGTAAGTAATTAAATAAGTAGTAGTAGTAGTAGTAGTAGTAGTAGTAGTAGTAGTAGTAGTAGTAGTAGTAGTAGTAGTAGCAGTAGTAGTAGTAGTAATAATAATAATAATAATAATAATAATAATAATAATAATAATAACAACAATAATAATCCTACCTTTGGAGAGGCACAGACGTAGATGGGAGGATAATATTAAAATGGATTTGAGGGAGGTGGGATATGATGGTAGAGACTGTATAAATCTTGCACAGGATAGGGACCGATGGCGAATTTATGTGGGGGTGGCAATGAACCTACGGGTTCCTTAAAAGCCATTTGTAAGTAATTAAATAAGTAGTAGTAGTAGTAGTAGTAATAGTAGTAATAATAATAATAATAATAATAATAATAATAATAATAATAATAATAATAATAATAACAATAATAATCCTACCTTTGGAGAGGCACAGACGTAGATGGGAGGATAATATTAAAATGGATTTGAGGGAGGTGGGTTATGATGGTAGAGACTGGATTAATCTTGCACAGGATAGGGACCGATGGCGGGCTTATGTGAGGGCGGCAATGAACCTGCGGGTTCTTTGAAAGCCATTTGTAAGTAATTAAATAAGTAGTAGTAGTAATAGTAGTAGTAGTAGTAGTAGTAGTAATTATAATAATAATAATAATAATAATAATAATAACAATAATAATCCTACCTTTGGAGAGGCACAGACGTAGATGGGAGGATAATATTAAAATGGATTTGAGGGAGGTGGGATATGATGGTAGAGACTGGATTAATCTTGCACAGGATAGGGACCGATGGCGGGCTTATGTGAGGGCGGCAACGAACCTGCGGGTTCTTTGAAAGCCATTTGTAAGTAATTAAATAAGTAGTAGTAGTAGTAGTAGTAGTAGCAGTAGTAGTAGCAGTAGTAGTAGTAGTAATAATAATAATAATAATAATAATAATAATAATAATAATAATAATAATAATAATAATAATCCTATACTCCGAAAGTTTACAGACCTGTAGACTTTAGAGACATGTAGAAACACTTATCCTCAAGAAAATGCTTGGGCGAAGGCGACTGAAAAATAAAATAATTTTACCCGACAATCATGTTTCGAGCAGTGTTGCCAACGCATAAATTGTATCCCCGTCAGTCTATCACCCGGAAATCCGTCAGAATCCGTCTAAATTAAAAAAGAAAGTAAGACCCACTCAATATATCTACATAGAAATAAAAACAAATATTAACACAACTTCCTTAACAATCTTGATTAAAATAATAATAATTAATCCACATAATCTACCTCTAGTTCTGCAGTTGATGTGCTTTGTTGGTCTACGCTCCCCCAAAAATTAAACAATTACAAATGACAGCAGCTAAAAATGTTAAAAGACGATGTAATTCGTAATTTCCGCCAGAAAATCCGTCACCCGTCAAAGCTATTCTTTTCCCGTTCGCTGCATATCACCGTCTTTCGCAAGTCTTTCGTGGCTCCGACTTAAAGAACGTAGAAATTTACACTCTTTGTCTTTTCTCTTTCGAATTCTGCACACTTCAACACCAAATTACCTTTCGTCTCGTTTCTCTTATCTATACTCTAACCACGACGTAAATACCAGATCACTTATCTGTGGCACGCTTAGTATACCTCTTCATAGAACATCTCGTTATTCATCATCTTTTACAGTATCCACCTCGCGACAATGAAATTCCCTGTCACGAAGTATTAGGGGCTGCAAGACAATAAACACTTTTAAAAACAGCTTAAAAGATAACTTTCTTAGCATTTCACTCCAATCATACTGACTTAAACTATCACTGTCTACATTGTTACTCCTTCCTTTAGACATCATCCTGATAGTGCTGTATTTTCAAAATTGTCTCATAATAATCTCTTTCTATTATCTAATATTATTTGAAATATATTAACATTCTATGTATTTTAGCTTAATTCTTCTACATAGTTTGTATTTCAGTGTTTAATTAATAGTTCATAGTATTTTGTTGTTTAATTCGTAAATAACTCTTGTATACATGTAGCTCTTATCTAAATCAAATTGTTTAATTCTTTATAATTTGATACATATGTATGTATGCTTTTTGCTGGTTGAGTGGAAGAGAAGGCTTTACGGCCTTAACTCTGCCAGCTAAAATAAATCATTATTATTATTATTATTATTATTATTATTATTATTATTATTATTATTATTATTATTATTATTACATTGAAATTCCGTCACTTTTGACAGAATTTCCGTCCAGTTGACAATACTGGTTTCGAGACAGGTATCTATTAAGGCTGGTTCACAACTAACCTGGAACGGAAACGGCAACGAGAACGAGAACGGAAATAATGTTAAAATATATCTATTTAAATGTGAGCATTCACAATAGTTAATTGTGAATCCTCACATTTGAATAAATTTATTTTAACATTATTTCCGTTCTCGTTCTCGTTGTCGTTCATGTTCCCGGTTTATTGTGAACCAGCCCTTACTCTTCCAATATACTTGGCTACTAGAGGAAGTAATGCAAAGTATTTCCATTGACCTTCGAAATCAGCCGCGGCCGTGAACGTTGGAAGTCCGGGGATCACGACAAGCATTCGATTACAGTAACGAATATATTGCTAGTCTGAGTTAAGAGAAAATGTTTCCTCATTGGGCGGAAATAAAGCTGTCATGCATGAGCAGAGATTTGTGTATCTAGTTTCACCCATGATCTGAGTAATAAGGAAAACAGAATACGCTCCTACAACTCCGCTCAAGTCATCTGTTACCTGTGTTAGCACTTTGATTTCTCCTCACTTTCTTTCAGCTTAATTAAGTGCCTTCAACACTTCCCGAATAATCAAATCTAAGAACTGATGTCATGGTAGCGTTTCTGGCCAACAATTCAAACGACCAAGATTGAGTTCCAGATAGGAAGTGGAAATACACATCCTTTCCACAGACACTGTGCATGAGTATGACGGCTCCTGCTGCTCAGCGCTATAGTATTCGTCTTCCATACAGGTGGCTCAGGTTCGATTCCTAGCTTAGGCGTAATGGAATCTGTAGTAGACAAAGCAAACGTTGCAAATGCTTTTCTCGGAGCAGTCCGTTTCCTTCTTTCATTCCACCAACACACATCATCTCTCTCTGATTTCATCTATCATCTGACATAGTTAAAAATAGCCTGGCGTGAAGTCTTGGTAGTAGGCCCCTACAGTCCGGATCAGCTTACTTCATACCGTAAGGGTGAAACCTAACAATTTTCTCCCCATTATTACATACGCTAGTGGATTATGGCGATTTTCTAGTTTGCAGGTTGAATTTTCTTTTGCCAACTTCATTTCGAATTTCGATACTGAGTAATACAGGGACATCATTTTATTTTTACTTGCATTTTTACTGTACCTGCATTTCTGAATGTACTTCACTCTCACCCCTTCACTAATGTCCTTGCTCCCGTCAGACACACAAACTTACGGCCGCTGTTGCATTCGAAGTCTTCAAGCAGTGAAGTAAACACTGCAGTGTATAGTGTGTTTCAGAAATATGATTGCGTTTTCTATAGAAGAAAGAACCTATATTAATAATATCGTACTAAAAAATTATATTCAAGAAACGATAAATTCAATTTCAGAGAATATGCTTCAAAATGTTTTTAATAGTATGCGTACTGAATTGAAGCCTGCATTGTAATGAACGGCAACCATTTTGAACAACTTGTTTAAAAATTCAGATTAGCTTTTTTTGAATTGAGGTGGCTAGAAGCAAAGGAATGCTAGTGGCATTTGTAATAACATGAGTTAAGTGCATCCAGTGTAAGCAAAAGTATCTAAAATTTTAGTGGCAAAGGGATATTTTAATCGCATCACACATTAAAATTTAAATAAAAATTTCACCGATTTTACGAAAGCTTAAATATTTAAACCCCATTTTCTCAAAAGTAACTTAAGTGCACTTACAGCCCTTTACTTATGACCCCCTCAATTTAAATGCACTCTCTATATTGTATGATAACATCAATAATTAGTATGCTAAATAAAGTAGACATTACATAACAAACATAGCCGCCTGAAAATTTGAGTTTTTGAAAAAAAAAATGTTACTACTCTACTGTATTTTGATAAATTCCGTAAAAGTGATGATCAAACTGAAAATCGTAATATCGTATTTCCCTACAATATAAATGGATACACTACTTTTCTCTCCTCCTATACCTAGTAAAATGATCTGTTTACATATTGCACTAGTAACATCAAACTCCTGTAATGGAAGGGGGCAACAGTGTTTCCGAGTATAGCCAGGTTAATGTTAAAAATGTTGGTAAAAATAAAGTGATGTCCCTGTACTACAACTGGTAATGGGAGACCGGAGGGAAAAAGACCTTTGGGGAGGCCGAGACGTAGATGGGAGGATAATATTACAATGGATTTGAGGGAGGTGGGATATGATGATAGAGACTGGATTAATCTTGCACAGGATAGGAACCGATGGCGGGCTTATGTGAGGGCGGCAATGAACCTTCGGGTTCCTTAAAAGCCATTTGTAAGTAAGTAAGGTAATGATTTTCTAACTGTTATGTTGGCAGCAGTGACCGCAGTTGTTGGTAGTGCAAATTGTGAAAATTCAAATTGTTCTAGATTTTTTTAGTAGGTTATTTTACGACGCTTTATCAACATCTTAGGTTATTTAGCGTCTGAATGAGATGAAGGTGATAATGTCGGTGAAATGAGTCCGGGGTCCAGCACCGAAAGATACCCAGCATTTGCTCATATTGGGTTGAGGGAAAACACCGGAAAAAAACCTCAACCAGGTAACTTGCCCCGACCGGGAATCGAACTCGGGCCACCTGGTTTCGAGGCCAGACGCGCTGACCATTACTCCACAGATGTGGACTCTAGATTTTTGAGCCGATTACTGGAAGATAGTGAAATTCGAACATAGTAATAATTAATTAATATCAGTATTAATATTAACACATAATAGTTATTTTATGAGTTGCGTTGTGGTTACAATTCAAGATTATAGTCAGATAAGTTTAAATAAATATAACATACGGTGTGATGCAACTACGAATATTGGGATTATTTTATGATGCGAGTAGTCTTCGTAATACAGGTGCCCTCTCGAACTTCTCTGATTTCAACCGCGTCTCAAAAGAAAAAGGAAAATGCGAGAACATTTTTTGTCATAATACAGTGATAGGTTTTGCAGCCATTATTTCTCCTGTCTTGTGTATAAGTTATATTTCATTTATTTTATTACTGTTATTGTTATTACATAAGATGCTGTAAAAATACACTGTGGCCCAAGTGATATTGACACAACTGTTTACGTCATGAATACTCAATATACAGTATAACAATATATTATGATCGTCAACAGATAAGTACTTCAAGACTTGGACTCTTCTTTCCGTTTTGTCCTCATTTTCGTGAGGATTATAAATCATCACTTTACAGTCACGAACAGCCTCAACCCTCCTTCGTCTAACAACATGGAGTAAGGTCATTGCTTAGGAAAACAGAAAGCACGTTTTTATATAGTAACTAGCCGTACCCGTGCGCTCCGCTGCACTTGTTAGAAATAAATATAAAGTAATTATATAATTAAAATAGGACATCTGGTCCAGGGAACATTCGTGTTTGATAGAAGGATAAATCGTTTAATATATCACTTAATTTAAATTGTATTTAAATAATTAAAATGCGATCATTTTGCTCCAGAGACCACTCATTTAGTGCAATGATAATTCCTTTAACATGTTTCTTAATTGTTATTACATGCAAATAGTTAAAATATGATCATTTGGTTCAGGGAATATCCGTTTTTGGTGCAATTTGGTCCCATCAAAATTTTGCTTGGAATGAAACGTATGGGAAACCATTTTTAAAGAAACTTTTCTTATGTAACATTTTTCACAAAAATCAATAATAAGAGAGATATTTTGGTTTATTTAATTGAACCCCCTTATAACCTCCTTTTAAATAAATTAGTTTGAATGTCATATAGCCTAAAATCTAACTTACAACGAACTTAATTTATATTCCAATTTTCATCGAAATTCGTTCAGCCATTATCGCGTGAAAAGGAACAAACATCCAGACAGACAGAGAGAGACATACAATCAAAAATTTCTAAAAAGCGATTTTTGGTCCCAGGATGAATAATTATACATGCTAATACCAATCGTTAATTCTCTGAGATGAAAATGAATATGTTCATAAACATTATTTTAAGAAATACAGGAAATGAATATACAGAATAGCCTATCAAGTTTTCTATGCATAAGAAGCTATTTTAATCTCAGAAGTTACTGTAATAACATTATAGCATTATGTCCATCTAGAGAAACTATACTTTCCAATGGTGAAATATTAATTAATTATACAAATCGGTTCATTTAGCTTTCGATATTACTTCATACAAACACAGAAACATTCTCTGTAGGCTATGTTTAATAGCTTTCGATTGTTGTTGTCCAAGGCCCCTTATAGACGAAGTCATTTTTTTTATTTCATTACAGCGACTTAGATGGCGTTGTTATTGTAATTTTAAAACTCATTTATCTCATTAAATATCAGTCCTATCAAAATTTTGTATAGAATAAAACTTATCGGAAATCATTTTTAAAGAAACTTTTGTTATATAACATTTTAATGAAAATTAATAATAAGGGAGATATTTCGATTTATTTAATTGAAGTCCCCTTATAACCCCCCTTTTGAATAAAGTATTTTGAATGCCATATAGCCTAAAATCTAAGTTACAACGAACTTAATTTATATTCCAATTTTCATATAAATTGGTTCAGCCATTATCGCGTGAAAAGGTAACAAACATCCAGACAGACAGACAGACAGACAGACAGACAGACATACAAACAAAAATTTCAAAAAAGTGATTTTCGGTTTCAGGATGATTAATTATACATGTTGGGACCAATTATTTTTGGAAAAGCGAAAATTACCAGAAAATTTTCGGCTACAGATTTATTATTAGTATAGATACGCTCCTTGCAATGCCATGGTAACGATACTCGAGCTGTTTTGCAGTGCTTCAGCCTTGTACTGAACTGATACGGGGCGTGCGAGATAATGCCTGGCGCCCTTGTCCATTATCACCACTTTCCAAATTGGCAGCGCTTCCAAAGGAGATAACTGGAGTGAACCCGATCTAGGAACCACACACCAACCAAACCCATTCAGTGACATTCTGCTTGAAATAATGTCTGGAAATTCTGAGGAGGAAACTTCGGTTCCAATTAGATGTGCTTTGTTATTTCATAAAATCTTGGAGCTGTTTTAAGAGAGATATAGATTTGGTTTAATTATAACTTAAAAATGTTTTTTCATCATCATCATCATCATCATCATCATCATCATCATCACAGTTCATATAAGTAATCGGGAAAAAAATTGAGAAAAGTTATTTCTTTTCTAATCAGATATCATTTTGCAGAAAGTGCTTTGTAAGTTGTATAATACGTTACGAGCAGCATGAGTTTCATTTCATAAATTCACAAGTCCGTAAGTTTCAAACTTTGGAATTTAATTTGACTATTACACTTTTACTACGTCATACTACTTTTGACCAATAAAACGGTGCGAAAGAACGTCTTTCAACCAATCACGGCTGCTTTTCGCACAATTTTATCCCTTCCCTAGCGGGCAGGGCATAGTTGCGCCCCACGGTCAGAAAAGATGCAGCATATAAAAAAGGGTCCCTGTTTTGTGGGCATAGTTGCGCCCCGTTCCCATCAGGTAGAGAAAAGGGTATGGCATAGTTGCGCCCCGATGAAATAGGTGGAGAAAAGAAAACACTACGGGAACTCGAGTCTCATAATCAACCAACCTTATTGATTTCTTATTAGATTTAATGTTTATTAAAATGAACACCATGAAGTTGGAAGTACTTTATTAACTGTTTTTCTAATGTTTATGCAGTGATTATCAATAGTCTACCGTTAAAATGAACACCATGAAGTTGGCAGTACTTTATTAACTGACATAATTATTCAAATAAGTGAGCCGTTTGAATATGGGGCCTTAGCAGTCTTGACATTTTATTAGTGATTTTCACACCGTCTGTCGCGTATAGTGAGGTTAATTTAAAATGAATGTTAAGTTTAGTGAAAAGGGTAAAGAGTTAATAATTCACAATGGTTCTAAGTTTCAATTTTCGAAACCCTGTACCGTAGATATATATTTTGATGTACCGAAGTACATATGATATTTCAAGCAGATATTCTGCGTCATCATATGATGAAAGAGTGATGGAACGGAGAATATCTGCATGGAAATAACATATGTATGGTACATCAAAATATATATGATATGCGTAATAAATCACTTTGTGATTTAAGACGTCTCATTCAGTGCACCTCAACACATGTATGGACTTCGGTCCTGCGTTCATAGACATCTATGACGTAGTGTAGAGGGCGGCCACTAGAGGGGAACCCAAGAGATGGAGCTTTCTGAGACGATTCTAACCGGCGTCGGGGTTGTATCCGGTGTGGCTTAGTGGATAAAGCATCAGCACGTTGAAAACCCGGGTTCAAATCCCGGCGCCGGATTTTTCTCCGTTCCATCACTCTTTCACCTGTACCGTTTAAGATATCGATGTAGAAACAAAAATTAATTTCATTTGTTTCAATAAAAAAGTTTATTTTAAATAGCAAAATTGATCATTCCTACCTGATTTTAATGCATTTGTTATTTTTAAGTAATTTATTTATTTTATGACAATCACTTTCCTATTATGCTCATTTGTTTCCATTTGCTACCTGATTTCTTCGGGGCGCAACTATGCCATTTCTGTTTAATTATGCCATGCCTAGGTCTCCCAAGTCCGCAACTAGCATTTCTTTAATTTTATCGCTTCCCTAGCATTTGTTTAATTTTATCCCTTCCTAGCATTTGTTTAATTTTATCGCTTCCCTAGAATTTGTTTGTTTTTATCACTATCCTAGCATTTGTTTCTTTGTTTACCAACATTTGAAACTGCAAATTCTTTACGGTACTATAAAACATGCTTTACAATCGTCATTTGTTTATAGCTCAGACAATCATCTGAAAATGATGGCTCCATTCAAAAGTTTTGGTGAAGCTAACATTAGTGAAATAGAATTTCAGTAAGTCAATTAATATTTTATTGTATTAGAGTACTTTATTTTTCTTATCTTCATATACTTTCTTCTAATCGTGTAATAGTCAATTAAACCCCACTCTAGTTTTGATTTTCTCTAGATAAATCAAAACCTCTAATGAGATTACTGTTGATAAGGTGTTCCAACTATCAATAAGTAATTTATAAAATGGCATTCATACAATATACATTCTTACGATTCATTTTACCGGTTAATTTTACCAGTAAATCGATCAATTCTAAAGGATTTGTCTCGTCATTCTAACAATGTTTCCTTTTCCGCTATTATTCTTTTGCTTTCTTCAAAGTTGTTGCACTTTATTCTAATGGACATGTGTTTGATGTACTTTATTTTCGGACTTCGATTCCTTGCCAAATATTTTCCCCTCCAATATATTAACTAAAAATAAGTTATGTCTGATTATGTGATCAATGAATTTTATTTTAAAGTGAAACTTCGTACATCGTCGTCATCTACCATCATGAACCGTGTTTTTTTTTATCTCTCCATCCCCGCTTGTGTGAGGCTCATAAATCGACATTAGCACAAAATTCAATAAAAGAATTGTGTTATAAAATGACAACATAACTTTAAATATCCTACAATCACTTATACAGTTAATCACTTAAGTATGTACACTATTTTAGACGTTAAGATGTCTTAAAAAAAACAAACAAACAACGAATCATTTCTGACGCCGAAATTTTTTGTGATTTAAGTTTTCTCAGATTTAAAAACCAATTCTTAAACAAAAAGCTAATAAAACTGTGATTAATGATAAAAAGGCAATTATGACGAAGAACAGGATTAAGTTACAAGAAACTTCAATAATTTACTTCGTTTCTCGAGTAGGATACAAGTAACTCGAGATCCTCACATCGTTCTAAGTATAAAGCAGACATTTTCATTTTTTTTTAAGTTTATTATTTAACAGTCCCGCGCCGTACCGTCGCGGTCTAAGGCATCCTGCCTAGGGCTCGCGTTACGGAATGCGCGCTGGTTCGAGTCCTCATGGGGGAAGAAATTTTCTCATGAAATTTAGGCCAGTGTATGGGACCGGTGCCCACCCAGCATCGTGATGCACTTGGGGAGCTACGATAGGTAGCGTAATCCGGTTGCGAATACCAGCTATAACGGCTAACTACACGATACCTCCATTCTGGTTGGATGATCGTCCACCTCTGCTTCGGCATGTGGGCGTGAGGCCAGCAGCCGGCTGGTCGGTCTAGGCCCTTCACGGGCTGTAGTGCCACGGATTTATTTATTTAACAACGCTGTACCAAATACCAGGCTATTTAGTGTCGGTGAAATTAGTGATAGGTACAGGGACATCATTTTATTTTTACTAACATTTTTAATATCAACCTGGCTATACCTTTAGAGAACCGGAAACACCGTTTGCTATCCCCTTCCACGACTTTAGTTCGATGATACTGGAGTAAAACACAAACAAATCACTTTACTAGGTATAGGAGGGTAGAAAAGTAGTTCATCCATTTACGTAAACTAGGAAATATCGCAATTTTGAGTTCCATAATTTTCATTAGGTTTTTGTTTAATCAAAATACAGTACTGTATTAAGAATACGTGTTTTTACTCACGAACAGAGTTATCCATGCGAAAGTATTCATTACGCAATGTATATTATACTGTCTACAGCACATTAGCGGTACAATACAGAGAATGAAGTTAAATTGAAAAATAATCATAATATGGATATTTAAACACAATTTTGAAAATGGTGGCCGTTCATTTCGATACTGGCTTCAGTTCTTTTGTGCATATTATCGCACTATAGACTATTGCATCTATTTCCAATTACCAGTTTCTTCCTTCGTACTAGTAACTCATGTGAAATAATTCTGTATCTACTCCATAAAAGAGTACCTTACGTACTGTAAATTCAATCTTCACTTCTGCCCGACCTGCACAGATAAAATTACTCAGACATGCTATCTACTGTCCGTCCAAGTGGTTATGCCGCAGGATCGTAGAAAGGGGGGAAATCACGTGACAATTAATTACTTAACGAGGCCCTTTTATTTAAGTTATTTTAAACAGTTCTATAATATTACGTAAACGTCCAATTCCTAACAGAAATTAATGTTTTTCAGAAAAGAGCTAAGACAGCCCAGCTCTTAAAGAGGGGCGAGCAGAAGCAGGTGGGGGAAATCGGGATGCGACGTAGGCAAACGGACAGTAGGCCTACCTGTGCGAAAATATGATTCAATATTGAAAGGTCTATCGTCACTGGAAAACGCGAACATATTTCTGGAACGTACTATACTCACTAACTCAGTAGTGTTTACATGCGGCCTTGATTCTATGTGGAGGACAGTTGGAACTTCATTAGTAGAAGGGGTGGGAGTGAAGTATATTCAAAAACTCGGTACAATAAAAATTGAAGTAAAAATAAAATGATGTCCCTGTAGTATTTTGACGAGATGAGTCCAAGGATTTGCCATGTATTTACCTGAAATTCTTCTTAGAGTTAGCGAAAACCTCGGAAAGAAAAAGCCAAGCAGGTAATTATCCCAAGCGGGAATCGAACCCATACCCAAGTACAGCTCTAGATCTGCTCGAACTACGTCTATAACTGGCATTTTCATAACATTTGATGCTTAATAATGGTGGTAACGACGATTATGTTACAGACGACTCTGGTTGCCATTGACAACGAAACAAAATCCATCTGATATTTGAGTCCGGGCCCAAGTGCTGCATTAATAACGTCTATTGGGGAGTCAATCATAGTACGAAATTAAAAGCAACCCATAACGTGGGGCCTCTGGAAGAAGGAAATCTGTTATTTTTAATCCACAGTTCCATTCAATCAAGAATGTTATTTCTAACTAGAAGAAACAACTTGACAAGAGTGTTGAAAAGATTGAGAAAACTGTCGAAAACGTGCCAATCTATTCTGGCATTCATTTGTTTACGTCTGCAGATTCGGGAAGGACGAGGCAACTGCCAACATTTCATGATGGTTCAACACTTCACAACCAGCTGGCAGACATTTTAAAATTTGTGTGCTTACGTCAGCGTGGAGGGTATGAAAGTTTCACTCGCACGTGTCGTGCAAATCGCAGTTCACGATAAACTATTCAAAACTTTATTCTATAATTTATAACCTTTGCCTAATTTATTTCATCTAGTGTTCTGCCAAAGGGCAGGTCTTTCACTGCAAACCCAACTTCCTCCAATCTTTTCTATTTTCTGCCTTCCTCTTCGTTTCCTCATATGATCCATATATCTTAATGTCGTCTATCATCTGATATCTTTTTCTACCTCGAACTCTTTTCCCGTTCACCATTCCTTCCAGTGTATCCTTCAGTAGGCAGTTTCTTCTCAGCCAGTGACCCAACTAATTCCTTTTCCTCTTTCTGATCAGTTTCAGTATTATTCTTTCTTCGCCCACTCTTTCCAACACAGCTTCATTTCTTATTCTGTCAGTCCACTTCACACTTTCCATTCTTCTCCATATCCACATTTCAAAGACTTCTATTCGCTTCTCTTCACTTCATACAATGCTACACTCCATACAAAGCACTTCACTAGTCTCTTCCTTAGTTCTTTTTCCAGAAGTCCGCAGAAAATGCTCCTTTTTCTATTAAAACTTGCTTGGCCATTGCTATCCTCCTTTTGACTTCCTGGCAGCAGCTCATGTTACTTCTTTAGTACACCCCAAGTATCTGAAGCTGTCCTGATTGTTCGTAGCAGTCCAATTGCATTTCTCGTACCTTTTCCCTTCCTCAAGCCTAATATGATTTTAAATTACAGACATCATTCAAAGACGATTGATTTAAGATATGGAACAATGTCAGTTACTTAAAAAAAATCAAGCCTCGTGGAATATTTGTCGGGAACGTTCCTTTAACGAAATGATCTGATTGCGCACGCATCGGCTATTGTTCTACATTTGAGGATGTGGAAGTAAATAGTGAATCTTTTCGAATACAGCCAATATACGAGTAGTACATTCGCGTTTGGAGTGGACTACATACAGGTTAGACCCCGATTACAACGCTAAACAAATACTGAATTTTTTAGTGGGTTATTTTACGACGCTTTATCAGCAGCTATGATTATCTAGCGTCTGAATGATATGAAGGTGATAATGCCAGCGAAATGAGTCCAGGGTCCCAGTATTTGCTCTTAATGGGTTTAGGGAAAACCCTGGAAAAAAACCTCACCAAGTAACTTGTCCAATCAGGATTTGAACCCAGGCCCGCTCGAGATTTATCATTATCATATCACTATCACTATCATTATCATCATCATTATCATCACTATCATTATTATTATTATTATTATTATTATTATTAACGCCCAAATTTATGTTAATTTGAACGTTATACTGTATATTATTTATGGAATTTTAAATTTATGTAATTCTATGTAGGCCAATGAATACAATATGTAGGCGTATTAATTAATATTAAAAATTTTAATGAATATGATAGGCCTACAACGTATTTAATGTAAAAAATGTAACGATATAACGTAATATAATTTATTAATTCATTTATTTATGTATTTATTCATTTATTTATGTATTTATTCATTTATTTATTCATTCATTCATTTATTTATTTATCAATTCATCCATTCATCTGGTAGGGCTAAGTCTAAGCACGAATTTGTGTATTGTATTCAGATTACTACGACTATATTCTGACTGTATTCAGAAGATAGGCCTTCGTTCTCAAGGACAGGATCAATTGCCTTCAACTTCTATGAAGTGTACGGAAAAATAAAATGTGTCTTCTATTGATGGAAATGTTGATTCTTTATTTATATGTCACAAGCTTCAATTTGTAGTTTGCCATTTGTTATTTTTATCATTATTAGTTATAACCAGTAGTATTACTAGTAGTAGTAGTAGTAGTAGTAGTAGTAGTAGTAGTAGTAGTTAGTAATGGAAGGCAGCAGCAGTTGGTAGCAATATTGGTTGCAGTGAGCAGCAGCAGAGTGGTAGTAGTAGTAGTGGTGAGTGGTGGTAATAATAATAGCAGTAGTAATAATAGTAGTAGTAATAGTAGTAGTAGTAATAGTAGTAGTAGTAATAGTAGTAGTAATAGTAGTAGTAGCAACAGTAGTAACAGTAGTAGTAATAATAATAGTAGTAGTAATAGTAGTAGTAATAATAGTAGTAGTAACAGTAGTAGTAGTAGTAGTAGTAATAGTAGTAGCAGTAATAGTAGTAGTAGTGCAACAGTAGTAGTAGTAGTAATAATAGTAGTAGTAGCAACAGTAGTAACAGTAGTAGTAGCAACAGTAGGTAACAGTGGTAGTAGTAGTAACAGTAGTAGTAGTAACAGTAGTAGTAGTAGTAACAGTAGTAGTAGTAACAACCTAGTAGTAGTCGAGTAACCAGCAGTCAGTAGTGGTAACAGTGTAGTAGTAGTAATAATAGTTCCCTAGTAGTAACAGTAGTAGTGGTAGTGCCAGTAAATGTTTAGTAGTAGTTAACAGTAGTAGTAGTGTAGTAACATTAGCAGCTAATAGTGAGAGTTAGTAACAGTTATTGTAACAGTGTAGTGAGTTTTTATTTAACAGAGTAGTAGTAGCTCAAGTAGCCAGTGAGTAGTAAATAAAGTGGTAGTTTATAGTAGTAGTAATAACTCAGTGTTTTTTTTAGTAGTAGTAGTACAGTTTCTTAGTAAACAGTAGTAGTAGTAACAGTAGTAGTAACAGTAGTAGTAGTAGTAGTAACAGTAGTAGTAACAGTAGTAGTAACAGTAGTAGTAGTAGTAGTAGTAGTAGTAGTAGTAGTAGTAGTAGTTTTAAAGAGTCAGTGAAACGACTCGCCGAAACTGACCCTGTTGTGTAATGAGAATGACGTGGAAAGGCGAAGTAATACTCGAAGAAAACCTGGCCAAAACCCACTTTATTTACCACAAATCATACGGCATCCACCGGCGATGCTAGGGTGCATGACCTCGAATGCTGCGGACGACCTCGTCTATTGTACACACTGTACTGTACATTAGCAGCTTTGAACAGTTTTCAACAAGTTGAACCGCATTCCGAACACTTTAATAACAACAAACATATTTACGACATAATACTCTAGCTCGATGCCAGGAAAAATAAATTTAGCCTTGGATATAGCTATATTAATAATGTTGATAATTTATAAGACTATTGCAACATGCGTATTTTCTTATCTCGTCTCCTCATTTCCCGCGTCTGCTATATAGAATGAAACAAGGTTATTGTTTTTACGCCGATTCTATTTTTTTTCAATTCTATGTATACTTTCTCTATGTTATTATACAGAGGAATTGAAACAGATATATGTCCATTTCAAAGTGGAAAAAGATGCTGTTTTACTCATAGTCTAATGATATATTATCTTGATTTTTGTGATTACTGTAGTCTATTTATCCGTTGCGGATAGCCCATGGAGGGCCAAGGCAAACCAGTCGAATGGTGGCCTCATCTCCACATGCCTCTGTAGAAGAGAGAGCAGTGGTTAGCACATTCTCCAAGCCGTTGTGACTGGTTTTCGAAACGGATTGTAGCTCCCCAAATTCTCACTATGTTAGGTGGGCCACGATTCCATACACTGGCTGAAATTTAAAAAAAAAAATTGTCCTCTAAAGGGACTGGAACGAGTTCGCATTCATTAATGCCAGCCAAAAGCATGACGCATTACTTACATCACCGTCTGGTAGGCCTATATTTTTCGAGGTAATTTCTACGTTTAAAATAAGACGTGGCAATATTGACCCTTTGAATGAAATGGTTGCTAAGGAGAGTCATAAGTCCAAGTAAGATAAGGGTGTTAGTCACACGATCAACACGTTTCTGTATCGATTCATGCTTCGCGTCGAACATGCCACATTTAGACACATTACTCACAGGATGTTAGTTCAACTTCACACAGACTCATAGCCTAATCTTGCCCTCTGCTCTGTTTACTGCCAATGAATGAATAAATGATTTGATAATCGCATTATGACACATTGTCCTCCATTGTCTCTCAAACAGCAGCGTAACTAGCGGATCTGGATTAGATTTTCGGCTAAATTGTCTCCTTTCCACAGAAAATGGAAGTCACTCTTTATTTGTGTTATTTTAAAACATTGGTTTTGCGTTAAGTTAATCATGTGACCAAAAAATCCTTCTACTTTTGAATGTTTCAACGGTAATAGAGTGTTCCCTAATTTTTCCGTCTCCCGATCATTTCAGCAAGACCTCTTAGCAGGATAAAATGATTTTTGTGCGAGATCGTGCGTATTTGCTTCGTTTCCGCACAAAACCAATCCGCGGAAAGTCTAAAATTCCACATTCAGTATTCCCAACCTAACACACATAACAATTTCCCTCTTCTTACCGCTTAAGTGACATATTGATTTTACTGCTTTAGGCTTTTAACATATTATTTTTAGAGACGTTCAATATAGTAATAATTATAAATTGGAAACTTACCACTGCAATTTCACCTAAATTGCAATGCTAATTATTGTTTTTAAATATTTGCAAAAATTAAGTAAACACTACAACTCCACTAAAGTTACTGCATTCGTGATGCAAGTAACATTAAGGAAGCCGTGAAAAAATCAACAAGATTCCAGACTCATCATAGACTGGGGGAAAGGCAGACATATATCACGGCCTGCTGGAGTATAGTAAACACAGAAAACATTTTAAAGCAACAATGTTGAAGATAGATATTTTTGTTTTGAAAATTTGCCGTCATTGAACAGAAACCAAGATGGAGATTTCATTGCAACTAATTAGAAATTCCTCTTTCAGGTACTGTATGTAATAAACGATCTTCGCACAAAATAATGTACGATACACGAGCGGTATGTTTTCTTTCAATTCTCGGAAATTAAAAAAACTCAACTATGTTTCGCTTTTTCATACTTTTCCTCGAACATGAAAACTTCAACATACCGCTCTTGCAACGCATATTACTATACTCTCTACATTTCAAGCTCTACATGCAGCAGCTATGCCAAGTGCTATGTCTATTGTTCGAAAGCGTTGCATACCTGAATTTTTTTAACTTTTACCTACAATGCACAATGACCTGAAATAGCTATTGGTTTACTCCCACATGAAAAATCCACTTGCATTTTCGCGTTGAAACTCAAAAACTGAAGGTGGATAGGTTAAAGAAAAAGTATTTAGCATAAAAAAACCATTCAGAGAGAGTATGTTTCATTATTATGAAAGCAAATAACTTTCAAAATGTCTGGTATTCATTGAAAATAAATCTGAACAATTTTTATTTCAACTTCTTATGGACTTAGTTTGCAGAATTTGCTGCACAAACCACTAATTCTAGCTGTAATTATAACGTACGCAGCCATTCACACATAATACGGGATTTATTATTGTATCGATGTATGAATATTGTATATTTTGGAAATATGTAGCTGAAGCTTAAATATTTAAGTCTGCTGACTTTATTTTTAGTTTCGCAAAGACGCTAAAAACAAACCTACACCTTTAGGAAAGAATTTATGTAATAAAATCCGGAGTTTGTGTGTTAAAGTTCTTATGTTTAAAGCTTGCTACCTTTATAGCACGTCTTAAACAGTTCACGGGGTTGAAATAACCAGAAGTTGATATTTCAACACGCAGTTTAACATACCGGCATGTTAGCTCCTGTGTGCACTCTATGCAGAATACGTTTCTTCACTCAATTGTATAAGTTTCACAACGCGATACCGATCTCAATTGTTTCGAACAGCGAGTTGCAACAATGCAATGTATGAGACACGTAACGCTACTATAATTATGTCGCATTGCGAAGCGAAGATTACAGAAGCTAGACAGGAGGGGGCGTGGACAAGAAGACGTCGAAATAATTCGCTTTCCCTTATAAGAAAAACATTCTCATATTCATGATAATGTGTACCTAAGTTTTTGTTAACTTAATTATGCATTAACTTATTCGAAGTTACATATCTATACTAATAATAAATCTGTAGCCGAGATTTTTCTGGTAATTTTCGATTTTCCAAAAATAATTGGTCCCAACATATATAATTAACCACTCTGAAACCGAAAATCGCTTTTTTGAAATTTTTGTTTGTATGTCTGTCTGTCTGGATGTTTGTTACCTTTTCACGCGATAATGGCTGAACCGATTTATATGAAAATTGGAATATAAATTAAGATCGATGTAACTTAGATTTTAGGCTATATGACATTCAAAATACGTTATTTAAAAGGGGGTTATAAGGGGACCTGAATTAGATAAATCGAAATATCTCGCTTATTATTGATTTTTGTGAAATACGTTACATAACAAAAAGTTTCTTTAAAAATGATTTCCGATAAGTTTTATTCTTTGCAAAATTTTGATAGGACTGATATTTAATGAGATAAATGAGTTTTAAAATTAAAATACAATGCCATCTAAGGCGGTGCAATGAAATGAAAACAAATGACTACGTCTCTAAGGGCCCTTGGACAACAACAATCGAAAGCTATGAAACATAGCCTACAGAGAATGTTTCTGTGTTTGTATGAAGTAATATCGAAAGCTAAATTAACCGATTTGTATAATTAATTATTATTTCACCATTGGAAAGTGTAGTTTCTCTAGATGGACATAATGCTATAATGTTATTACAGTAACTTCTGAGTACTCTCTGGACCAAATGATCGCATTTTAATTATTTAAATACAATTTAAATTAAGTAACATATTAAACGATTTACCCTTCTATCAAACACGAATGTTCCCTGGATCAAACGTCCTATTTTAATTATGTAATTACTTTATATTTATTTCTAACCGGTGCAGCGGAGCGCACGGGTACGGCTAGTGTTTTAATGTCGTTCTATTTCACCCCTTGATAGAGACGACAGGAACTTAAAAATTAATATTGTATTCTGCATTTGAGCATTTCAGATTCTGTTTTAAAAAGTAATTTATTTTGTTCTCATAGATCATAGACATTAGCACGCATGGGCGAATCCAGAAATGCATATAGAGAGTTGTTGGGAGACCGGAGGGAAAAATATCTTTGGGGAGGCCGAGACGGAGATGGGAGGATAATATTAAAATGGATTTGAGGGAGGTGGGATATGATGATAGAGACTGGATTAATCTTGCACAGGATAGGGACCGATGGTGGTCTTATGTGAGGGAGGCAATGAACCTGCGGGTTCCTTAAAAGCCATTTGTAAGTACGTACGTAAGTTCATAGACATTAAGAAGTGATATATCCTACATAAGCCTAATTATATTGCAAGAATTGAACTAGGAAATAATTCAACAAAATAATTCTGAATTCCATTAAAGGAATAGACCTTTCAGAAATCTTAGAAAATAAAACTTAATAATATTTAATAATACTGTAATGTAAATTCTATGATTTCGAAGAATTGAACCAGGAAATATTCCCAGAATTCAACTAAAATAATTCTGAATTCCATTAAAGGAATGAGCTTTTCAGTAATCTTAAGAGGTTTTGGACAAAAATGAGAGTAATCGGCTATGACAGGCCACAGAAATTTGAGGACTTAAAAGAAAATTATCATTTAATAAATGAGGAGTAAACTTTCGAAACTTGATATGTCCATTTTCAGAAAATATATTTCATTTGCCAAAAACGTACATCTCTACAATCAACAAAATATTTTTTGGTGGTGAAATATTAAATATTATTATTTGTTACAGATTCATATACAATTTCACCGCAGAAAAATCTTCGTTTATTACAGAGACACATAGGCTATTTGTAGTATTATCTGAAAAAGGACATGTCAGGGTTTGAAAGTTTGCTTCTCAAACGTAATTTTAAAAATATTTCCACCAACTTCGCAACCACGAAGTCGAAGCTATCAAAAAAGGTCGCTCGTATACAAAAGCCTTTTGTTTCGTGGCTCAAAATAAAAATAAATAAATGCAACGGAATAAATAGTTTTACAAAGACTATTACACTTTTACTACATCACACTACTTTTGACCAATAAAACGGTACGAAAGGTCGTCTTTCAACCAATCATGGCTGCTTATCGCACAATTTTATCGCGTCCCTAGCATTTGTTTATTTTTATCACTATCCTAGCTTTTGTTTCTTTGTTTGCCAACATTTCAAACTGCACTGGTCTGGACGTCAAAAAACAGAAAATTACAAACCACTCCAGTCGATGCACAGCAGTTTCAAATATGACTCGCATTGGCATTCAAGAACAAGAATTAATAAAGATCACTGGTCATAGCTATGCATCTTCCCTGAAACCCTATTTACAAATAAATGAAGAGCACCATTCGGAAATCCTGAATAAGTTGAGGGATACACCATGTACATCAACGAGTTCACTTCTTTTACGCACACGTCCAATATAACATCAACTGAACCACCAACCACTAAAACATTCAAATTTGAAAATTGTACTTTCAATTATTGTTTCTTTTAAAATTATTCGTGTTTATTTTTTATTTCATTGTCCTTAATTAAAACTTTTTTTGTTTATTTCATCATCCCACTTTTTTATATTATTTAGGTTATGTTTGTTATAGCTTCTGCTATATGATATTATGGATAGTCACGTATCAGAGATTGTTTAATACTAAGATTTATTTATTGAAAATCATCTGTCAAGTGACGTTGATTACTGGGATCCGGATGATTGAAGTGGAATGCAAATGTTTTAATAAAAATGAAACTGAATCAACAACGCCTTCTTGACTGGTAACCGTCCACAGAGTTCAATGAAGATTCCATAGTTGGCACAAGTGATAACAAGAAAACAGTTAATCATAACACACTAATGCCATCTAGCGTAATGTTGAGATGGTATAATAATACATTTGAAGACAGTTGTATTTTCGTAAGTCAATTAATATTTTATTGTATTGGAGTACTTTATTTCTTCTAATCTTTATATACTTTCTTCTAATCGTGTAATAGTCAGTTTTGATTTTCTCTAGATAAATCAAAACCTCTAGTGAGACTACTGTCGAAAATTTCATCTGAAGGGAAGTACAATAATTTAACATCATGATCTCTAGCAAGAGGATTTACAATTTTACACCGTTAAAAAATTTAGGCCTATAAGTTTTATAACACAATACTGCACTCTTTATTTCACCTCGAAACCTGGATAAACAGCGAACCTTAGTGTAGTCAGCCGGTATGTGTTTAGGAATGCGTCTAGCTTGAGGGATAGCGCAATATAACGCAAAAGGTCGCAGTGTTGGGTCATAGTAACCCCTTCACGAAAATTTCACTCCATTTCATCACATATATAGAAAACTTGTACTTTTGTTGAAATGCCAAAACGTGTATTTGGGCTATTACATATGAAATCGATCAGTAAAAAACCTCGCATTTTTATACTCTAATTTTTTCCCTACTTATACAAGGTGCTGAGGGGAGTGCATTTTCAAAAATATACTATCGAAAGTCAAACGGTTTTCGTATTATTGAGCGACAAATTTAGCGTATTTTATAAAAAACAAGCCTCTTTCAGCGCTCAGAACTCTGGAACCATTTACTGCAGAACATTGAACGAGAGCTCATTTTGAAGCTGACATTTGGTAGGTTATGTTAAGAAGTAATCCTTATTTTTATTGTGTACAGAGAGAGAGAAATAATCTGATTTTACTTGCTTTTAGGCTTTTTGGCCATTTATAAAAATGTAAAAAAATATTGAGAAAAAACCTTACAATATTAAGAGGGATTCGGCATTGTTTGCTTAGTGGCTCGGCAATAAGTTTCGAGGGTATTAAATAGATTATTTTCACACGCCTAGACTTGAACGGCGCAGTACCCCACACACTGGCCGAGAGCTGAAGATAAGTGAGCGTTGGGCGTCATTTTACTCCTGTGTTTATGAAAACTTGTGATAAAGCTAGCACAGCCATGACTGCTAGACGACACATCACGTGTTTATGTCTCCTGGCCTTGCTTCCCTCAGCTAGCTCCCGCCTCACAGTCAGCTGGTTAGTTCACGCGCGTACTATTTATTTTCTTTATTTGATATTTTCAATACTTTCTTATCAACGGTGTACCAGTAAAAAATATGTGTGTATTTGTACTTTCATTGCGGAATCTAACCATATATTTTAAAAATATTTTTTCGTGGCCAAAGGCGTCTTAATGAAGAAAAATCTAAATTTCTCCATTTCCATAAAAATTAAGAAAAACTGTTTACATATCAATATAAACTTTAATTTCTCAGCATAAAAATAAACCATGATTTTGATCATTGGGTGAAAGAGTTTCGGAGCCACAACAGTTTAAAGTTGCAAATTTTATGAAAATACGATAAATTTAAATATTATTAATTTAAACACTATGAAGTTCTGATGCCTCAAACTTTGCACAAAGCATTGTATCACAGTTGTCTACGGACAGAAAAAGTTTCATTGTATTTAAAAATTGCAAGGTCAATTTTCTCTATATTTCGGTTGATTTGAGATGGAATAGCCCATTTATTGTAGCACACCCTATAACACTGCTTGAAATACGTACTTACATCGAGTGCACTGGATACAGTTCGTACACGGCAATGGCCATAATGTGTGAATGGGAAGCTTCGGATTGAGGTCAACCTTCGCGCAAGATCGACAATTCGTGGCCTGAAGCGCTCTCACCGTTTTGCACGTCAATGAAGGTCAAGGTTTCCTCACCAACTCCGTGTGTAATACAAACTGCGGACAGATGACGGTCGAAGAGGACGTTTAAGTCGCATGAACTGCAGAAAAAACAAATGAAGCAATGTGACGTTCTCTTGGAATTTATTTGTAGGCCTAGAAAATCATAACAGCTTGCTCACTCCGCGATTTCCGGCGTCTTCTGCAGTGACACAATGTATGACAGTATGTATGTGTATGTATTTATTCACACTGCAAATGGGTGTATACCCGGTGGCAGTGGTAACTAATTACACTCAATAATGACAATAATAATAAACACAACTAATAAAAACAATAATTAATAATAATAATAATAATAATAATAATAATAATAATAATAATAATAATCCTAAATTAAATGAAGCATGATCATTTAAAATAACATTTAAAATAAATATAATTTGTATCTTAACCCTAAGTTCGAACTAAGATCCACGACTGTGACAGGTTTATAGTCCGGGTCAGCTTACTTCATACCCCAAAGGTGAAACCTAACCATTTTCTCCCCATTACTACATATGCTAGTGGATTGTGGTGATTTTCTAGTTTGCAGGTTGAATTTTCTTTTGCCAACTTCGTTTCGAATTTCGATACTGAGAAATGCTACAAATGAGTGTGATTTTGTAACTGGTGTGTTCGTAGCTGAGACAAATATCGACAATATTTGTCGGTACTGGAGTTCCATGAAATTAAAATTGTACTAGATTTCTGAGCCGCTTACTGGACACTAGTGAAATTTGAACATACTAATAATTAAATAATAATCAGTATTAATAGGCCTATTAATACACAATAGTTATTTTATGTGTTGCGTTGTGGTTATAATTCAGGACTATAGTCAAGTAAGTTTTCGGAGTTGGTACTAATAATTTCATGTGATCAAATAAATACATTTTTAGGTTAGGTCTCGTGAGTCAACTGTTTAGTCAAACCAATGAATTTCATATTGCCAGACAAAATACCTAACATGTTGATCACTTTCTCGTATAGTTTGCCTACGAAAATATGTTACAAATTATTGAATTATTTAGGATAACCTTCCAACATAAAGTACGGTAAGTAAATAAGTTTAGTATGTAGGATCGTGTGATATCTGGTAACAGTTGGCAACACCGACAAGACGGCAATATGTGCTGTTTAGGAACTGTTCTTATGCGACCCACACTATATACCTGCACAAGTACCTTTCGGCACTACACTTATTTCGCTGTCAACTCACTCACTGCACTGATTCTATCCTGATTTCACTAACACTTCAAAACCATTTCACTGTTCAAATACTTTGCACAGCCACTTCACTGACCACCACACTTCACTTACACAATAGACTTCACTGAAACTACACACTTCACTGACACAACACACTTCCTCACTGATACAACACTTCAAATAACAAGATATCAATTACATCCTTTAAATAGTATGTATAATATACTACCGTATATTAGTAAAGTCCTTAAGTCTATTTTTAACACATTTTTGGTTATTGGTAAACCCTTTAGTAAGTCTGCAGGTAAAGCATTCCAGTCCCTGATAGGCTAGTACGATTGAGAAAAGAAAACTTTCCAGTGTCCGTCCTCTGTCTTCTTTCCCTCAATTTACATATACGAGTGGTCGTAACTGAAATTTGCATCGTTGGCATAAATGTCCATTAGGGTGTCATTTGTATTTACTCAAATTATTTATTGATTGTGCGCTAGTATTTAACAGTGGCGAAGCTAAGGTGTAAATACAGGGTAGGCTGTTCACTTACATAATATAACAAGTTCTTTTGTAGCTGTGGGTCTCGTGTCGTATATTTATGGCACAGAAAAGAACGTTGCCACTCATAGAAGACTTCATTCAAAATGTGTCTGCTAGTTCTCGTCTGCATTGTATTTCGATGCTAAATAACTTTCACAATTCTAAGCATCAATAAGTATGTAAACTATAGTCGCGACGCTGTTATTCCCGGCGTGACTCCTCCTCTTTGCTTACGTCTTAGGAAGTGAAGGCTCTATAAAGTCTAAGTAGGTAGTATCGTTCGCCGTTTTTGTTCTTTCGTTGCCGAGCTACCATACGAGGAATCTATTTGCCACACCGTTAAACATCATCATGTCGTAGCTCCTATGATAATAAATCAAACGCACTGTAATTCAGCAAATAATTGAGCGGCAAATAACGTCTTCGCGTGCTTTCTGCGAACGCCAACGAAAGAGCCAAAATGGCGGGCGATTATATTAAGTATTTATCGAGCCTTAAGAAATGAATAACGTTTTCCCCAGCGAATCACAAGGCGCACACGTTTAAATGTAGCCGACCTGCAACGCGATTGGCTGCCGGAAATTAGAGCGACGGGACTATAATAGTGATATCACTACTACTGTCTGTTTTGAACAAGGACAGAATATTGTATGATGACAGATAGTTTTAATTAATTTAGTTTTATTCAATTCTGCTCTATTGTATTCCAGTAGTGCAAAAACATACGAACAGTCCACCGCTGTGGAGTAACGGTTAGCATCCCTAACAGTGAAATGAGAGGGTCCGGGTTCAAATCCCGGTTGGGAAAAGTTGTCTGGTTGAGGTTCTTTTCGGGGTTTTCCCTCAACCCAGAGAGAGAGAGAGAAATAACTCGTCCGGCCTTAATTAAGGATGACCACGAGGGTCCGGAAATTATCAATTATAAAATAAAATCTTAGAAGATGACTATAAAATTATACTTATAAATAAAAGATTTTATTTAAAATTAGCATATCCTTATTTAAGGTCTTCTAAGTGGTATAAATGAAATTGTATAATCTGCAGGGAATCGTTGAGAATTTGCGAGATGAGTTTTTGAATTTCAAAAGATGATATTGATAATTGTTTTAAAAAATTATATGTAAATTTTGATAAAGAACTCCGAAGACCAAAAAATAAACCTGTCACTGACCAATTGAACAGAGGGATGTTATACTTGGCACTAAGGTAGGGAATACAAGGTTCATAAATGGCCCTCTTTTCCTGATCAACCTGATGAGCTTGGTTTAGATCTCTCTCCATGCGTATAGTTCGATCTATGATAATAGCCTTTTGTTGTTGCCTGTTTATTGCTATTATATCCGCTCTTCTGTGAGAGTCGTCTTCAGAAATGCAGTGGACCTCTTCATGAACTTCCCAACCCTTGTTCCGAAGAAGACAGGCAATAGCTCCACGGACTTTATGATGTCTGTTGTTACGCAATAACTCTCCTTTCCGACAAAAGCCCAACACGTGGCCAAGAGTTTCTGTCTCGTTGCAGAAAATGCTGGATAACTTTCGGTAACTGGACTCATTTCACCGGCATTATCACCTTCATTTTATTCTGACGCTATATAACCATAGCAGTTGATAAAGCGTCGTAAAATAATCAATTAAACATAGCATACGAATAATAAATTGCCGATTAAAAAAAAGCACTTGGAATGCAGCGATAGTATATTCTCCCTCTCTTTCTCTCTCCTTCAGGGGTTTATCTTAAATTGCCTGATCCATAACGCTGAGCCTTTTGCCTTATTGTATTTGCCCTTGATTTATTCAGTTTATTGACTCCATTATCCACGTTTTCTTAACAATAAGATAAGAAGTGCATCATTGAGTGACTGTTAAAAATGCTCACACTCTAATCTATCACATCTGAAGTAAGTAGTAATTGCGAGTTAACCCATCGAAGAGGCGTAATAAATGTGTAACTGCTTCCTGACTATTGCTGACATTTTCTGAGTGAGTTAAATTGTACTTCTTCAAAATGTGGAAATGTTGCTGACACTTCCTCAGTGAGTTAAAATTTAATGTCTTCTAAATGTGGATTTGTTGCTGACATTTTCTCAGTAAGTTAAAATTAAATTTCTTCTTTATGTGAAGTTGTTTCTTTACTACTGTTGGCATTTTCTCACTGTGTTAAAATTTAATTTATTCTAAATCTGGAGGTGAATCGTGACAAGTGCTGACATTTTCTCGGTGAGTTAAAATTGAATTTCTTCTAAATGTAGAGCTGTTTTCCGATTTTTGCTAACATTTTTCTCAGTGAGTTAAAATATATTTCTTCAAAATGTGGAGCTGTTGCTGACATTTCCTCAGTGAGTTAAAATTTAATTTATTCTAAATGTGGAGGTGAATTGTGACAAGTGCAGACATTTTCTCGGCGAGTTAAAATTGAATTTCTTCTAAATATGGAGCTGTTTCCCGATTATTGCTAACGTTTTTCTCAGTGAGTTAAAATTTAATTTTTTATAAATGTGGAGTTGATTATTGCTAACATTTTTCTCAGCGAGTTAAAATTTATTTTTTTTTCTAAATGTGGAGTTGATTATTGATAACATTTGTCTCAGTGAGTTAAAATTTAATTTCTTCCAAATGTGGAGTTGTTTCGTTACTGTTCTTGGCATATTTTCTGGGTGAGTTAAATTTTAGTTTATTCGAAATGTACAGCCGTTTTGTACTATTGCTGACATTTTTTCCTGTGAGTTATAAAGGTACAGTAGTTTCGTGACTGGCACATATTTTCACATTGAGTTACAATTTAATTGTTTCACTAATTTCCAACTACTTCTCTTCTAAAAGATCCAATTACCAAACTATCGTTCCCTGAGCAAAAGGAGGATTGTGATATTTTCACGCCCACGCCTACACGTCATGAAATGGTATATAAAAGCCTAGATCATATATGTAACAGATAGGTCGGCCTTATAGGCTTTGACGTTAATAACTTTTGTCAGGTTTACTACGCTGCCATCTAGTTGTTACATAAGGAGTCACGTCATAATTTCCATTTGAATTGCATTAGCGACTATACTGCCATCTCGTGTTCGTTTACGGCGGACGGGTGGCGATCTTGGCGGTTGTTCTCTTCAACGTGCTGCCGATTTTAACATAGCGATGAGTTATGTTACATATATGATCTAGGATAAAAGGTAAAGGTATTACGTGATGCCATATAGCGTATCAAGCATACAAATAGACATGCTTTCTTGACCTCTGTACAAGAAGGTGGTGATTGGTGAGCACTAGGGTCCAAGTAACTTTTTACACTCTCAAAAAACCGGTACTCAATTAAATAAAAAGTTGAGTGCACTCAGCAATCATCTTGGAAGTTGTAAAGACGAGAAAAATTCCGTCAGTATCCGGATGTGTACTGGGATCTCTCAGTCCGCTCTCTACGAATTGCGCTACTACGATACTTAAATTGACGCATAGAATGTATTATTGTCTAAATTGTAATTGTAAATTTATCCAATCTTTCATCAGGAATAGTGATAGCCTACTTTTCCTTCATTTTCTGGATGAATACTGTAAAAACGATTAAAAAATCTCAGAAAGGTTAACCAGAATTTGGATCGAATTTTCGATCTCCGAAATATACAAACTGGGCAATTTAAAAGTACCGAAACATGCTTGGCCTTTCGGCGGTCCGAGCCCCATGCAATCGCCGGTATTCCCCTCCATGAAATCGCGGCGATCTTCCGCTAGTGTAGTGTTGTGCAGTTATGTCACAATGATGTATTTTTAAAAAAGTGTCCTGGCTCTGGAGTTTCGAAGCATGAGCTACTGGGTCATTCTATTTGAACAGAAACAATTTGTTGCATATAGCCATGTAGAAAACAAAATTGGATAATCTTCCTCATATCAAAGATAAAGAGGTTGAGGTCTGAAAAGTACACTACACTATGAAATTGTTTAAATATGAATAAAGTATGACTTTTTATGAATGCAAATTTTGTTGATAATATGAAAATCAGGAAAGTGACCTGGTACCGATCGGCCTTAAAAAATAGTAGGCCTACCTGGGCCCGCCAGGCCTTGAAATACACCCCATTGTGTGGCAGAATAAGACAAGCATTTACTCGTAGACTTAAATTTCCTGGCAGCCCACGACGACTTCATTTTATTTTCCGGTTTGCCAAAGAACCTCTTTTATTAAACTTATCCACTAGCTGTAATATTGCTTTTCATGGGATGAAATTTCATTCACGACTGAATGGAAGCGGGAAGAGCGGCGAAATTTCATGTGAATGCATGAGACTTGGACCTCCGATCGGTTGAGCAATGTTTCAGGACTTTCAAACTGGTCACACTATACAAACAGTATTCTATCCTGAGGCTAGTCTCTTTAAAAAGTCCATAGGAAGTAGATATCTAAAGACAAACGTATAAGCTCAAACTAGACTACTAAGGGCCAATTGTATAAACCATTTAATCTTAGATCAGAGTTTAAATTGATCCTCCTTCTAGCTGAACTTGGAATTTTGTGTTGTATAAAGTCTAATCTGAGATTAATTTGTCTTAAACTAGAGTCAACTTTGACTGAAGAAATTTCTCCGATTAAGTTAGATGAAGTAAGTTCAGTTATTTCTTGTCTGTTTGAAATATAAGAGTGGCAGATTGTACAAAAAGTAATAACCATTATTATTAATATTAATAGATATAGTAGATACATTTATACATATATTTTTTTCCAATTTCTTGCCTTAATACACAAACATTCTTATATTTTATAAGGCTTTATCGTGTTCAATAGTACCAAATAACATAACCTATAATTATATTATGTTTATAACAACCATTAATTATTAATGGATGTTAGGTACATTCATACATTTTCAATTAACTGTATTACTAAACGAAACTTGTCGTTTTATAAAGCTTTATTATGTTTAGCAGTATCAAACACCATAACATGATAACAATTTGGAGAACGGTCAACCTTCTTCTTATTGTCCGCCATTATTTACAATGCACAAAACAAACCAGTGTCTCCAAAAGAGTGTACGGAAAGTCGCCAAAAGTAATTGGAAAGTCGCTAGATTTCTCATTATCAACAAAGAAAGATTAAATTTTGTCACTATGGGGTGCTAAAAGGTCGCTAAATCCATATTTAAGCCATATAAAAATTAAAAGAAATTGTCATTGAAAAAGAGTTAAAGTCGCTACATTGGCAACACTGAACAAGCCTGTACAACATGGCCCGCGCATCACATACTTCACCTGTTTATGCGATGTTGCCAAATCCTTTTCACGTGAACTTAGATTGCATTTTAACCAAGGTAATTTCATCGCAGAAAAGTTTTATACAATAGAAGAAGTGTCTGAACTCGATTCACTTTCCGATCTTCGATCAAAGCTGATCTTTAGACAGGGAGTTTTATACAATTGGGCCTAAATGGTACAAAATAAAAATGTATATCTGAAGGAGAAATAATAGAGCGTTAGAAAGCAATTTGTTTGACAAACCTTCAGGAAAATCCCAAAAGACATTTTCACTTCGTTTAATTAGGTACGTTCAAGGAACTGCGTTTAGCAAAAAAAAAGGCACGGTCTCCTGATATTATATCCGCTAGCATAACATTACGACTAAAGACCAGAGTTGCATAGCCCGAAACTATAATCGGTGAAATAAGTTTTTTTGTTACATATTGCCAATGGCAAGGTGCAGCTAAGAAATCTCTTCATTCAGCAATAAAATGTATCCATGACCCTAATGACTTCCATGAATTCGATTTAAGCTATTACTTATTACGTTCATAAAATACAATAAAAAGTAGAGGGAGAGAGAGAGAGAGAGAGAGAGAGAGAGAGAGAGAGAGAGGAACAGAGAGATTAGAGCTATGACAATACGGTGAAAGGTTATACATATTTGTGAGAGGAAAGAAAAAACATTATCGTTCACTTGTTTATTCACGGCCTCTTGGAAAACCAATATGGGAATCAGTAGGTCCAACAAACTTGATTATGCAGATCTAGGTCAAGTCTGGTATGTCTCACTTCCTCTCACAGCTCTTCTGAGTTGGCCATGGAAAAATGATTTGTAACAACACGTATCACAGTGCAATGCCATTGACATTTTTAATACGAGAAGTTTTCATTTCTCTGGTCTGTAAATTAATTTACGGAACAATGAAATCAGCAGTGTATTCAAATTACATCATTTTTACTGCCCATAACGTGACTAACGTTGCCATAGAAATGATTAGAATATTGTTTCTGACAAAAGAATTCGTAAAAATAACTCGCATACAGTATAAAAATTATCAGTAAACTTAGGAGACCTTGAAGTGGGGATAATAGTAATATGCGTTACAAGAGCGGTATGTTGAAGTTTTCATGTTCGAGGAAAAGTTTGAAAAAGCGAAACGTAGTTGAGCTTTTTTAATTTCCGAGAATTGAAAGAAAACATACCGCTCGTGTATCGTACATTATTTTGTGCGAAGATCGTTTATTACATACCTGAAAGAGGAATTTCTAATTAGTTGCAATGAAATCTCCATCTTGGTTTCTGTTCAATGACGGCAAATTTGCAAAACAAAAATATCTATCTTCAACATTGTTGCTTTGAAATATTTTCTGTGTTTACTATACTCCAGCAGGCCGAGATATAACGTCTGTCTTTTTTTTTCCCCCACTCTATAAATGCGAACTTGAAACAAACGGCTTCCTTCATGTTACATGCATCACGAATGCAGTAAATTTAGTGGAATTGTAGAGTTTACTTAATTTTTGCAAATATTTAAAACCAATAATTAACAGTGCAATTTAGGTGAAATTTCAGTGCTAAGTTTCCAATTTAAGATTATTACTATATTCAACGTCTCTAAAAATAATATGTTAAAAGCCTAAAGCAGTAAAATCAATATGTCACTTAAGCGGTAACAAGAGGGAAATTGTTATTTATGTTAGGTTGGGAATACTGAATGTGAAATTTTAGACTTACTGCGGATTGGTTTTGTGCGGAAACCAAGCAAATACGCACGATCTCGCACAAAATATTATCTACTAGCCGTACCCGTGCGCTCCGCTGCACCCATTAGAAATAAATACAAAGTAATTACATAATTAAAATAGGACATTTGATCCAGGGAACATTCGTGTTTCATAGAAGGATAAATCGTTTAATATGTTACTTAATTTAAATTGTATTTAAATAATTAAAATGCGGTCATTTTGGTCCAGAGAGCAATCATTTGGTGCAATGACAATTCCTTTAACATGTTTCTTAATTGTTATTACATGCAACCATAGTTTAATGAAGATTGACATATCATTTAGTTTTAATGTGTATACTTTATATTACTTCCTATATGTTTCAGAAGTTACTGTAATAACATTGTAGAATTATGTCCATCTAGAGAAACTACACTTTCCAATGGTGAAATAATAATTAAACAATTAATTACCTTCCGATATTACTTCATACAAACACAGAAACATTCTCTTAGGCTATGTTTAATAGCTTTCGATTGTTGTTGTCCAAGGCCCCTTATAGACGAAGTCATTTGTTTTTATTTCAGTAAAGCGCCTTAGTAATTTTAAAACTCCTTTATTTCATTAAATATCAGTCCTATCAAAATTTTGTACAGAATAAAACTTATCGGAAATTATTTTTAAAGAAACTTTTGTTATGTAATATGTTTCATGATAATCAATAATAAGCGAGATATTTCGATTTATTTAATTCAGGCCCCCTTATAACCTCCCTTTTAAATAAAGTATTTTAAATGCCATATAGCGTAAAATCTAAGTTACAACGAACTTAATTTATATTCCAATTTTCATATAAATCGGTTCAGCCATTATCGCGTGAAAAGGTAACAAACATACAGACAGACAGACAGATATACAAACAAAAATTTCAAAAAAGCTATTTTCGGTTTCAGGACGGTTAATTATATATGTTGGGACAAATTATTTTTGGAAAATCGAAGATTACCAGAAAAATTTTGGCTACAGATTTATTATTAGCATAGATTACATTTTTGTAAGCAAGGGAACGTGGAGTAAGTATGGCACTGTGTTGTAAAATGTTGTTTCAGATTGTTATAGAATAATGAACGTATTAAGTGATGATTGGTGAAATACAGTGCATCCTTTCATCTTAAATACACAACTTCTGTTAAATTAAAAGTTGATATAAAACACTGAATTTTATGGATTGCCAAAGTATTGCATATGGGACATAGATTAAAATGTTTAATAGAAACTTGTGTACTGTGGACAATGATAAAAATACTCATATAATCAGTATCTTATATGAAATGTTATACAATGAGCGTGCTTCAAGGCAAGGGTTACATTTATTCCATTTTTTTTCATGTAGTCGAAATTATCACTTAACACCTGTGGCGTCAGCCTGGGTAGCACAGTTGGTATAGCGCTGGCCTTCTGTGCTCAAGGTTGCTGGTTCGATCCCGGCCAAGGTCGATGGTATTTAAGTGTGCTTAAATGCGACAGGCTCATGTCAGTAGATTTACTGGCATGTAAATGAACTCTTGCGAGACAAAATTCCGGCATACCGTAACGCTGATATAACCTCGGCAGTTGCGAGCGTCGTTAAATAAATTATAATTTTCAAACACCTGTTGCAAGTGTGATTTATTTATTACTTACAAGGAAACCGTCATGCGCCTCGAATGTTTTCACAGATAATTTTATGTCTGAAATACTCTCCTATCCTTGAATTACAATTTTGTATTGTCTAAAAAACACACATTCAAGGGTTGTACAATTTTCAAGTTTTCGGAGGGATAATTTTCTATTTGTCTTACCACGTAAAGTATTGTTTACTCCTTCAAAAGTAAATATAGTGTCATCTATCTGACCACTCCAGGCTCTCTCCATGAAACAATACTAACAATACCATCCCATCGCACCTCCTCATACTCATCCTCTTTCACAATAGCCCTGCCAAGACTCTGGAATTCGCTACCTGCTAGCATCAGGGACTGTCGAAATAAAATTGAATTCAAACGAAAACTTACTAGGCACTTGGTCAGTAGGTCGTTCAGACATGGTTTCTTGTAAATAGTTCTCTATCTATCTGCCTACCTCCCTACCTGTCTGTCTGTCTGTCTGTCTGTCTGTCTGTCTGTCTGTCTACCTATCTACCTATCTACCTATCTACCTATCTACCTATCTACCTACCTATCTATCTATCTATCTATCTATCTATCTATCTATCTATCTATCTATCTATCTATCTATCTATCTATCTATCTATCTATCTATCTATCTATCTATCTATCTATCTATCTATCTATCTATCTATCTATCTCTGTCTGTCTATCTATCTATCTCTGTCTATCTATCTATCTCTGTCTGTCTATCTATCTATCTATCTCTGTCTGTCTATCTATCTCTGTCTGTCTGTCTGTCTGTCTGTCTGTCTGTCTGTCTGTCTATCTATCTATCTATCTATCTATCTATCTATCTATCCATCTATCCATCTATCCATCTATCCATCCATCCACCCATCCATCTATCCATCCATCTATCTATCCACCTATCACAAAATATCTCAATATATTGTAATTTCATCACTATAGAATTTTGTTATTCTAGGTTTAATTTGTAATTCAGTAAATACAAAAATATTCTTTGTTCTTAACTTTTATGATAAATTGTCTAGCTTTCATCAATCAAGTAATCTTGTCGTACTTTAATTTTTATTGTAATTGTAAATTTAATATTAATTGTAATTTTATTCTTCATACTATGGTTGTAATCCCCTGGTAGAGGGGCAGAGAAGGTCTGATGGCCTTATCTCTACCAGGTTAAATAAATAAATACTAAATACTAAGAATCCAGAAGTAGTGTGTCTTTCTTAACATCCGGGAGGAATACACCTCTTAACCATCTACTCACGTGACTTTTTTGTCAGTTTACCGGAACTATTTGCATCGACCACGACATGAAATGGCTTAGCTTTGTCTACACGTAGTTTTACTTTATGTCCAAATTCCCCTTTCGGTTGTTGAAAGTATAGTTTGTTGCAAGAACATTATCAAACTTTCTCACATGTTTCTTGCTCACATCCACAACCTCTGCCACGTGTATATTAGCATATCTTTGAGGACGGTGAATAAAACTGTTGTTACACAACAGAATGTAATGTCATTATGAAGCCCCTATCTTGTAATGTGCCTGGAATGTTTTCAGAGATAATGTTATGTCTGAAATAATCTAGCCTTGAATTATAACTTTTATTATTAAGTTATATTGGGTTATTTTACGACGCTGTATCAACATCTAGGTTATTTAGCGTCTGAATGAAATGCCGGTGAAATGAGACCGGGGTCCAGCACCGAAAGTTACCCAGCATTTGCTCGTATTGGGTTGAGGGAAAACCCGGAAAAAACCTCAACCAGGTAACTTGCCCCGACCGGGATTCGAACCCGGGCCACCTGGTTTCGCGGCCAGACGCGCTGACCGTTACTCCACAGGTGTGGACAATTATAATTTTATATTGTCTAAAAAAATACACACTCAAGGGTTGCACAAATTTTGTAGTTTTTGGAGGAATAGGCTATTTTGTGTTTTAATTGTCTTACAATGTAAAGTACTGTTTACTCCTTCAGAAGTAAATACAGTGTCATCTATCTGATCACTTCAGGAATTCGGAAGTCGTAGCGTGTCTTTCTTAACATCCGGGAGAAATATATCTATTAACCATCTACTCACGTGATTTTTTGTCAGTTTATCGAAACTACTTCCATCGACCACAACATGAAATGGCTTATCTTTGTCTACACGTAGTTTTACTTTATTTCCGAAGTCCCCTTTCGGTTCTTGAAAGTATAGTCGTGGATTTGAACGGTTTACGAATGAGTGAAAGATGGCATGGATTGAACTACTACTGTATTAATGTTAATTAAGAGAAAAAAATTGACTAGAGCATTAATGCGAGAGCTGTGAGGATCTGAGTGCGCGCAAGAAGCGGCATAAGTAGCAACGATTTTCAAGTCAATACATTTCGTAAACGATGAAAAAGCGAAACTTTTAATAGAAAAAGGAGCTTCTTCTGCGGACCTCTGGAAAAAGAACTCAGGCCGTGTCTCAAAGCTACATTTTCAACTCAAGTGAATAGATTGTTGACTAAATAGCCGGATGTGACGTCAGAAGTTACGATCCAAAGCTACATATGCATAGCAGTCAAGTCCGTAGTAGCTAGTAAACGAAAATGCTTGCTTGATTGACGACTTGTACATTAAACAAACATGGATACCTCATTGACAATTGGGGGTTATGAAATCTGAAAATGCGTTGGAAGTGAAATAATATAAATATAATGTAGAATAACACGTTGAGTTTGAACACTGACATTGTTAGTACATTATGTACAATGTTTTAAACATTATTGTAATATATTAAGCCTTTATCTTTTCCACATAACTCGTAATGAAACTGCATTAGGACACTGCCTTCTTAATTCAGTGCTGCACCATGATGTCATGGTTTTTAGAAAAATAGTCTATGAAGAAGACCATGTTTCAAGCATACATTTTCAAAGCTCCCTAGCGTGTAGTTTACAAGTCATCTAGTTGCTAGTCACTAGTGTGTAGTATGGACTTGAGGTTTGGGACACAGCCTAAGGAAGAGATAGTGAAGTGTTTTGTGTGGAGTGTGGCATTATATGGATCAGAAACATGGACACGAATGAATGAATGAATGAATGAATGAATGAATGAATGAATGAATGAATGAATGAATGAATGAATGAATGAATATGTCACGGAAAGAATATCTCAAAATAACTTCTTTCAAAATTCCTACTTATTCCTTAGCGTTTTACTGTTAAACTTGAATGCTTATCCCTAAAAAATCGTAAACGTCTTATGGTGAGGTCTATACAGTAATGGAATTTTAACTCGCAATACAATCGATACAGATTGATATCGAGTGTCGTCGGTAATATCCAACAAATGAGTATGCCTACTCATATCTTCTCATCTCTCTTCTTTTCTCCTTAAAATCTATGGCCTCATTTTTTAATAACAGTGTCATAATTATCAAGTGGATTATGTCTACACGCCGCGCTATCTTCTCAACATCTTTGTAACTGCACGTACAACACTTCACGATCTCTCCATAATGGCTGTTTAAATATAGATCTAGATATGCCTGCAAATCGATACTGATTAGACCGAGAAGCAGTAGGCCGGTATTAAGAAACGTGTCGGGTATACTGTATAGGAAAGGTATATGCAACGATTAAGACTTGGACCTTTCACGCCACGCAGAGCCACAGCCATGGGTTCGAATCTCATCCACTGTTAGTGTGACAGCTTGTGTTGTCTTACAAATGGAGACTCAGTGTCTTTTAACCCTATGTCACTAGTTAGTGTATGTACGTACGTACGTATGTATGTATGTATGTATGTATGTATGTATGTATGTATGTATGTATGTATGTATGTATGTATGTATGTATGTATGTATGTATGTATGTATGTATGTATGTATCAGGGGCGTATTTTGCGGGCTACTGGGCTACTGGCAGTAGCTAAAGGAAATTACAAAAGAAAAAGTTTATAATATAACATAATGTAATAATTTTGTATTATTAGTTTTACCATAGTAATTAAAATTAAAGAAATTGTTAGATATATTTTATGTAATAATAGGGTCAGCGGTAGCCCAAACCCTTTAACCAGTATACGCCTCTGGTATGTATGTATGTATGTATGTATGTATGTATGTATGTATGTACGTATGTACGTACGTATGTACGTATGTATATATGTACGTACGTACATGTATGTATGTATGTATGTATGTATGTATGTATGTATGTATGTATGTATGTATGTATGTATGTACGTACGTACGTATGTATGTATGTATGTATGTATGTACGTACGTGTATGTATGTATGTACGTACGTACATGTATGTATGTATGTACGTACGTACATGTATGTATGTATGTATGTATGTACGTACGTACATGTATGTATGTATGTATGTATGTATGTACGTACGTATGTATGTATTTATGTATGTACGTATGTACGTACATGTATGTATGTACGTACGTACATGTATGTATGTATGTATGTATGTATTACGTACATGTATGTATGTATGTATGTATGTACGTACATGTATGTATGTACGTACGTACATGTATGTATGTACGTGCGTACGTGTATGTATGTATGTATGTACGTACGTGTATGTATGTATATACGTACGTACATGTATTTATGTATGTATGTATGTACGTACGTACATGTATGTATGTATGTACGTACATGTATGTATGTATGTATGTATGTACGTACATGTATGTATGTACGTACATGTATGTATGTATGTACGTACGTGTATGTATGTATGTACGTACGTACGTACATGTATGTATGTATGTATGTATGTATTTATTCACACTGCAATGGGTATATACCCGGTGGCAGACACTAATAAACACAATTAATAAAAAATACAATTGATAATAATACTAATAATTACTACTAACAATAATTAATAATAACAATAATAATAACAACAACAACAGGGAACATCCTAAATTAAATGAAGCACGATCGGTTAAAATAACATTTTAAAGTAAATCTAATTTGTACCTTAAACCTATGTTCGAACTAAAACCCACGAGTATGATATGTTCATATCTGCACAAGTACCTTTCAACACTACACTCATTTCGCTGTCAACTCACTAACTGCACTGGAACTACGACACATTTCACTGATTCTATCCTGATTTCACTAACACTTCAAAAACATTTCACTGTCCAAATACTTTGCACTGCCACTATAAACTATAAAAGCTTCACTGACAGGAACACGTTTCACTTACTCAACACACTTCACTAACACAACACACTTCCCTGACACAACATAATTCTTCACTGATACAACACTTCAATAACAAAATATCAATTACACACTTTAAATACAGTGTATACTTATCGTCTATTAGTAAAGTCCTTAAGCCTATTTTTAAATACATTTTTGGTTGTTGGTAAAGCCTTTAGTAAGTCTGCAGGTAAAGCATTCCAGTCCCTGATAGTACGATTGAGAAAAGAAAACTTTCCAGTGTCCGTCCTCTGTCTTCTTTCCCTCAATTTATATGAGTGGTCATTCCTTGAAGAGTAATTTGGCGGCTGCAACCTATTTTTTATTTCTCTCCAGGCAGGCTCACCTCTGTATGTTTTGAACAGTGCGCATAATCGAATTCGCGTTCTCCTGTCCTTGAGTGTTTCCCATTTTAATGGTGAATTTTTCCGACAATACTTGAGAGCCCGTTTTTTAATCTTTCCCATTGTCTTAATATGTTCTAATCTGTAAGGATCCCAACATGCAGCACCATATTCCATTACTGGACGTACTAGTGATTTATATGCAATCTCTTTGGATTTATCAGAGCCTTTTCTTAGTACCCTCATCACAAAGTGTAACGCTCTCCAGGCTTTCCTTGCGCTGTCTATAGGATTTCCTTAGTTTTATGTTTATAATTATTTATGTATTCCTTTATTAGTAAATAATTCTTATACTAATAATTTATTTTATACGATGAAAGAGTAATGGAACGGAGAAAAATTCTCTCCGGCGCCGGGATTTGAACCCGGGTTTTCAGCTCTACGTGCTGATGCTCTATCCACTAAACCACACCGGATACAACTCCGACGCCGGTTAGAATCGTCTCAGATTAAGCTCCAACTCTTGGGTTCCCTCTAGTGGCCGCCCTCTGCACTACGTCATAGATGTCTATGAACGCAGGATCGAAGTCCGGGTTCAAATCCCGGCGCCGGAGAGAATTTTTCTCCGTTCCATTACTCTTTCATCGTATGATGACGCAGAATATCTGCATGGAAATATCATATGTACTTCGGTACATTAAAATAATATACAATTTATTTTATGATTATAGCTATTTTCTTCGACAGAAGACCAAAATATGGATTCTGATAGACCGCTCTAAATTCTATTAGATTTTCCATATATAGAAATACACGAAACTTTTTATTTTACATACATTTAATGTCAGTTATAATTATGTACATTTTTAGAGACCTAGTGGAAAAAAATATCATAAATAAAATTTGAAACCACGAACAGAGGACATCTTGGCCGCGTGGCTTATGACTCGAACACATCATAAAAGATGAGAGAGGAGAATTAAAAAAACAGCAACCCACACTCATACGCTACTTACTTACTTCCTTACGTACGGCTTTTAAGGAACCCGGAGGTTCATTGCCGCCCTCACATAAGCCCGCCATTGGTCCCTATCCTGAGCAAGATTAATCCAGTCTCTACAATCATATCCCACCTCCCTCAAATTATCTTCCCATCTACGTCACGGCCTTCTCAAAGTCGTTTTCCCTCCGGTCTCTCGATACCAGAGAGAAAAATGAAATATTTCGCGCCCTGGTCGTATGTTGTTGTTGTTTAGTCAACTGTCGGAAGACAGGTGTGAACCTCACAAGTGATACCAACAAGGCACCACTTATGAGGCAACTAGTCCAGGAGATAATGGGCTGCTATGCAAAGAAAATAAATCTTCACTTTCGAATCTCAGTAGATAGGTTTGTACTGGACTTCTTGCCACCTTATCTTCAGTGAAAGAAAGAGTGGGAAATAATTTTACAAATATATAATTTACAAATTATTTGTGCACTTAAAATGCTTCCGAATGATTTAACAAATATTCCTATTGTGTTATGTAGATTTTCAAAACGCAAAAGTATTTTAAGACGTGAAAACGTTTAGAATTTGTGATTAGAAGAGCTGTGCAGATAGAGTATGGTGGAATTTTATCCTCAATTCAACAGCGAAGAGTTTCCGTAGCTTTGAAAGCTAATTATAAACGTATTTAAATAAAAAAATATATAGACTGCCAAAGATTCCTTTTCTCACGTGTAAAACAAACGTGTCTGTTATGAAATAGTGATTATTTATCGTCATGAAAATTACCTTTTGATTATAACTTGCACAGCTACAGACGCGGATTACAGTATGTGATTGTTCTTTTCAAGGCCGAGAAATAATCTCTGTTTAAATATTGGGATAAGCCCTGGAAGAAATTAGCCAGGAATTTACTTGTCTTCCACATCGTAACTCAGCTCTTTTCAAATTAAAGGTTTACAGAAGCGTACAAAGAAACATTTCTGGACTAGAGTGACTTTGATCTTTGTGACACGAATTATGAATTTGAAATACTTGTGCTTCGAAATATTGAATTACACTCATAGAAAGATAGAAATCATATAGGCGCTTGGTTGGGGCCTCGATGAATGTGAAAAATGGCATTGACTACAAAAAAAAAACGCGTATCAATAAGTCGATACTTCACCATTACTTTTTTTACATTATTTTATTTCAGTCATTTACCAAAATGTCGCTATCTACGGTTGATACAACAAAGCTGCAGTTCTTTTTAGCCGCCCTAGGCGTTGCCCTTTGTATCCCATGGGAGGCGAACTACTTAGCATCGCATGATCAATTGGATCAATGGTGGAATGTCGATAGGGTAAACGGGAGCATTTCTCGAAAATCTACCAACAAACACCATCTTTCTGCAACACAAATTCCACCTGGACCCACCGGGAATCGAATCAGGGTGGAAAGTCAACGCTCTAGCCTTCGACTAACGGCACGCCCAATTTCTCATTAGTTGGTAGAGCAGCTGGCTGCGGACTGAAAGGTCCGGGGTTCGATCCCAGGTGGTGACAGGATTTTTTTCTCGTTGTCAAACTTTCAGAACGGCCCCGAGGTTCACTCAGCCTCCTATAAAATTGAGTACCGGGTCTTTCCCGGGGGTAAAAGGCGGTCAGAGCGTGGTGCCGACCACACCACCTCATTCTAGTGCCGAGGTCATGAAAAGCATGGGGCTCTACCTCCATGCCCCCAAGTGCCTTCATGGCGTGTTACGGGGATACCTTTACCTTTTACATTTTACATTCTATGCGTTTCATAGTTCATTTGTCATATTTTGAACGAATTTTAAGTGTAATTGACATACTAAACGTATAATCCATGAAAGCCTGCTGAGTAGGTCCCGGGTTCGATTCCCGGGCTCGGCTCTCGGTGAATTTTTCTTGAAGAAGAGGAATTCCCCGGGTGTCTAGAGTCTGGAAATTTGTATGAATGTGAGTGTGATTGTGAGTGTGCCGGGTAATATTAATTAACCAATCATCAAAATATAAAATACATCAGGACTGTCCATGGGCAGTAACCTGAACACACGTTTCAGTGTAACATTGTTGACAAGTAACTCCATCTGTTAGCACAACCATAAAGCAACTAATAGATGCTATAGAGTTACCAAAAACGAAAGAAAAAAAAAAGTAACATACAATCTGAAATACATTCTAATAATACCAATGGATGTAGAAGGACTATTTGCCACCTATAAATTTAATACTTAGTAATAAACGCGACAAATTTCTAGTCGGAAAGATAATTTGTGAGATCAGAAACGCCAAACCCGAACCCTTTGCAGTACAAGTGTAGGCCTAATTTTTTATGTTTCTTTATCATGTTTTATAACAAAGTTTTGATCATTTTTTTTTTTTTCAAAATTTTAACTTTGCACACAATTTCAAAACACTTCCATGTATCCTCAAGAGGTGGTTGTATGGTGGAAAATGTGCTATAATTATAGAGAAAGAAAGAAAACTGTGGTCCTTCTGAAAAGCCACTGTGCTGCAAAGGGTTAATGAAAATTATGGCTGAAATTTGTACCAAAGGACATGGAATGTATAATCTATTGCGTTGGTTTTCCTGTACATTGAGGTTGATCGCAATTGTTTATTAGAATTGTATTCTTGACTTGCTTCAAATTTAAGTGAATTTATATTAAATTTTATGGCCTAATTTCTGTTTTAGAGAGTATATTCTTTCAGTTATCTACAATATTATCTTTTAGAATTTAAAAATTCTCTATCATTGAAGGCCGTTTTAACCACTACAATGGCATTCCATAGCTGGTCTGGCACTTTTTATCTTCAAGAGTCTACTTCACACTCATTCTTTGCGGACTAGCACACCAGTCAACTCCGAATTGATGTAAAGGGTGTCCACATGAAACCTTTACAACGATCATATAACATTTTTCACTTGCAAAACCTATACAATCTCTTATAATCACGTTCAGATTGTTTTCGTCTTTTTGTAGTTTTTAACGCGAATTTGCATGAATTCTGCCATATTAAACCGTACAAATGCTTGTGCTGAGCTAATAAAGTCTCAAACAGGGCAGACTACGATTTTTCTTAGTTTACACTTAGAAGTAGAAGTATATACTTCTTGTTATGCATATAAATAATGGTTTAAACTACAAATTCTAGCATAAGCTGAACACGGCCTACCAGATTAACTTTCTGCTAGGCAGGAAAGAATTTATTATGGGTTTTTATACATAAAGACTGTAGTAAGCTTATATATTATGAAAACCTTAGCAATAGCATTTACTTCAACTTTATAAAGGGTGCGGCAAAACATCCTCTCTAGTTTAAAGTTTAAATGAAAAACAGATGGATCAAAATAAGGAAACTGTTTTAATATGATTTGTATCTAAACAGTGGTAAATTTAGGTTTACATGCGTAGCCATAGCGATATCAAATGACTTGCGCAAAACAAGAAAAATTGAATAGGACATTGAATACACGGAATTGACATTCAATTAGTGCAAACTGCAATCTGTAACGAATTCCAACTATGCCGTGGACGGGTGAAGAACGTGCTTACGCTGTGGTATCGTTTCTGGTAAGTGGTAATTCTGTTGTCGCTGCCCAGATGTTTCCAGGACGCTTAATTTCTTCACGTGGCGACGTCCCCTGGCCAGCACGATCACCAGACCTTGCACCCTGCGATTTTTTCCTATGGGAGCAACTTAAGGCTGAGGTGTTCAAACATCGGCCGAGGACTTTGCCAGACCTAAGAAATGCAATACAGGAAGAAATTGGTCTTATTCCTCAAGAAATGCTAGTTAGAGTGATTCAGAATTTCCGAAGTCGCATTCAACAATGCATTGATAGTGAAGGACACCACTTGAGAGACAAGTTATTAAAAAAAATGAAAAATTCCCACTGTTAAGATACCATTCATATTAATAAAGTTTCCTTATTTTGATCCATCTATTTTTTACTTAAACTTTAAATTAGGGAGGATGTTTTGCCGCACCCTTTACATACCAGCCCTTGTGCCATCTCCTGAGGTGTCCACATCTCCTGAACCGTCAGATTTCACCAAAATTCACACCTGAGACCAAAAACGAATTTCAACAAACCAAAAAAATTTCCATAAAAACTTTGACAGCTTACCATTAACATGCAGAAAACCGTATCAACACAGTCTACTATATACAGTCGCGAAGCTCAATATGTAGTAAAAATGCAAACAGGGGTAGTTGCCCACCACTATGATCGCTACTATCGCCTCATCATCGCAGATCTCTCTCCTAGCAGCCGACAAAATATGTTACACTTTCGTTGTCGTGTTCTTTTGGAAAAATTAACACCTTCCTTCCATTATTGAAATATTAAATGCATAAAGTTAATTTATTACTTTAATGAAGTATATTAAATTCCACCATAAACTCGAAGATACCTGCAAGAAATAAGTTAATATAATTTTTGTTTGTGCAAAACTAACTGAAATTTACTATAATAGCTTCACTCATTCAAGATTATAGCGATAATTAACTATGAATTGAAACCAATAAATATTAATTTGCATTTCTCTTTACAACAATAATAATGGAAATATGAATTAATGGAGTAACTTACGTGTACCGATACTTGTAGTGTAGGCTTACGTAGTTAACAAAATGGGATGAGGTTAAGCAATAATAATCACACCAGAATTGGAAATAAAACGTGATCAATACATTTTATTGTAACAGACTTTTTCTACGTCTCTTGTAAAGCAACAAATAAAAATAACAACAAAATTAACAGCTATAATTAAAAACATATCCTTTGAAGAAAAAATAGGCCTAAGCAATAATAATCCCACCAGAATTGAAAGAAAACGCGATCAATAAATTTCATTAAAACAAACTTAATTTTTCTACGTCTCTAGTAAAATAACACATAAAAATAATAACAAAATTAATAGCTACAATTAAAAATATATCCTCTGAAAAAAAAAAGTAGACCTAACCTTTATTTCTCTGGAAATTTAGCAGCCTAAGTGACAGAACTTTGACCGGTATCTAATGTCCTTTCGGTTAGACTGAAACATTTCATTGTGAAATTTAAGGATATAATGTATTCTAACAGTCACAAAGAACTTCAAATTAACAGTTTTGTTTCTGCACAGCATTCTTGTGGAAACCCAGGAACCTTTCTGAATCTTTCGGAAATCGGAAAAAAGATAACTCTGGCCTCTTTCTCTTACTGTTGCTACAATTTATAGCACTACAAACGTCTCCTCCTTGTCCCATATTATTATTCCAATTATTATATTTTAGCCATTAACATTTTCATTATAACCAATAACGAACATTTCACAAGCATCAATGTGAAATACGCAAGGAGCTAGCACTCGATAGAAATACGACACAGTCTAAAGTCGACCATGGACAGTCTATTGTTTTTAGTTGCTAACCGCTTGGAGCGCTTTATCACGAGATTTGCAAAAAAAAACACCTCAAACTTCGCGACTGTATATAGTAGACTGTGGTATCAAGATATCGTGTCTCAATAATTTGTTATCTACATCTGAAGTTGTAAAGGTTTCATATGGACACCCTGTACATCCATGTGTGTAATGCACCAATATACAGTGTGTCCACCATGAACCTCACACATTTCATTTGGCTGCCAAAAATCAATGAATGTAAATAAGTTGGTAACATGCATTGCAATATGTAGAGAAACTGTGGAAATTTCGTTGGCTATTTTTAAAAACCCGCGCGACATGTTGTACGTGGCGCTGCGGTAGCTTAAGTCAAAATGGCGACAGCGCAAGAGCGAGCACAAGCGACCTGGTGGTATGCTGAAACAAATTCGGTGATCCAAGTGCAACTCAACTTTCGGCGCGTGTTCCAGAAGGACCCACCATCACGGAACACCATTAAGACATGGAAACAGCACTTTTTGGCAACGGGAAATGTGGTGAAATTGCATGGTGGCGGTAATGTGCCCGTATCAGAGGAGCGTGTAGCAGCAGTGAGACAGGCGTATGAACGAAGTCCACGCAAGTCAGTTCGACAAGCGGCGTGATGGACCGACAAGATGGCCACCTCGATCACCGGATATTACCCCTCTAGATTTTTTTCTTCTGGGGATATGTCAAGAGCAAAGTGTATACAGGCCACAAAATTCGTGATCTTCAACAGCTACGCGGCCGCATAAGAGATGCCGTCAATTCCGTTACGCCCGAGATGCTTCAGAGGACCTGGCAGGAAATTGAATTCAGGCTAGATGTTCTTCGTACAACGAGAGGATATCATGTTGAGGTGTACTGATTTTTTTAATAAAACTTGGTGAGCTACTCTTGATATTGCATGCATTCTTTTCTTTTTACCCCAAGCAGTATGAATTATACAGCAATTTCAAATGTGTCAGGTTCATGGTGGACACCCTGTACATTTACCGACCGTCCATCCATCAGACAAGTCTCACTGCGTCCGACCTCATACAATGTCATTCAAAAATGAGAACACTGCGACCTTACATTTGCATAACAATTTTTTGGATTTAATAGCAAAATTTCCTGTCACTATTTATTATACGCTATTATTAAGCTACACACTGTACATTACAACGCCATTATATCATAATGTCTACTCTAAGGAAAGTGCAAGTAATTTAAATTCTGTGATATATTCAGAACAAAAGAATGTTCATGCAATTCAGTAAAGAATCTGTATTTCTAGCCCAGCAATTAGCCAAGTACAATCATTTCTCTCACAAAATATCAAGCATGACAGATTTAAGATCCCAGTCTTCGAAGGAGAAAGATGAAAAGATAATATAATGTAGTTGCTATGGTAGCATAATAATTAAGCCAATTACATTCAGTAAATCTGTTACGCAATACAAATTGCACGTTGAATATATGTATGACAAAATAAGATGCACGACTGGGATGGTAAAGCAATGCCATTATTTCTAACCGAATTACTAGTAGAATTCCACTAACTATTATAGTATCCCTTTTATATAACGAAAGTGAAAATAAAAACAAACAAGAATAGGAAGTCGGCTTGTCTTACAGTCGGAAGAACGTGTGTGAACGGAGTAGAAGGTCGGACGTTTGACACCTGACGGCGACGAACTTTATTTTATTTATACAGTGGTTGCTAAGTGACAATCTGTCATCTTTTGTTCGTAAAATCAATTATACAAAACACCCGTGATTTAACATAATATTGGCACTAGAATAACTTTTTTTCCACTACTTATATGTAAAGAGGGCTTTGTTTAGTCTCCCATAGCAACCAAAACAATGACTTTAATGCTGATATTTTATTCACTCCTAGAAATGCATTTAAAATGTAAAACAATTACTAGATTAAAACACAATAAAACTAACACTATGAACATAATACTGCTGAAATTAAAATAACATTTACTATAACAACTAAAATTAATTAACATAAAGATCCATTACATTTTTTTTTTTCAATTTTTCTGAAAGGTACGCCAATATGATATCTTCGTTAACGCCTTTCACTTTCCAACTTTCTCGCCACTCACAAAATAACTTATATTCTTTGTGATAAACAGATGCATATTTCTACGGAAATAACGTGGATACAGCCGCTTTGGCGACAATTTGGACTTCACCCGGAAAAAAAAACTTCTCCTTTACACGACATTTTGCTTCCGAAAAAAAAAAAACAAAATTTTAAAATTTATTTATTCTGTATCCAGTTGTATTCTCACTATTCTTTAAATCATAGCCACCTGTATATAATATTTAGCTGAACTAACCATGGACAATACTTGGCTTTGAATCAAACAATAACAAATGAGCCTAATATTTAATTTAAATTAAAAATTATTTTCACAGAAATATTACTTTACATAATAATAGTGGGAAAAAAAAAAAAAAAAACATTGTATGCAACACGGGACTTAATATACTGTATTTTACTCACTCGTAAAAGCCTCAGGAGATAAAGTTTCCACTCATGAATAAAATCTTACTTAAGTCTCTTACTTACTTATGGCTTTTAAGGAACCCGGAGGTTCATTGCCGCCCTCACATAAGCCCGCCATTGGTCCCTATCCTGAGCAAGATTAATCCAGTCTCTATCATCATATCCCACTTCCCTCAAATCCATTTTAATATTATCCTCTGATATACGTCTCGGCCTCCCTAAAGGTCTTTTTCCCTCCGGTCTCCCAACTAACATTTCTGGATTCTCCCATACGTGCTACATGCCCTACCCATCTCAAACGTCTGGATTTAATGTTTCAGATTGTTAGGTGAAGAATACAATGCGTGCAGTTCTGCGTTGTGTAACTTTCTCCATTCTCCTGTAACTTCATCCCTCTTAGCCCCAAATATTTTCCTTATCACTAATAAAAATGTTGTAAACACATTCATTATGCCACTAGTTAGGTAATTATACTTCCATTGAGCAATTAGTTACATAATGATAACATCACGTCTTAATGTTTGGAATACATTTCAGATTATCTGATTGTGTTAATATTGGTTTCCAAGTCTAGTGTTTTTTCGACAATTTTTGCGACATTGAAAGGTCAATCTTCTCTCAAGGGCGTGGTCAGTGAAGTAATGTACAGGGCGTTGGCTCTCTTATTAGGGGCGCGGACTTCCATTGCTGTCAGTTCACAGCAACCATTGCTATATCAACTGGTCCACACCTGTGGAGTAACGGTCAGCGCGTCTGGCTGCGAAGCCAGGTGGCCCGGGTTCGAATCCCGGTTGGGACAAGTTACCTGGTTGAGGTTTTTTCCGGGGTTTTCCCTCAACCCAATACGAGCAAATGCTGGGTAACTTTCGGTGCTGGACCCCGGACTCATTTCACCGGCATTATCACCTTCATTTCATTCAGACGCTAAATAACCTAGATGTTGATACAGCGTCGTAAAATAACCCAATAAAATAAAAAAGCTATATCAACTGACGAGTTCTCAACAAAAAAATAAGTCGAAGTTTTATCCCCTCAGATCTGGTGAGATGTTACAAATTAGGTTTCATCGAAGTGTTTTAGTTATCCCTCCCATACTTCTTTCATTAGAATCTTGTCACTATCTGGACAATGAAGTAATCCATTATGAAAGTTCTATAATGTGAGTATTGTCATTATAACTCTCACAGGAGAAATTACAAAAGAGGCAATAATGGCATATCGATGGTTTTGAACGGCAAGGAGAGTGAAAAAAACATTTTAATATCTTCATAACGAACAAAAATATCCGACATAAGAGAGTATATACATATTTTCTTGTAATGTTCGTATCCATGCCTGGACATAAGATGTGTTTGCAAAAGATTCGGGAGGATTTTTTTATAGGGATAAAGTGAAATCTCATTTCGTCATTTCTTTTTTTTTTTTTTTTTTTGTCATGCGAGATTGCTGTTCATCACGATCGATATGTAAAAATTCTAGTAGTTCGAATATTATAATATTTAAGGTCTTTCCAATATTTTAGGTTTTAAAATAATTTCAAAACTTCAATGGTGTATTCAGATTTTCTCAAACATTTCGGAATCATTTACAGATGTCATCCCTGATGTATCGTCCACAATATGGAAAAGTAAACTGCTATTTTTGATGATCAAAACCGTCTAAAAATTTGTCCAATTGATCTTTCATACGCCACTTTTGGTCTTTCTGGTAAAGTGAACAGAAATAACCGGATTCCAGGCCGCTTAATCACTCGTAATGAGTGCACCTCTGCACATAGTGTGTTGGACATTGTGCCACTATCACACATCTGTGACACAGTGGATGAGGGTTGGCTACTAGAAGGAACCTAAGAGGTGGAACTTAAACTGAGAGGATTCTGTCCGGCATCGGAATGGGAATCCGGTATGGCTTAGTGGATAGAGCGTCGGCACGTAGAGCTGAAAACCCGGGTTCAAATCCCGGTGCCGGAGAGAATTTTTCTCCGTTTCACTTATTCTTCATCATATAAACTTTTTGAGTTTCTCTTTCCATCGGTACTATTTCCATGTACCTCAGATTCATATAACGTAAATTACATGTGTTCGAAACCGGAAAGGTCTTTTGTAGTAGCCCTGTATAATACTCCATTTAATCAGAAGGTAAAGAATTAATAGTTTTCTTAAGAATGTGGCTAATTACATAAATTAAAGAAGTATTCCAAGGCTATTTAGGGTATTCAAAGATATCATATCTAGAGCCGGTATAGACCTACATTTAAATAGACTTAATCATTTTTATTTTATCTACGGAAGAGGGGGACAAAGTCCTCCTGCACTGCAACCAATTACTTCACTGCATTCACGTATCCTTGAACCCACTGAGGTGAATGAAACTTGACAGGCGAATTTACTCTTCACAGATATCAAAAGGATTATTCCGACAGTTCCATAATAGTCACCGGATTTAACCGAATATTTTCGTTTATCAGTTGTACTCGAGAACTGTACATGACTGTTAACAGTCCGCTGTCGTGACATTACGGCGATAAGTTGCAGCTTATATCTCGCCGGTTATCTCCATCTGGTGTTAGGATCGTATACAGGACTGTGTCATAAATGTTTGGCAATGTGAGACAAAACTTACGATGAAATGGAGGAGAATAATGATGGAATAAAATTTATAAAACATTAGGAAACAGTGGAATCCAGAGAAAACAATGATCCTCCGATTGCGTCCATTATAAACTATAAACTTCGTTACTGTTAAAGTTGGAGAGCGAATCTAAGCTCGCTAAATGACGAGGTCGTGCTCTAGTATTGACGAGAGTTACTGGCCCTAAGGGTCGGACTACTTGTATTGTTTAAGACTTTATTATTAACTAGCCGTACCCGTGCGCTCCGCTGCACCCGTTGAAATAAATATAAAGTAATTACATAATTAAAATAGGACATTTGATCCAGGGAACATTCGTGTTTGATATAAGGATAAATCGTTTATTATGTTACTTAATTTAAATTGTATTTGCATAATTAAAATGCGATCATTTTGATCCAGAGACCACTCATTTGGTCATAAAAATTATTTTAGGAAATACAGGAAACGAATGTACAGAATAGCCTATCAAGTTTTCTGTGCATAAGAAGCTATTTTAATCTTACCTGTCCTCGATTCACTCACAAGTTACTGTAATAACATTATAGCATTATGTCCATCTAGAGAAACTACACTTTCCAATGGTGAATTAATAATTAATTATCCGATATTACTTCATACAAACACAGAAACATTATCTGTAGGCTATCTTTCATAGCTTTCGATTGTTGCTGTCCAAGGCCCCTTATAGACGAAGTCATTTGTTTTTTAAATCATTACACGGCCTTAGATGGCAGTTATTTTAATTTTAAAACTCATTTATCTCATTAAATATCAGTCCTATCCAAATTTTTCATGGAATAAAACATATCGCAAATTATGTTTGAAGAAACTTTTGTTGTGTAACATTTTTCACAAAAATCAATAATAAGCGAGATATTTCGATTTTTTTAATTCAGGTCCCCTTATAACCCCCCTTTTAAATAATGTATTTTGAATGCTATATAGCCTAAAATCTAAGTTACAACGAACTTAATTTATATTCCAATTTTCATCGAAATCTGTTCAGCCATTATCGCGTGAAAAGGTAACAAACATACAGATAGACAGACAGACATACATACAAACAAAAATTTCAAAAAAGCGATTTTCGGTTTCAGGGAGATTAATTATATATGAGGACCAATTATTTTTGGAAAATCGAAAATTACCAGAAAAATTTCGGCTACATATTTATTATTAGTATAGATTTATACAGAGTGATTCACGAGGATCAACTTCCGAGTCTTACTGATAATAAATTTATTCATTTTATTTTATTGCTATAGCACTGATCTGTTTTTTTATTTGCATGTTCTGTAATTGTTTCCGTTAAATTTCTTGCATTTCTAGCCCATTTAAATTATTTAAATATAAACGAGTCGAAATTTCGTTGATATGCCATAAATTATTTCTCTTATATCACTTTTACCGTCATATTCGGCATGGTTTTCACAGCATACTTATATTCATCATCATGTTTATAATCTGTTGAGTTGGTGTTTATCTTTCCAATCCACAACCAAGCGCTTCACAAAACTGTTGGAACTGGCTCCACAAACATTTTCCTTTTTCTTTCTGTGTTTCGTAGCTCTGCATTACGAAATACTCAATCAATGTCATCATTTGACGCTTGGCCAGAAAGATTGGTAATGCCCGCCATTGTCGTCATGTTGCAGTGCATACTGAATCTCAGTTATGTCTGTTCAATTGACAGGGAAAGCTGGAGCTGATAAAGCCCAAAACGATTAAGATGAATCTGAGGTTGCGATCATTTTCTAAAGAATTACGGGTGTGATTGGTTCATATCTGAGGCATTCTTTACCGTTATTGGTAGAAAGTATGGTGACGTAACAGTTAATGAAATGATATGTTTAATTCTTAACGATTCGGTAACTGAGAATGATTTATTTATTTATTGATTTATTTATGTATTTATGTATTTATTTATTTATTTATTTATTTATTTATTTATTCATTTATTTATTTTTATTTATTTTATTTATGTATTTATTTATTTATTTATGTATTTATTTATTTATTTAATTTTTATGTATTTATTTATTCATTTATTTATGTATTTATTTATTTATTTATTTATTCATTTATTTATGTATTTATTTATTTATTTATTTTTATTTATTTATTTATTTATGTATTTATTTATTTATTTATTTATTTATTTATTTATTTATTTATTTATTTATTTATTTTTGTATTTATTTATTTATTTATTTATTTATTTATTTATTTATTTATTTATTTATTTATTTATTTATTTCTATAACAGGAAAAGCCCCAATTACAATAGACAGTACAGATATTTGTTTAAAAAAAAGAACAAAATCGCATATAACATGAAAAAAGAGATAAAACAGATACAAATGCAAGATACAAGTGTAAATACAAATTACAAATTAAAAATGGAAAAAAACAGATACTACCTAAATAAAAGACACAGATATAGATATAAATGAAAAATACCAAATAAAAATAAATTTAAAAGAGTTAAGTATAGATATCATAGCCAAAAATGTAAAATGTAGCTATAATTGGCAAATTACAGAGTAAATATAACACTACAAATGTTAATCAATTCAATTATAAATATGACGAAATATAGGAGCATTTGTATGGATTTGAACTAATGTGATTGACAATAATAATAATAATAATAATAATAATAATAATATAATATTATTATTATTATTATTATTATTATTATTATTATTATTATTATTATTATTATTATTATGAGAGAACAAGGGTGACCACATCATTTAATTAGTGTAATAAACTAAAAAATAAGAATAAATACAGGAAATACAGAGGAGTTAGACAAGGTGTACTATATTGCCCACTCTTTTTAACATTTATATTAACGACATCATCAAAAACTGGAAAAGAGTTAATAATTTTGGAATAAAATTGAATCGGGAAACGTACCAATATTTAATTATACGCTGACGACGTGGTAATATTGCAGAAAACTGAAGAAGACCTGCAACTCTTCCTGTATCTACCATTTAAATAATGTATGTAAATTATATGATTTTAAAATAGTGCTTGTGAGATCAAAAATCACCCTTGATGACAAACCAGTGAGCAAGTAAAAAAACTCAACTGTCTAGGTTATGAACTAAATGTAAATAATGAAGCAGAAAAAGACATAACCAAAAAAATATATATATAAAAAATTTCAAAATATGTGTTACCATTCACCGGACACTTAAAAACAAAACAAGAAAAGAAACCAGGTCAAAGTTATATAAAACAATGGCTGTACCCATTTTGCTATAGGCCTACGGTTCCGAAACATGGCTATTTACACAGAAATCTGAAAGTATAGTGATGATCACGTAAGAGCATTTCCTGAAAGACCAATTTAGCCGTCTTTTCAGTGTTGCCAACTAATAGCAGATATCACTGAAAAAAGATAATATCACAAAATGCCATGTATAATAATAATGATGGTAATAATAATAATAATAATAATAATAATAATAATAATAATAACAATAATAATATAGTATTAACAATAATGATGTCTTGCTTATTTACCACATCTCATCTTTATGTTGGGGAGGTGTTTTCTAAAAGGTTCAATAATTTGTGAAAGAGTATATTTTTATTTTGGACCTCTCGCACATTATGCTAGTAGTTAGTAGATTAGTGTATGATCTAGTATTAAAATGTATTTTGTCTGACAACATGAAATTCATTGCTTTGATTAAACAGTTTACGAATCACGAGACCTAACCTAAAAATGTATTTTGTTTGATCACGTGAAATGATTAGTATGAATTCCGAAAACGAATGCCACTTTGAAATGTGTGCTTTAGAATATTTACTCCATTGTTGTAATAAAAGTCTAAACAAGAAAGAAATTAATTAAAATGTGAAATGACATTTCTATCGATTACTCACGGGCATGTATCACACGAAATATGTTATATTTATTTACACTTAGCCTAATCTTGAAATTGTAACCACAACACAACGCAACACATACAATAACTGTTATGTATTAATATTAATACTGATATTAATTAATTATTAGTATATTCAAATTTCACTAGATTCCAGTAATGGGCTCAGAAATTGAACAATTTGACAACTTGTGTCACTGCTGCCAACATAACAGTTATAAAATCACTATCAGTTGTAGTATTTCTCAGTACCGAAATTCGAAACCAAGTTGACAAAAGAAAATTCAACCTGCAAACTAGAAAATCACCATAATCCACTAGCTTATGTAGTAATGGGGGGAAAATGGTTAGGTTTTACCCTTAGAGTATTAAGTAAACTGACCCGGACTATAAAATTCAGAGTGCGGAAATGAAATTTCTGAGAAGTACAAAAGGATGCACAAGACTACACCAACTAAGTAATCAAGAAATAAGGAACGAACTAAACATCTATGCCATAAAAGAAAAGATGAAAGATTACCGTGACAAGTGGTTACAACATACTATAATTAGAATGTCAGATACAAGACTACCTAAATTGGCCTTTGAATACAAACCAATGGGAATGAGAGATGTTGGAAAACCCAAAAAGCGTTGGAGAGATCAACTGTGAAGTGGGAACAGGCTGATGCCTAATCCATGAAGAGGAAGAGAAGAAGAAGAAAAAGAAGAAGATGAAGAAGATGATAATAGTAATAATAATCAATATCATCAATTTATTGGAGTATTATGTCTAATGGCCTGTTACAGTTCCAGTCCACACCTGTGGAATAACGGTCAACGCGTCTGGCCGCGAAACCAGGTGACCCGAGTTCGAATCCCGGTCAGGGCAAGTTACCTGGTTGAGGTTTTTTCCGGGATTTTCCCTCAACCCAATACGAGCACATGCTGGGTAACTTTCGGTGTTGGACCCCGGACTCATTTCACCGGCATTATCATCTTCATATCATTCAGACGCTAAATAACCTAGATGTTGATACAGCGTCGTAAAATAACCCAATAAATTAAAAAAATTAAAATGTTACAGTTCCACTATTACTATTCAAAGTCCTATAGGCCTACGCTTCTTCTATGGATTGTATTTCAAAATCTTTTTTTTTTTTTTTTTTTTTCCCCCCTCCCCAATGATGTCTTTCTAGCCAATATGAACATTTTGTATAAATTTCGAATTACAGCATTTTCATCTTGATTAAAATATCTTCATTCTTTCAGAGGTCCAAAATAAGTGAAAGGTCACTTCATAAAATAATCCAACCTTCCCTTCCCTTTGATGAGAAAATAAAATGCATGTCGTGTACATTTACTCCGTATTAGGACCACTACTTTTCTCTATCTACATTAATGACGTATCAAAGAACTTACAGTATTGCCGATATCACCTCTATGCCGACGACCTACAACTTTACATACATTCCAGACCCAATACGATCAATGAATCGATTGACAAGTTGAATTGTGACCTAGCCACTGTCTCCACTTGGGCGGCCAATTTCGGACTCGCAGTTAATCCAAGTAAGACTCAAGCCATAATTATTGAACATAAGCGTTTAGTTAACTCCCTTAATAACAGTAATCCTTCAGTTGTTACCCTTAACAACACGCTAATCCCTTATTCATCTGTCGTAAAAAATCTTGGCTTCTTTTTTGATAATAATCTAAGTTGGAATTTTCAAGTTAAAGAAACGATAAAGAAAATCTGTTCCTCCTTTCACTCTTTGAGTCGCTTGAGAAACTTCTTGCCCCAGCAACTAAAACTTACCCTAGTACAAACCCTAGTAATGCCGCACTTCGATTATTGTGACGTTTTGTTAAGTGATCTAAGTTCTGAACTGTCAGTCAAGTTACAGCGAGCTCAGAATATGTGCATCAGATACGTGTGCAACATCCGACGATATGATCACATATCACCGTCCTTCGCAAGTCTCTCGTGGCTCCGACTTAAAGAACGCAGAACTTTACACTCTTTGTCTTTACTCTTTCGAATTCTGCACACCTCAACACCAAATTACCTTTCGTCTCGTTTCTCTTATCTATACTCTAACCACGACGTAAATACCAGATCACTTATCTGTGGCACGCTAAATATACCTCTTCATAGAACATCTTGTTATTCCTCATCTTTTACAATATCCACCTCGCGTCAATGGAATTCCTTGTCACAAAGTATTAGGGCTGTTTAGACAATTCAAACACCTTTAAGAACAGCTTAAAAGATAACCTTATGAGCATTTCACTCCAATCATACTGATTTAAAATATTACTGACTACACTGTTGCTTTTTTTCTTTAGACATCATCCTGATAGTGCTGTATTTTCAAAATTGTCTCATAATAATCTCTTTCTATTATCTAATATTATTTGAAATATATTAACATTCTATGTATTTTAGTTTAATTCTGCTACACAGTTCATTTCAGTGTTTAATTAATAGTTCATAGTATTTTGTTTGTTTAATTCGTAAATAACTCTTGTATACATGTAACTCTCATCTAAATCAAATTGTTGAATTCTTTGTAAGTTCATGCACATGTATATACACTTTTGCTGGTTGTGTGGAAGATAAGGCCTTACGGCCTTAACTCTGCCAGCTAAAATAAATCATTATTATTATTATTATTATTATTATTATTTACTCAGCTCAATCTGGTGATTGTGTTTTGTTTGTGCTGCTTTCAACAATGGGAGCAATACCCGTTCATACCTATAAATTAAGACAACGAGGCATAATGGCATACCTGAGATACTTGCGAGCAATGAAGTGGCAGAAATCCGACCCACCTGTTCAGAGTTGCCCAACCTGGAATAATGGCTGGAGTTAAAGGTCATGGGGAGTACTTGCTCCATATTTAGTCGACGCTCCGTACTTAAACTCTCTTGTAATTATATGTTGTTGGAATCATTAGCCGGCATTGAAAAATACTGTGATGAAACCGCATGCTACAGCAAACAGAAATGCAGGTCAAAACCGTATCGATAGAACTACCACGCTATTAATCTTCTTCATCCACACGCGTGAGTAAACAGGCTCTGACGCTCGTTTTTGTCTGAACGACGGATTTCCAGGCTGTGGACCTGGGTTCAAATCGCTGACAGTTCAATTGGAATTTGTGATGAATAAAAAGATTGTTTGGATGGGTCTTCAGTGAAATATTTCACAATTTCGGAATATGTACGATAAGAACTTTGTGTTAAATTTTAACGTACCTTGTTAACATGTTTCGACCTATTTTCGGCCATCTTCGGAATTGGTCGTTGTTAGTCTTGGTGCCTCTTGTTTCCTGTGTGGGTGCGTTCGTAGTTTAGAGTACTATTCATAGACATTTCGCAGCACGCGCAAATTTTAACGTACCTTGTTAACATGTTTCGACCTATTTTCGGCCATCTTCGGAACTGGTCGTTGTTGGTCTTGTCGCCTCTTGTTTCCTGTGTGGGTGCGTTAGTAGTTTAGGGTACTATTCATAGACATTTCGCAGCACGCGCAAATTTTAACGTACCTTGTTAACATGTTTCGACCTATTTTCGGCCATCTTCGGAACTGGTCGTTGTTGGTCTTGTCGCCTCTTGTTTCCTGTGTGGGTGCGTTCGTAGTTTAGGGTACTATTCATAGACATTTCGCAGCACGCGCAAATTTTAAAGTACCTTGTTAACATGTTTCGACCTATTTTCGGCCATCTTCGGAACTGGTCGTTGTTGGTCTTGTCGCCTCTTGTTTCCTGTGTGGGTGTGTTTGTAGTTTAGGGTACTATTCATAGACATTTCGCAGCACGCGCAAATTTTAACGTACCTTGTTAACATGTTTCGACCTATTTTCGACCATCTTCGGAACTGGTCGTTGTTGGTCTTGGCGCCTCTTGTTTCCTGTGTGGGTGTGTTCGTAGTTTAGGGTACTATTCATAGACATTTCGCAGCACGCGCAAATTTTAACGTACCTTGTTAACATGTTTCGACCTATTTTCGGCCATCTTCGGAACTGGTCGTTGTTGGTCTTGTAGCCTCTTGTTTCCTGTGTGGGTGTGTTTGTAGTTTAGGGTACTATTCATTGACATTTCGCAACACGCGCTACGAGCGTACTAAGCTAGCCCCGGCTATCCACTGGTTACTAGTACAGAATTCAAATCATATCCTATCGCTAACACGGGTTTATGAATACGAAAAACGCTGATCGTCCACCGGAAGCCCGCGCTAAAAATGTCTATGAATACGGCCCGTAGAGTCAAAGAGTGTATGTGTTTTGAAATTGAGTTGTGTGTTGAGAATATCGTTGGGGTGTGTTTTCGTGTGTCTGTATATTTCATAGTGTTCTAGTGTGTTGAGTTTCTGGCTTTTTGGTTGGATGTGAAGTATTTCTATGTCTGTGTTGATGTCTCTGTAGGTGTGATTGGCATTTGTGATGTGTTTTGTTTTCGTATGTTAGTGTGAAAAATATAAAAAAATAACATAAAATTGCAACCTCATTCAAGAAATTAAACTACAACATCGCATACAGAACAAATAACACTCTACAAAAACATCTCACCACACAAAAACACAAACAAACAAATACAACCACACAGGCGTATACAAACTCAAATGTAACACCTGCAACAACTTCTACATAGGACAGACAGGCATATCATTTCAAACACGTTACAAAGAACACATCATAGCCATAACAAAATTACAAAACACCTCCACATATGCAGAACACATCACAAATGCCAACCACACCTACAGAGACATCAGCACAGACATGGAAATACTGCACATCCAACCAAAAAGCCAGAAACTAAACACACTAGAACAATATGAAATATTCAGACACACGAAAACACACCCCAACGATATTCTCAACACACAACTCAATTTCAAAACACATACACTCTTTGACTCTACACTACGAACGCACCCACACAGGAAATAAGAGGCGCCAAGACCAACAACGACCAGTTCCGAAGATGACCGAAAATAGGTCGAACATGTTAACAAGGTACGTTAAAATTTAACACAAGAAAGTTCTTATACATATTCCGAAATGATACAGTGTTAAAAGTTGTGTAATCAAGGTGTATATTTCACAATTATTGTAAATCATCATCCATCAAGAGCAATTCTTTAGATGGCAAAGAAACTTACAAATTCGTAGCAATAGTCTTTGAAAAGACAAAACTGGAAGCAACGTGTTTTTATCACCCGTAGAAAACAAGATTTAAAGTTTGTTCAACGTCTGTAGAATATATTTAGGCTAAATTACGAAGGTGTGAAAATAATTTAATAGTAATAGCGGAAAAACGTAATTTCACACGAAGTGATTGCCAGTTTCCATAGCAACATTTAGAGAGATAGAGGTGTAGAGATCCTTATCGGTGGGAAATGGAGCATCCTTAAGCATTTCAGCCCAAATAGGCTTTTTTTTTGCACTCATGACGTAATGAGCCGCCTGCTGATTATGCTGCCGGCCCAGCATCCACTACCCTCCGCATTCCTCTCCTTCCCAAACATTTTACTTAAAAATATGTTTGCTAATAACTCGGAAACTAATTGACTGACAGAAATGAAACATCACCATATCATCATACTGTGATTATGCGTACAAAAAATCAAGGATGTAGGTTGAAAAATGTAGAAAATAGAAATTAGACTCATCAGCCCCCTTAAACTCTTGTACAATAATCTACGTGCAAAATAACAATATTGTTTATTTTAATGAAGCACTGGCTGCTATAGAGCATTCCACATTAAGAAAAAAGCATTGGTTTTATGGGCCTTGACTAGTACATTGTACAAGCTATATAGTAGGTAGTCGTTTCTATGGCAACTGGTCACTTGATGGAATAACCCTATATACTCAATGCTTTATTCTTAATGTGGAATTCTCTATAATAATAATAATTTCCGCTTGTCGTATTTCATCGAATAAAACTGTCAAGCTGCCTAGGTGCTCAGAATTGCATGTTGTTCGTGGGATTGTGTTGTTTTATAGCTGTAGTACCTGCACTAGCACAATACGCCGGAAAGTCAGTTGTTGAGGAAAATGAACTTTGAAATTACGCCACACATCCCTGTTAAATTAACGACAAAACCCCAGTCACGAAACTGTGTGCGAGGTGTAGTAATACAAACGCATGGGATCTCGCAATTTTCAAGTTTAACTCTCAATACGGAAACACGTTTGCATGCATATATACAATAATTGTCTAAAATTCACCATTCAGTTTTCGTACCTAGTGCAATGTAAAAAAATATACGTCACAAACATAATACATGCCTTCTTATTATACCTTCCATATGTTTCACAATAATTCAGTTTTTTTTATCAAGTTTCGGAAGACATTTCCATTTATAGTTTATTTTCTTGAATTATTATTCAAGATACATACTTAAACGAAATCGGTTAAAATGCATTAAATGAAAAGATTAACTATAATTGAGCCGTTCAGAGCAGAAGTGGTGTATGTCAAAAATGGGTAATGAGGGTTAAAGTAAACATTCTGTAAAATACAGCGCAAAGTAGCAATTAATATTAAAACACAACCCAATTTTAAATATTTGTAATAATTTAATTTATTTAAACTATTAGTAGTCAGTGCATAGCAAGAAAGACATATTAATTGCTACTTCGCGCTGTATTTTACAGAATTTTTACTTTAAACTTCAATACCCAATTTTGACTTACACCACTTTTGCTCTGAACGGCTCAATTGTTTGGATTAAACATTACAATTTTATCAATTGAGGCGCTGGATGCAATAACAGCTTAAGTTGAAAACCTATGTTCTGAGAAAAACAATGTCAAGGTTTTAAAACGATGTAGAAGTTTTATCAGTACATATACTTGTATAATTCGTTTTCTATACTATTTCAGACTGTATAAATTATTCAAATTCAATATCATTATAATTAAAACACAACCCAATTTTAAATATTTGTAATAATTTACAGAAAACTTAAGTTATTATTGTATAGAAAGTCTAAGACTTCTTAAATTAGAGTACCTAGGCATTAAAACCGGTAGAAAAGTGTTATTTCACTAACATACACAGACTTTATTGAATGAATAATAATAGTACATTAAGAATTCAGATTATCAAAATAATACACAATAAGATTTTTAGTCTACTGTATAAGCCCTTAAATTTTTTTAAGGAAATAAACTGAACAAACACATTAAAGTTTGTTTTAGATTTCTAATAAGAAAAAGCAGAAGATGCATTAAGAAAATCAGTTCCGAAACTACGCTGCAGATGAAAACTCCTTTACTAGTGTGTCAAATATTCTTATTCATGTTCGCTGATTTCACTTTCAGAGTGATTTTCATCCAGCACTGGTTCAGAATCCAAAATATTTTGAAGAGAACAGCACTGGTTCAGAATCCAAAAATATTTTGAAGAGAACAGCACTGGTTCAGAATCCAAAAATATTTTGAAAAGAACAGCACTGGTTCAGAATCCAAAAATATTTTGAAGAGAACAGCACTGGTTCAGAATCCAAAAATATTTTGAAAAGAACAGCACTGGTTCAGAATCCAAAATATTTTGAAGAGAACAGCACTGGTTCAGAATCCAAAAATATTTTGAAGAGAACAGCACTGGTTCAGAATCCAAAATATTTTGAAGAGAACAGCACTGGTTCAGAATCCAAAAATATTTTGAAGAGAACAGCACTGGTTCAGAATCCAAAAATATTTTGAAAAGAACAGCACTGGTTCAGAATCCAAAATATTTTGAAGAGAACAGCACTGGTTCAGAATCCAAAAATATTTTGAAGAGAACAGCACTGGTTCAGAATCCAAAAATATTTTGAAGAGAACAGCACTGGTTCAGAATCCAAAAATATTTTGAAGAGAACAGCACTGGTTCAGAATCCAAAATATTTTGAAGAGAACAGCACTGGTTCAGAATCCAAAAATATTTTGAAGAGAACAGCACTGGTTCAGAATCCAAAATATTTTGAAGAGAACAGCACTGGTTCAGAATCCAAAAATATTTTGAAAAGAACAGCACTGGTTCAGAATCCAAAATATTTTGAAGAGAACAGCACTGATTCAGAATCCAAAATATTTTGAAGAGAACAGCACTGGTTCAGAATCCAAAATATTTTGAAGAGAACAGCACTGGTTCACAATCCAAAATATTTTGAAGGGAACGGTACTGGTTCAGAATCCAAAATATTTTGAAGAGAACAGTACTGCTTCAGAATCCAAAATATTTTGAGACAACAGCATTGGTTCAGAATCCAAAATGTTTTGAAGAGAACAACACTGGTTGAGAATCCAAAATATTTTGAAGAGAACAGTACTGCTTCAGAATCCAAAATATTTTGAAGAGAACAGCACTGGTTCAGAATCCAAAATATTTTGAAGAGAACAGCACTGGTTCAGAATCCAAAATATTTTGAAGAGAACAGCACTGGTTCAGAATCCAAAATATTTTGAAGAGAACAGCACTGGTTCAGAATCCAAAATATTTTGAAGAGAACATGCATTTTCTGGTTTCAAGAATTTCAATAATGAAATTATATAATTTTTCTTTGGTAATTTTAAGCCAGGATGAGGGGGATTTTTTTTTGAGTAAGTTCTTTCTTTGGTGGTATATTATGTTCTGAAAAACTGAATGGCTGGAAAACGGTATTGTAAATATATGATACTGCCAAACATAAGTGTAACATATTTTTGTGTTGCAAATTTTGAACCTCTTGTCTTAACACAGCATTTCACATAATCAACTCCCTGCCATTTAATAATAATAATAATAATAATAATAATAATAATAATAATAATAATTTTTAGGTTATTTTACGACGCTTTATCTACATCTTAGGTCATTTAGCGTTGAATGAGATGAACGTGATAATGCCGGTGAAATGAGTCCTGGGTCCAGCACCGAAAGTTACCCAGCATTTGCTCATATTGGGTTGAGGGAAACCCCGGAAAAATCCTCAAACAGATAACTTGCCCCAACCGGGGATAGAATCCGGGCCACCTGGTTTCGCGGCCAGACACGCTAACCGTTACTCCACAGGTGTGAAATAATAATAATAATAATAATAATAATAATCATCTGAGGCACCACAGCCCATGAAGGACCATGACCGCCCAGCCGGCTGCTGACCTCACGTCCACATGCCGTAGCAGAGGTGGACGATTATCTAACCAGAATGGAGGTATCGTGTGATTAGCACGATGATCCCCCCAGCCGTTATAGCTGGCTTTCTTAACCGCATTTCTTTACCTATCGTAGCTCGTGCATCACGATGCTGGGTGGGCACTGGTTCCATGCACTGGCCGAAATTTCATGAGAAAATTGTTTCCCCCATGAGGACTCGAACCAGCGCGCAATTCGTAACGCAAGTCCTAAGCCTTAGACCACAATGTAACGGCGGGGGACCTCCTTTCATTTAGGGTCAACGAAATGATATACAACTTTTACAATCGATAGAGAAGACATGGAAGATTATGAAAATGTCATCGGCGGAATAACGACTTCTGCATCTCTGTATCACAGAAGTCTGCCACCTGGGATCGAACAGTGTGTGACAGTCGTTTGTACCTCTCTGTCGATCCCATGGTATGACAAATGTAGTCCACACCTGTGGAGTAACGGTCAGCGCGTCTGGCTGAGAAACCAGGTGGCCCGGGTTCGATTCCCGGTCGGGGCAAGTTACCTGGTTGAGGTTTTTTCTAAAGTTTTCCCTCAACCCAATATGAGCAAATGCTGGGTAACTTTCGGTGCTGGACCCCGGACTCATTTCACCGGCATTATCATCTTCATCTCATTCAGACGCTAAATAACCTAAGATGTTGATAAAGCGTCGTAAAATAACCTACTAAAAATGACAAATGTCTAAATTCCGATGGGGAAAATATTGAAAAATAGCTCCAAGAAATTTTTCCAATGAAATTGTATTTTCTTTCTGTAAACTGTCTCAGGGAAACTTACTTTCTCGGCGGCCCTCGTAATTGCGCTCGAGTGGCCAAAATTTGTATAAAGACTTGTTTTGACATTATTAACATGGTGGAAGAAAAAAATTAAATTTGAGAATATTTGCTTCTGAATCATGTTGTTAAAAATTAATTCACTCTATCTAGTCTCAGGGTTGGGTATTTTCCTTTCCATTCTCTTTTCCGAGCATAAAAACAGTTGAAAATGACGAGAGTTTCTTTGAAGACACGATTTGTCATAGCCGCAACGCCACTCTTCGCGGTTATGTGAATGGGAAGAGTGACATGTTATAATGTGCATACTCAATTACCGGTAGTCATTTCTTCCTCTTCATTATGTACATTCGAGGAATCCATCTTCCTGTTTGTTGTTTACTTGCTTAGCAACGACGACGGTTGCTTGTTTAATTTTACAAGGAGACCTAAAGGACAACAAAAAGTTTTAATGACTTGACAGACTCTTAAGGCAGAAATTTGTACCTCATCATATGACAAATTAGGTGCATTAGCGCTGAAATATGATTTATTCCTACGTTTCAGCATACTGCCACATTATCTGTCCTCTGATATGACTTTTGCGCAGTAACGGGGGCCCTTTGAAATGTTTGCGGACTGAGAACTGTCCTAGTATGGATAACTAAAATTGCTACATAAATGTTTGACTTTGAGAGAGGAACAGAGATTGAGGGTTTTTGAGAATAAGGTTCTTAGGAAAATATTTGGGGCTAAGAGGGATGAAGTTACAGGAGAATGGAGAAAGTTACATAACGCAGAGCTGCACGCATTGTATTCTTCACCTGACATAATTAGGAACATTAAATCCAGGCGTTTGAGATGGGCAGGGCATGTAGCACGTATGGGCGAATCCAGAAATGCATATAGAGTGTTAGTTGGGAGGCCAGAGGGGAAAAGACCTTTGGGGAGGCCGAGACGTAGATGGGAGGATAATATTAAAATGGATTTGAGGGAGATGGGATATGATGGTAGGGACTGGATTAATCTTGCTCAGGATAGGGACCAATGGCGGGCTTATGTGAGGGCGACAATGAACCTCCGGGTTCCTTAAAAGCCAGTAAGTAAGTAAGTAAGCCGGGGTTCGATCCCAGGTGGCGACAGGATTTTTTCTCGTTGCCAAACTTTCAGAACGGCCCCGAGGTTCACTCAGCCTCCTATAAAATTGAGTACCGGGTCTTTCCCGGGGGTAAAAGGCAGCCAGAGCGTGGTGCCGACCACACCACCTCATTCTAGTGCCGAGGTCATGGAAAGCATGGGGCTCTACCTCCATGCCCCCCAAGTGCCTTCATGGCATGTTACGGGGATACCTTTACCTTTTTTTACCTTTTTAAGTAAGTAAGTAAGTAAGTAAGTCAGTACATAAAAGTTTCATAAAATAGAGTAGCACTCGAATTTTCATTGTTAGTGCTGTATCAGATTGTTTTTCCATTACGGAAGTTAATTAATTTTATTTAATTTACAAAATGAACCGTAAGTACTGTCATTAATTTCAGGGGGTTATTCTTTGAGATATTTCAAGCAAAAAATTGTAATAGAATTTTGCTCGTTTTTGCTTCCTTTTCGAAATAATAATTGTTTTATATGAAACATTTCATAGTGTCTTTCGAAAAAGCCATTGATTTAATTTCCAATATACTCAGTCAATTTAAGGGGTTAGGTACAGCTTACAGCAGTAATATTTTTGGAAATATTCAACATTTTTTTTCCTCCATTACTGTATCTTGTACAATAATGAAAATTAGTGTGTGTAAAACACTGTCCTTCTGCTATATGAAAAAATATTTTTACGATTAAAAAAATGATGTATATATATATATATTTTTTTTTCAAAATTGAAAATGGTGGCAGTTCACTGTGCAGTGATGAAGATTTTCCCTCATAACTCATAAACTTGTTAACATTTTCATGATCTCTCCCTTTTATTTTATTGCTGAAACTCATGTTTACAATATCATGCTATTTCAACTATATTCCTTAATAAATAATATTTTTTTTAATCTTCTGTTAGGAGAAAATACTGATATTTGACCATCTTTTTAAATACATTTACTTTTACCAGACCATCTATCAAAGGTAGAGAAGTGATTTTGCATTATATTGTAGATATGATATGCATTAATACACAGAACAAATTTCATCACAGAATATTGGATAGTTTTAGAGTTATGTGGGAAACGCTTTATCATTGCACAGTGAACAGAATTTTGAAAAAAGTAAATAATGTTTTTAAATCTTAAAAATATTTATTTCATATAGCAGAAGGACAGTGTTTTACACATACTAATTTTCATTATTGTACAAGATACAGTAATGGAGGAAAAAAATGTTGAATATTTCCAACATTTTACTGCTGTAAGATGTAACCCCTTAAGACAGCAGTGTATTATGAAACTAAATTATTAAAAGAATTTTAGTTTTGGTTTTTAAATGTGCAGAAATTTGATACGAACAAATGTAGCATTTTAAAATTCCTTTGCAGAACGAAAAGTTACATTTCTTCGGATCAAATTTATGTACATTTAAAGGACAAAACTAAAATACTTTCAATAATTAATTATCATAATACACTGCTCTCTTAAATTGACTGAGGACGTTGAGAATTGAAACAATGGTTTTCCCAATACATGTTATGAAATGTTTCATATAAAATAATTTTTAACTCTAAAAGGAAGCAAACACGAGTTAAATTGTATTAAACTTATCTTATTTGAAATATCTCAAGTAATAGCCCCTGAAATCAATGATATTACTTATAGTTCAACGTATATATAGTCACCCTAGAATGAAGGAACATTTAAATATTCTGTCAATAGTATACGAAAGCTTGCTTCATTGATTCCTGTATCCTGGGATTTTGATATGATAATAATAATTAAGGCTTGACGTTCTCTGGCCTATCGTATCGAGTACCTGACCTCTGTCTCCATTCCTAAGTTAAATCATACACGTTGGAACATTTTCAGATTTTCAGTTACCGTTTTTCCTATTTTTAAATAAAACTTGACATTTGCACGCTGTTCAAATCGCCTTAAAACTACAGCAGTCGTGGCGAAAATATGACTCGCGAGCACATTGTTGCTCGCAATGATAGCTATGCATTTCTCTTGCTTCCTACCTCCCCTAACCCCCACCCTCTCACTCCCTGGAGACAAACTCCGTTCCATTTGTATTTATCTCCGACCTTCGAGTGGCGTATCGTCGCAATGTCTCTCTCGAAACCATGTACCTCTACAAAAACGAAAGTTTCAAGAAGGATGGGATGACGCATTTTTTTCTGCCAATATAATGAGAATATTAAATGCATGATTTGTTCACAAGTATTACGAGGAAAACGTTTGTATAGCATAAAACGGCATTATACTACATGTCACTCATGAAACATCATCATCATCATCATCATCATCATCACCACCACCATCATCATCATCTCTGTATGTCGATTCTTTTTCAGCAGATGTACGAATAATGTGGTTGGATCTTCAATTTAAACGCACAGATTTACAATGTAATGTTACAATAAAAGCTAGATGTAAGGACTTGACAAATGTTGAACTTTTCAAATCTTTGCCAAAAAATAAATATCCGAAGCTTCATTCTTTCGCTTGCTCTGTTGAAGCCATGTTCAATACAACTTACGTTTGTCAAAAATTATTTTCAACAATGAAAATAGTAAAAGCCAAATATAGATCACGACTGACAGACAAATACCTTCGTGATCAAATACGACTGGCAGCAAGTGACATAATTCCTGATTTTGAAACTCTGTCGCAGAGACATTCTGAAGACAGTTAATTTTAGTTGTGATAATGTGTCCTATGTTTTCTTATTCATTTCTTTCTTCGTTACACGTACTAAACATTAGTTTGTAACCTCATACTCTATAAAATTATATTTAAGTGTTTGAAAATGAAAATCCGTTAATAAGTCAGACAGTTGCTTCACTTCCCCTTCGGGTGTCCGCCTCCCTCCATAGCACGTTGCAGGTTACACAGTGGCTCGGCGCACGATCACATTTTCGCCACGGCTGCACTACAGACAAATCTCAGTGTAACGATAAACCCCTATATTGCGATTAAAAATATAGTTCCCGGTATAAAATGTATTTCTTCAATGTAAAAATGCTTCCGATATAACGATATCCCCTGTTACGATATATCTCTATTGAACGATACACTTTGTCTCCAGTGTAGTATTTTCTCTCTACTACGATAAAACCCGGTAAAATGAAATGTTTGTCGCTAAGCGATACAGTAAGGTACGTCATCTTACTTGATGGAAATCTCAGTTTAACTGACCACTGCATATTTAGTATCTTTGGATTTAATAACGTCTTTATGTGTGTCCATTTTCATGAAGAGAGTTCTGAAACAAACTGATGTAAGTGATTTCTTTCAAAAAATGTAGGACAGTACAATGGGCAGCATGTGAATCCCTTCAACAGTTCCTATCTAGTGTTAGTGATGTTCCAGAAGAGTACAATATTTAGTGTCTTTGGATTTAATAAGGTCTTTATGTGTGTTTATTTCCGTGAAGAGAGGTCTGAAACAAACTGATATAAGTGGTTTATTTCAAAAAAATGTAAGACAGTACAATGGGCAGCATATTGAAAGGGTGTCCACATCTGTGGAGTAACGGTCAGCGCGTCTGGCAGCGAACCCAGGTGGCCCGGGTTCGAGTCCCGGTCGAGGCAAGTTACCTGGTTGAGGTTTTTTCTGGGGTTTTCCCTCAACCCAATATGAGCAAATGCTGGGTAACTTCCGGTCCTGGACCCCGGACTCATTTCACCGGCATTATCACCGTCATATAATTCAGACGCTAAATAACCTCAGATGTTGATATAGCGTCGTAAAATAACCTACTAAAAAAATTAAAAGGGTTTTATTGATAATTTTAACATTTTGTACCATAATATACACACCAAATAAGCTGAATAGAAAGGCTCTTACAAATTTAACTCTTATTTTTAAAACCCTCTTTGTAACGATACAGCTCTTTATCTATATATATATATATTTGAACTGGTAATGGAAATTAGGGTAAAACGGCTGAACGGATTTTAATGAGTGACCCCTCATTTTCATGCCTGGCATCCAAAGTTTTTCGGAAAAGTAGTAGTTTTCAGTGAAATGTCAATTTTCCTACATAATTTTCCTATTTTCCAAAATCCATCTGTTGTCAGTTTTGAGAACTAATGTTATTGAATCACTGCCGACTTGATTGAATTTCAGAACAAAACACATACTACAATAAACAATAGGCTATTACACGAAGTCCATGACATGCAGGATTGCAGACATATTTAGAGCAATTCAATTTGTTATTAAAAACTGATTCTGCAGTGTATAATTTTCTGAGTAGAGCTGTGTATTAGATATTCAAATCTACGAAATTTCAGGTGGTTTGATGACATTATTACCATTAGAAATGAAATATTGTTATAGTTAATATCATGATGCGTCTATTCTTCATTAATTGTACATAATATTGATGCTATATTGATGACATGAAAGAGAAACGTTTTGAGATTATGTAAGTAAATGCAGAAAATATCTTAATTTAGATCTTCATTTCTATAATTTACTGAGTGGCTGCTATATATAACTACAAAACTTAAGTAAGATAATAATATTGTTATTAAAAATCAAATATTTTTATACTTATGAAACCAGTGGGGTTGGATCTTTTTCATATACTTAATGGCGGTGTAGTGTAGATATTGATATGTGTCATTGTCTTCAGTATTGGCTCGAGAGAGCGCAAAAATTACAGTTCTTAAGGAAAGATAGAAAGGTATTACTTACTGATAAAATAAGAGGCCTAGAAAATTTTGTAGTCTCCAGATCATTTCAGCAAGATCTCTTAATAGGATAAAATGATTTTACGCTCTACATTTCAAGTTCTACATGCAGCAGTTATACGAAAATGCTATCGTTCGAAAGTTTAGCAAACCTGACATTTTTTTAACTTTTGCCTACAATCCACAATGACCTGAAATAGCTACTGCTATCGTCCTGACATTGATACTTGCGTTTTAGCGTTGAAACTCAAAAACTGAAGTTGGATAGGTTGAAGAAAAAGTATTTGGCCTAAAAAAATCCATTGAGAGGGAGTATGTTTCATTATTATGGAAGCAAATAACTATCAAAAAGACAAGTATTCTTCATTGAAAATAAATCTGAAAAATTTTTATTTGAACGTCTAACGAACTTAGTTTGCAGCAGCATTTGCTGCACAAGCCACTAGTAACTATATATTTTTCTTTGTTCCCCTAAAATTGCTATAGAGAAATTTGACTGTATTTGTATGGAGAATAGCCCACATTCTGAGATCTTCGAAATTATCGACTCTACTTCGTTAGGCAATACAGGACACGTCACACTGACAAAAGACATACGTCAATAGTATACTCTACGTGGGTATCGAATCCAAGGTCCTCGCTATCAGCTTTAAGAGTTGTTTCGCGCATTTTGTAACACAATAAGCATTAGTAAAAGGTTGAAAGACGAAATATGAACATACCTATCGGAGAAAAAGGTTTTCATTTGTGAATGAATCATCCATAAACAAATGAGGACTTTCAATTCCATATTGATTACTGTGCTGGTGGAACAATAGGTATTTATCTTTGTGGCAGATACGTTCCTAGAATTACGTTTCTGCCAATGGCGACCTGAACACGAGTTACATATTAACGCATTGTGTCAGGAAGCTGTTGTTTCAACATCGCATCCCTACAAATGCGGATATTGGTGCGTAATGCTGTAGCCGGCGGATGAATCTCAACTGCTGAGAATTTTAACACGTCGGAAATAAGTTTAGTACTGGAAGAGACGCGCTACAGCGTGGTGAGGAGTGATAGCCAGTCAGTCACACGCGAGCTCAAACCAGCGTTGGTCACTTGGTGAGTTGAACACGATATCAAGATAGTATTGTATTGTATTTATTAACATTCCATGGTATTTATACATTGCTTCACAGCTAGAATATGGAACAAGTCAAAAAACTTAATACTATTATGAAAATCTTAATTTATAGTCACAGTCTAGATGAAATATATACAGAAGAGGTTTAGAATATAGTCTAGTAGTACAACACATAGTTTTAGTATCAATTTCATGAAGTGTTTTTGAATGTCATGAATTCACCTACAGAATACAAGGCGTGAGAAATTAGGTACTTCTTTAATTTGGCCCTAAATAATTTTATGTTTTGAATTTCATTTTTTATATCGATAGGGAGGCTATTAAAAATTTTTACTGCCATATAAAGCACTCCTTTTTGATAGCATGATATACTTGCCGATGGAGTATGAAAGTCATTTTTTACATGTATTTATGCTATGAACTGTTGAATTATTTACAAAGTTTTCACGATTACATACGAGGAAGATTATTAATGAAAAGATATACTGACAAGCCATGGGCATTATTTGTAGTTTTTTGAAAATAGTCCTACACGATTCCCTAGATATTGCACCTACTATTATTCTAATTACTCTTTTTTGTAATAGAAATATATTGTTACTATCTGTGGAATTTCCGCAGAATATTATTCCAAAACTCATTACCGAGTGGAAGTATGCGAAGTATATTGTTTTTAAGGTATTGATATTTACTATCTTTTGCATAGATCTAATAGCAAAACGAGCTGAATTTAATTTGGGGGTAATTTCTTTAATATGATTTTTCCAATTTAACACACCAAGAAATTTGGTTGTTGTTGTTTCTAATAGGGATCTATTATTAATTATTGCGCTAGAAATTTGCGACATTGAATTTGGACAGGATTTGAATTGAATTATGTTAGTTTTGTTACAATTTAATACCAATTATTGACTGAGAACCAGTCACATATTTTGAAGAGAATTTCCTTTGTTGAAGATTGGAATGTGTTGGAGTTATTGGCTGTAATTACTATACTTGTGTCATCTGCAAATAATATGGGATGACCTACATCTTTTATAAGGGGGGCAAGATCATTTATAAACACTAGAAAAAGTAGGGGACTTAATATTGATTCTTGAGGAATTCCATTATTAATAGTTCCCCATGTCGATGCAGATTTCATAGTTGTATTTATTTCAACTTTCTGTTTCCTATCTATGATATATGAGTGAAACCATTGGTGTGCAACACCTTTAATTCCATAATAATCTAATTTATCTAGCAGCATTTTATGATTTATACAGTCAAATGCTTTGGATAAATCACAGAAAATCCCTCCAACTTGTAATTTTTTATTAACTGCCTCCAGAATTTTGTCAGTTAAACTAAATGTTTCATTTTCTGTGCCTTTATTTTTCCTAAATCCAAATTGATTGCTGCTTAAAGGCAAGTCTTATAGTTTTGAATGTAACATGCCTAGAATCTGTTTTCTTTGAACAAAATACATAGATATTTTTATATAATAAAGCAAATGTTTTAGTGTTGTCATAGATACAGTTGCTAAGATGAAATTAAAATAAAAGTAATCCGTCTTTCACTTCGTCTTCGGCTATCAAGTGTAGGTTATGTTTGCAATGATATTCACTGTTCGCAAGTTTGATTTTTAAGGGGAATATAGTACAGATTTGAGGGACAAAAAAGTAATTTTTCAATTTATTTTTTTATATAAAGATTGGACATTTATCTTTATGTCAGTGAAGGAATTTTATAAAATATTTTGGTATATATAACCATAAACCTGCGAGCGTATGCTTATTTAGTTCTCTACACATAAGGTACATTTAACGCTCATTTCCTTCCCGCAACTTGTAATTTTCTAACTCGTTTTTGTGATAACTCGATAAGTTTTCAAGATACCGCAGTAAAATTATACATGCATACTTGTGAACAAGGTGAACTACAATTATTGCTGCAACATTTATAGTTTACTACTGACTTGTACAGCAAATGCTGCACACTAAGTATATAAGAAGTTCAAATAGAAATTATTTTCAATGAAGAATATCAGACATTTTAAAAGTTATTTGCCTTCATAATAGTGAAACATACTCCCTCTGAATCTTTTTTACCGCAAAATACTTTTCCTTGATCCTATCCATCTTTAGTTCTCGAGTTTCAATGCGAAAACGCAAGTAAGAATGTTAGGACGATCAGCGAGTTTTTCATGTGGGAATAATGCAGTAGCTATTTCAGGTCATTGCGAATTAAGAGTTAAGAAAATTTGAGGTTCGATTAAAACAAAGAAAAATGAAATTAATTTTGATTTAGTTTAAAGACGCAGCTGAAGTAGGGAACATGACTCATTATTACTTAGGAAAATTAGAGAATCATACATATAAATATCTACATCACACTGCCATTAAATATATGAAAAAGACCCACATCACTTGATTAATAACAATAAAATATTTCATTTTTAATAACAATATTGTTACCTTACGTAAGTTTGATAGTTTTCAGTAACATTATATATAGCTATTACTCAGTAAATTATAGAAATGAAGATCTAAATTTAAATATTACTCAGTAAATTATTTGAAGATCTAAATTAAAATATTCTTTCTCTGGGTCTACTTATATAAAACCCCAAAAGGTTTCACTTTCATATCATCAATATAGCATTAATGTCTGTAATTAGTGACAGAGCTGTACTCGGAAAACTACAGACCAGAGAATCAGACCTGTAAATTATTTTTATACTTATCAAAAAATTACACAAATGAAGATCGACATATTGGCATAATGATGTTATGATGTCAGAGAATCTGAGCCATCTGAACTCTAAATATGTCAGCAATTCTGCAGATCATGGCCTTCGTGTAATATTGTTTATTATAGTATATGTTTTGTTTTATTCTGAAATACCATTAGTTCTCAAAACTGACGAAAGATGGATTTTTGAAAACAGGAAAATTATGTACGAAAACTAACGCTTTACTGAAAGTTACTATTTTTCTGAAAATCCTTGGATGCCAAGCTTCAAAATTACGGGTCATTCATTAAAATCCGTTTAGTCGTTTTCCCGTAATTTCCATTGCCAGTTCAAATTTTATATATACGGTCTTACTAATAAAAACTCTATATACAGATGTTTAACTGTCTTATACTTATACAATGAGTAGCTCGTTTATACGTCGTGTGTAAATTTCTTACTAATAATCACTACATACGTCGTGTATAACAGTATAACTGTTACACAGCTACGTCACAGTTTCGTCATTACTTCGTTACGAAAGGTAATAGAATATCTGCGGTTCTCTATTGCATCCGGTAGAGTGCTCTACTGTGGAGTGTGAAATATCGATAGTACAACTAGCTCTAATCGATTACCACATTATATTTTGGTCAAAGAGTACAAGCTACAGCAATATTATTCTACTTATTCTGTGCTCTTTGGTTTGTTCTTCTGTGCTTACAAGGCATCCATCATCATAAAATGACAGTCGATACGAACAGCTGTTAGAGAGGCGGCCATTTTTTCTCTATATACAACGCTTAAACAAGGGGTTTCGTATATATAACTACTGCAAAGCAATTCCCATTGTATAGTTACAGCCTGTTTATACATCCATCGCTTATACATGGTTTATTAGTAACGTTTTCTGTCTCAACGCTGCATAAGTCTCGTATAAAAACTATACACGGTTTATTAGTAAGACCGATAGAGATTAGTTTTTTTTTTACCTAAAAGACATTAAACATTTGACTTTTCATAAGAAATAAAAAAATATATATTTCTATTGTAGACGTTTCAAAGATTGTCGTTCATATTGTTTATTTGACATTCAGGAATAAATAGAAAAAAGAATAGCTCAGAAATATTAATATTTGTGGACATTATCATAAAAACGGCATATCTGTGCACAAAACAGCTACCTTTTTATTATGATAATTACTCATAATGGTAAAACATTTAGTAAACCTGAAAATAATCTATAATTTCAGAAGCAGTGAATACTGAGCATGTAAAATTACAAGGCGAAAGAGTCATTAGTTGTTGAGAAAAATACTGAATATTGAATTTCCCCTAATTCCTTCGGAAGAGAAGTAAATCTGAGAAGTTGTGTCCAGATTCAGGGCACGTAAAGTAACTCCGTTTCTGAAAAAAAAACTTCTAGCAGTGGCGTATCGGAAAATTCGAACTCCTCGACTGTCATCTCTGGAAGAAGATTCATCAAGGGGATGTTGTGTGTGAATGAAGAAATTTTGCTATTACTCTTCCATTTTTGAAATTATCAATTTACAATTTTTACAGCACATACACAGTATTTGCAGGTATATTTTGGGTTTTAGATTATTTTTATACCTCATATACTCGATTTTATAAAAAAATGTTAAACCTGAAAAATATTAATTAATTTAAGTTAAAAGTATGGGTATTTTAGAAACATTTTTCCCCAGAAACCCTTTTCATTACAGGTTTCTAAAAATTCAAGCATATTTCCAATGCAGTTGATTACACTTTCCGTAATTTTCATCACATTATGAATAATCGTTCAAGAGAAGAAAATTATTTTTAATTCTGAAAAAAAATTATTTAAAAACGTTAATAGTTTTTCTTACTTTTCTGACTGTAAAATCCATAATAATTTTGATAACTGTGTGAAAGTAGCCATACGTCTTCACTACAATATGAAGTAGGAGTGTGCAAAATTTCAGCCTCTTAGCTTCAGTAGTTTCTGAGAAAAATGTTCCTGAAGTACTCATGTTTTTAACTTAAATTTTTTTTTTTTCAAGTTTATTTTTTTTAATATTAAGGATATGAGGTAGAGATAATATATCTGCAAAGAATGTGTGTATGCTGTAAAATTTGAAATTGTGTTTTCTTTCTGTAAACGGCCCCAGAGAAACTTACTTTCTAGAGTGCCCTCGAAATTTCGTTCGACTGGCCAAAATTTGTATAAGCACTTCTTTGACTTTTTTATCTGCCCCCCATGAGAATGTTTGGTTTAGCCTAGTTTCATTACATTAGTAAATTACGCAAATCTAGCTTTCAGCTATCAATTTTTCCCTTTACTGTGTCGGGTGATGTTCCTGGGTAGCTCAGTTGATAGAGCGTTGGTGTGTTCAGCTAAAGGTCCCGGGATCGATAATCGACCTCGGAACAATTTTTCTCTTGAAATTATTCAAGTCTGCTTTCCAGAGAGCTTTAACTGAAAGCTATATTTGCATAATATATACGTTACTGTAGGTACGTTAAGAGAAAACCACAATTTCAAGTCACACAGAGTTTGTGTGCACTCGATGTGGGTTTCTGGCGTCTTGTCAGCCCACTCGAGTTATGTGAATACAAAGGGAAAAATTGAGACGGTGTCAGGTGAAGTTCCTGGGTAGCTCAGTTGGTAGAGCGTTGGTGCGTTCAGCCAAAAGTTACGGGATCGATACCCGGCCCCGGAACAATTTTTACCTTGAAATTATTCATTAGTAAATTACATTTTATGTCCTTTATAATAATATATTGTAAATTCACATTATGAAATAAAATGATCTCAAATGAAACTTGGCCACCGGCGTAGCTCTGTCGGCTAAGACGCTTGCCTGCCGATCTGGAGTTGCGTTCGGGCGCGGGTTCGATTCCCGCTTGGGATGATTACCTGGTTGGGTTTTTTCCGAGGTTTTCCCCAACCTCAAGACAAATGTCAGGTAATCTATGACGAATCCTCGGCCTCATCTCACCAAATACCATCAACGCTAAATAACCTCGTAGTTGATACAGCGTCGTTAAATAACCAAGTAAAAAAATGAAACTTTGTTGCAATGTATTCCAACAATTTATTGTACTCGCTAATAATTTTAACAGTAATAATTTTTATGATATAAAAATACATCAATATAAAGGCATTCAACTTTAATTTGTCAAGAAACATTAAAAGAATAGTATTATATTCAAGAATTAGTTGTCAAACACTTCTCAAAACCATTCTGTCATCACAGCCATGTCACAGATCTTCGGTGACTGTTTTAGAAACAATCGAAGAATTCACAGTGTCGTCAGTCATTTGTTTCTCGCGAAAAAACAAATGACAGCAGACATCGAGTCGACTGTCCTTGAAAAGGAGCCGTTGATGAAGGCTTAGAATGAGTTAAAAGCAGTTAATTTTTATTGCAGTTACATTCTTCGAATTAAAAGCAAGTTCAAGTTGATGCAAGTGACACTACAAACAGTTCGGGTAGGTTGAGAGTATCAGAACACGCGAAGAGGGCCGTCTGTCACATTGCAGCGCTGTTTGTGTTAACTATGAGAAGCTTTTGAACAAGAGCTTTCACGTCATGTTATAAACTTCCAGTACTGCCAATATTTGTGCTAAAAATTTAGTAGTCAATGGTAAAACTCAGGAGATAGCGATTTGCCAACTGATAGAGTCTGCGTTTGGGTGTGGGTTCGAATCCCGGTTAAAGGGACACTCCACTAAAAATGACAAATTTTTTCCTAATCATTCTTTTTCAACCAAATTTTGAGAGAATGTTTATTATGTGAAGGAGTAACAAAATCCAAATGTTGAACTCTAGGGGCCATATTCATAGACATTCTTAGCGCGGGCTTCCGGTGGATGATCAGCGAACTAACGTTTTTCGTATTCATAAACCAGTGTTAGCGATGTGATATGAAATGAATCCTGTGCAAGTAATCAGTCGATAGCCGGGGTTAGTTTAGCACGCTCGTAGCGCGGGCTAGCGAAATGTCTATGCATAGCACCCCAAATGTTTTGGATTTTGATTTTTTCTATTATTTTAGAAGTATTTTCAAACTCAAGTTTTTAGTAGAAGACCTCAATTTTCAAGTTTTTTTTTCTTTTATTGGTTATATTCAAAAGACATAGAGAAACATTTCTATGCATTCATTTTATGAAATCTCATAATTTATGTATTTACTTCGAAAAAAATATTTGAAATTTTAAAAATGTTATTTTTCCTATAATTCATGAAAAATATATATTAATAAAATAAACTAGCAGCATTTGTCATAAAATAAAAGCATAGAAACATGTAGCTACTTCATAAATGCTTGCAGTAAAAATTTCATTCAGTTTGATTAATATTTGGCATAAAAAGTATTGGGAATAAATTTGAATAAGGAACAAAAAAAGTTTCCTTCCCAGGCAGGATTCGAACCACGAAAATCTTAGTTACCAGTCTATCGTGCTCTGGAGTGAGCAAGGCTCTGAATTCAGCTACAAGGGTCGGTCCGGTTTTTTTGTCACTACTGTACATAGTATATATTTGAAATAACATTAAAATGAAGCCTTATCAAGATCTAAATGATTGAAAAATATTAATGGAACATAAAGGTTTCCAAGGCGTAATTAAAACTCGTGATAAAACCACTTGTCCCAATTTCCTCAATTATACACTTCCCGAGATGTAAGATAAGTACGAATATTAATATTTTACAGACACTACAGTTCCACAAGTTTCGGACACGCTGGCGAATGTTTCAGGATATCCAGCGAGATTGTTCCTGTTTACCGGGAAGCCACTAAAATCAAATATCTGAGATAAGATTCTTACCAAACATCCTGTGGCCAGGTTTCGGAAGCACAAAAGTTTAATGACATCATAAGACTTCCATAATTTGCGTCAAGAAAACAGTTTACTTCCAATTGTTCAAAATCTGATCGTACTAGTCACTTTTACCGACATTCAAGCTTTTAATGTTAGTTACTTACTTTATGCCCTGATCACGTATATTAAATGGCAACATATAAAAGAAAAACACTATGATCTCCACTGTCGAAAGTTAATTTTTTTGGTACTGATAAAAGTACTATTGCAAGCGAAATAATCGTCACCATAAAGTGAGAAATAGCATTGTTCAATCGATCAGAAAATTAAACATTTTTAAAGTATTTGAAGAGGTGCATTGCATATCATCGGACGGCTCCATAAAAAGAGCAGATATTGTTGTGATCAATTATTGAAAGAAGATGTTCGGATACATTTTGGATCGAACTGAGAGATTAGAGAAGGATGCCAGTAAAGCAAAAGAAGTAAATAATTAAAAACAAAGACACTACGAGCCTTGTATTTCCTGTTTTTGTTCCAAATCGGGAAGTAATTAGGATTTTAATTGGAGCACGGGTAGTATTACAAAATTTTGTATCGCTACATTCTTGCGTTTAGGTTTAAATATTTCATCTTTGGAAGAAATAGCATTAAATGTTTTGAGAGATTCATTGCATTTATTAAATTAACATTTGAACAATATTATAGAAATTAACAATAAAAAATAAAAAAATAAAAATTATAAATAAAAAATTAATATTCAGAGAAAAAAGAATCTTTAATTAAGAAATTAAATTGTCTTTTTATTGATTAATCAGTAGGCTGGACCTTTTAATGGTTACACTTTAAAAAAGGGACAGATACCCAACATTTTGGAGTCTCTCTCTCCTCCATGCAATTCCAAGGGGTTATAACATGACTTCTTTTGCAGTCGCTAGAAGGCAGCATATTGAAACTGATAAAAGTTATCTTGAAAGTGCTTTAGCTGGCCAGTCTGTTACATGTGTGCCTTAGGTAAGATTTACTTCTCGCTTGTCGTCAGTCACTTTTTATGTTTGTACTGTAGCAAAAAGAGTTGACTCATGAGTTGTGATCCACTCAGCGTTCTTTGAAATGAGTTTTTATCTGTATCTGTCAATAGCTTCTCCCTGTGCAGTCATTTTTTTAACGAGGTGATGAAATTTTAATGACAATTATGGAAACAACTGTATGAAAACTACAAGAAAAACGATATACTCAGAGAAAACTTATTTCGCATGTACATTCTCACATAAATTCTACACCAAGTTATATGTCGCGACACCAACTATAATTTCCATTTTTGGACTAGTCATCTTTGGTGACGTAATTGTTAACATAGTGGTAATTAGTTTAAAGAACATTGTGTTAATATTCCGATAAGTCAAATATGATATTAGATGTTTTGAATATATTTCCGTCGAAATGACTTGTCAAGATTTTAAACAAAAACTAATATTATGAGATACTGTATAATAATTTGTTAATGTAGCTAATAAGATATATTGCAAACGTTTTCGCCAATTGGCATCTTCAGGCATGGATTCAATATCCAATATAGTACAATGGAAGAAGTGTGATAATATTAGCATATACAATTTGAAAAACTGACAATCAAACAAGATTTAAAAACAAACAAATATAAAACAATAATTGTGTAACTATTATATCCCTCTTAATACAATAATTATTACAATGGATTCACATTTATTTATTTATTTATTTATTTATTTATTTATTTCTTTATTTTTCTTTTTCTTTATTTTTTATTTATTTACTTATTTACTTATTTACTTATTTACTTATTTACTTACTTACTTACTTTCTTTTACTTATTTATTTATTTATTTTTTATTTTATTTATTTATTTATTTATTTATTTATTTATTTATTTATTTATTTATTTATTCATTTATTATATTCCATAGATCTTACATGAGCAATGAAGCTTTAAGATGTGGAACAAATAAAAACTATACAATATTACAATTACAATTTTTAGAAATGTTTACAGTTTTACAATTTAGTAATTTTCTACAATTCTTACAATTTTCTGCAATTTTTTACAATATTTTGGCGAGATGTAGTGAGATGAGGTGAGGTCCGAGGATTCGCCAAAAGATTACCCGGCATTTGCCCTTTGGTTGGGTAAAACCTCGGAAAAACCCAACCAGGTAATCAAATCAAAGGGGTTGATGCCGAGGACTCGCCATACAGACAATCATAAGATAGCTTTGGAGTTCACGCGTCAGCCATCATCATCATCATCATCATCATCATCATCAGACAATTACAACAAACCCACATTTGATTAATGGATAGGCATATGACTCAACGTCAAGCATAATTTTCATTGACCCAATTTAACATTCCAGTGAATGTATCCAACTTCTACGACGCAAATATAACATTGGGATTTACGCGCCATTCATCGGTATTAACAAAGAAACACATCACAACCAAACCTAATTTTCTAGTCAATGGGTATGCCTACGATTCAATGTCAACCAAATTTGATTTATCCATCTGATGATTACCTTGAAATGACTTCATAAACTATCTATGCGTAAAGGAAGTCTGACATTGAAACAACGACAAAGCAACCAACACATCGATAAATTAAATTTAATAACAGCAAATATTTGACATATTGATAAGGTTTATATTGTTAACAATTCTATTAACTGCAAATAACACAAAAACACATATATGATTACAGTACAACACAATATTAGGTAGGTAGGTATACGTAAAATAAATACATAATGAAATTATATATCAAAATATATGTTATATATTAATTTTAAATTAAATAGGCTTATAATGATACATATATTGAGTGCAATGTTTACATTATATGCAGTAATAGTTGTTTTAATTATGTATATATTATGTGCAATAATTGAAGTAGATGTTTTAACTCATAACTAGGCTTTACCATTGTATACAGTAATTAAGAGAGAGATAATAATTGTCATTTTTTCAATTGTATAATTATGCTGACATTATCGCACGTGTTCCAATGTACTATACTGAATATTGAATCCATGCCTGAAGGTGCCAAATGGCGAAAACGTTTGCAATATATTTATTTATTTTATTGGGTTATTTTACGACGCTGTATCAACATCTAGGTTATTTAGCGTCTGAATGAATTGAAGGTGATAATGCCAGTGAAATGAGTCCGGGGTCCAGCACCGAAAGCTACTCAGCATTTTCTCGTATTGGGTTGAGGGAAACCCCGGATAAACCCCAACCAGGTAACTTACCCTTACCGGGATTCGAACCCGGGCCACCTGGTTTCCACAGGTGTGAACTTGCAATATATGTTATTAGCTACATTAAATTATTATATGTCATAATATTTGAAGAGTCCACTGCAAAAATGATGGATGTCACTTTCTTGTCGAAAATGAACCAAGACTGTCAATGCATAGCTTAAGACATATAGAATGTACATAGAGAGTTACATGGCATTAACACTGATAGTCATTGTCCAGTAATGATCGGAAAATCACAGTTAAGCTTTGAGCGCTAAGCATTTCAAACTTTCAATTGCTTCTCCTGCAAAATGTGTTCCAAATGACAATCCATCATTCTTACAGTGGACTCTTCATATGTTATTAGCTACATTAAATTATTATGTGTCATAATATTATTCTTTTTGTTTAAAATCTTCACAAGTCATTTTGACGGAAATAGATTTAAAAAATCTAATGTAGGCCTAGTGGTTTACTAGATCAAAGGTTTGCAATTCCAAAACCACGGGCTGAGAGACCTTCTTCGAAAAGAACACTTTCGACACCAGAGATTATTCGGCTTCGAAATTTATCATGGGTGAGAAATAGCTGGCAAATTTTGGCTTGTATCCTGTATTAGAAACGGAGGAAGCTATGTTAAGGATATTGTCGCCCTTTTGGAATCCATTTATTTCAGCTGGGTTTGGAACCGCAAACCTGGGATTCACCGCTCAACATGTTAACCACGAGACCAACAAGAATGACCGAAAGAGAAGTAAATCCGGGGCTCCCATACAATAGATTCACTGCACGTTGAAGAATCTTACTCCAGAACAACAGGGGTTCATACAGAAGACTTGCGTTTTCCTCATGCAAGCTTCCCGATTGGATGACATTCACGATATCGAAACAGGAAAATAAAAAAATAGGTTTCTGATATCTTTGCCAAGGTTCTGAACGCTGATACAATGTCGTTGAAAGTTGAGGAACGGAAATGAGTTAATAGTGGCAGATACCCTGGCTCCGTTATGACAGACACTCACAGCTATATACGTAACCAATCTCTACATCAATTCTACGCTTTGAACTTAAGGGGAGATGATGGCATTTTTTAAAACTTCTTTCTTATTTGGTTTAAAATATTAATTTTTGTATGTAGAGAGCTCATAGCTGTAGCAACTCAACCAAATATAAATATTTTGAAAGAAATTATTTGGGGGCCCAGATTTGAAAAAAAAATATACCCAATGCAGAATTTTACTAAAACTGATATATCTACACCATTTTTAAAGATATATTCAAACAGTTTTTTTTGCAATGTACTTGCAAAAGCATGCTCTACAAACTGTCGTTAACAGAATTTTGATATTAGACCCTACTTCTGTAAAATAAAAAATTAAAATTTTATAACACTTTTTTTATTTCCTTTTTTGCAAACAAACGGACGTATTTTTAAAATGAAATCAAGTAACAAAATTCTGTCACAGAGAAACGTTTCCTAATAGTCTAAAGAATGTGTGTTCTAAATTTCATGCATGTATCTTTAATAGTTCAGAAATTATATTCATTTTTGTTTGGCAATGTAGCAAAAAATTAAGTTACCAGAAACCGATCAAAGAGGGTGTATGATTAAAAAATTCATAGCGCAGGAAGTTTTGAAAATGGCGTCTCAACATCTGGTAGGGGCACAAATACCCACAAAATGTTATGCAATGCATTCCACACATATTAAAGAGTATTTTAAAGAATAAAATTTTTTTCTGAAAATTTAATTTACCTGAAAGAACAACAAAAGGTGGCGGGTGATATAAAAATCCATAACGCAGGAAGTTTAAAAATGGCGTCTCAACACTCGAAAAGTGCACAAATACCCACAGAATGCCATACTATGTGTTCCACACATACCACAGAGTGTTTTAAACAATTTTTTTTTAATTTACTCATTTTTCACCAAAAAATACCATCCTCTCCCCGAATTTAACTGGTAATCCGAAACAAAATCGAAGTTACTCTTCTTTCCAATAGAAAATAAGCCTTTGAAATTTAATATAATATAATTACAATTCCCCCCATGTTGTATAAACCTAATCTATACTAATAATAAATCTGTAGCCGAAAATTTTCTGGTAATTTTCGATTTTCCAAAAATAATTGGCCCTAACATATATAATTAACCACCCTGAAACCGAAAATAGCTTTTTTGAAATTTTCGTTTGTCTGTCTGTCTGTCTGTATGTTTGTTACCTTTTCACGCGATAATGGCTGAACGGATTTCGATGAAAATTGGAATATAAATTAAGTTCGTTGTATCTTAGATTTTAGGCTATATGGAATTCAAAATACATTGTTTAAAAGGGGGGGTTATAAGGGGGCCTTAATTAAATGAATCGAAATATCTCGCTTATTATTGATTTTTGTGAAAAATGTTACATAACAAAAGTTTCTTTAAAAATCATTTCCGATAAGTTTCATTCTTTTAAAAATTTTGATAGGACTGATATTTAATGAGATAAATGAGTTTTAAAATTAAAATAACAGCCATCTAAGGCGGTGTAATGAAATAAAAAACAAATGACTTCGTCTATAAGGGGCCTTGGAGTACAACAATCGAAAGCTATGAAAGATAGCCTACAGAGAATGTTTCTGTGTTTTTATGAAGTAATATCGGAAGCTAAATTAACCGATTTGTATAATTAATTATTATTTCACCATTGGAAAGTGTAGTTTTTCTAGAAGGACATAATGCTATAATGTTATTACAGTAACTTCTGAGTGAATTAAGTCAGGTAAGATTAAAATAGCTTCTTATGCACAGAAAACTTGATAGTCTATTCTGTACATTCGTTTCCTGTATTCTTAAAATAATGTTTATGTACACATTCATTCTAATCCCAGAGAATTAACGAACAACGAGAGTGTATTGATTTAGTACGCAGTAATAGTATGTTAGCTTAGCATTCCATTATTTTATAATCCAAATTTTAACTATGCTCAATTGAATCGTGTTAAAATACATAAAATACATATGCATTAAATGCAATGCAAAAAAATTGGGTAATGAGCCAAGCAGATTATGTTGCCCTGTTGTAAAAGTTGTTGCTCCTGAGATTCAAGAGGCCCCACAACAAATTAAAAACTTACTTATCGGAGTACATCCGTTATCAACATACTTTTTATATAATATAATATAATATAATATAATATAATATAATATAATATAATATAATATAATATAATATAGGGTTAAAATTAAGTTATTACCATAATTCAATGGAAACATATAGCAAGTAAAATAAAGTACTGTATACACATTAAATCTAAATGACGTCAATGTTCATTAAACTATGGTTGCATGTAATAAAAATTAAGAAACATGTTAAAGGAATTGTCATTGAACCAAATGATCGCATTTTAATTATTTGGATGCAATTTAAATTAAGTAACATATTAAACTGTATCAAACACGAATGTTCCCTGGATCAAACGTCCTATTTTAATTATGTAATTACTTTATATTTATTTCTAACGGGTGCAGCGGAGCGCACGGGTACGGCTAGTAATAATAATCCTATCTTTATTTCCGCAGTCGCGATGACCAACATGACGTCTGCGGGTGGCATCTCGCCCAAGGAGGAGGCCTTGAAGAACAAGGCAATCGCGGAACAGCAGGAAGAGGAGGAAGACGACCCGATATCTCAGGCTGTGGGGGAGTTCGGGCGGTGGCAACTGCAGCTCACATTCTTCCTGTCGCTGTTCAACATCCCCTGCACGTGGCACATCTTCGCCCCCACGTTCCAACAGGTGTCCACGGACTTCTGGTGCGCCAGGCCGCCCAACCTTTCCGAGCTCTCCGTGGACGTGTGGAAGAACATGAGCCATACCATCGAGTTCAAGGTGCTGCCACACTTCTTCTGTTTCACTCGCTCGCTATCTTCTTTCTTTCATTAGGCCCGTGTCTCACGTCCTAAACCGAGAGCTCCCTACTGCTTATAGCCAAGCCTCTTAGGTCTACTCGGATCGGCACGGCAGCTGCAGCGTACGGCACGGCAGCATATTACATGTTCTGAAAACATTATCCTATGCCAGTGCAGGGGTTTTTACTCTTTATAGTACTGGATACTCTAATCGTGGTTACCACTATCGCTATTATTTCTGATGACGATTTCCTAAAATGTATGTACACACTTCGTTCAGTTTGGACAATTGCTGAATTGCCATAGAGCAGCATTTCTCAAAGTATGTTCCGGGGTTCCGTGATCCTTATATGATTTTAAATTTTATTCCATACGTGTTTTTATTTGGTTACTTAACATTGTATCAACTACTACGTTATTTTGCATCGATGGGACTGATGATAGCGAAATGGTATTTGGCGAGATGTCAGGTATTCGCCAAACATTACATGGCATTCGCCTTACGGTTGGGGAAAACCTCGGAAACAAATCCAACTAGGTAATCAGCCCAAGCGGGAATCGAACCCGTGCCCAAGCGCAACCCTGGATCAATAGGCAAGTGCCTTAGCCAACTGAGCTGCTCCGATGGCTATTTTATACTTAGTGATTACCATAAAAATATGTAAATATTACGAAAATATGAATCAAAAATATCATGAAACCACCGATAATGATAATGATAATGATGATGACAATAATAATAATAATAATAATAATAATAATAATCCAATAATATGCCTAATGACAATATGTTTGATGAGCATCTAAAACGGAAAATACCCTTAATAGCCTACTTATCACTTTCATCACTAGATTCTCTGCGTATGTGTTCACTAAAACCAAGTTTTTCCATTCTTGTTTCAGCTTCATTCTCGCTTCCCTATGCGTCCGTCCCATAATTCCTCCTTTTTCTAGTCCTTGTTCTTTACATTCTTTTGTGTTTATTCTTCACTTTCTTGCAGCTTTTCATATGTTTCCACTATTTCTTTTCTCTTTCCTTTATTTTGTATTCTCTTCGTCCTTCTCTTGTAATATATTTTAATTCTTTACCTTCTCCTTCATCCCCTCATTCATTCACTTTATTATATACTTACTTGCTGGCTTTTGAAGAACCCGAAGGTTCATTGCCGCCCTCACATAAGCCCGCCATTGATCCCTATCCTGCGCAAGATTAATCCATTCTCCATCATCATATCCCACCTCCCTCAAATCCATTTTAATATTATCTTCCCATCTACGTCTCGGCCTCCCTAAAGGTCTTTTTCCCTCCGGCCTCCCAACTAACAGTCTATATGCATTTCTGGATTCGTCCATACGTGCTACATAACCCGCCCATCTCAAACGTCTAGATTTAATGTTCCTAATTATGTCAGGTGAAGAATACAATGCGTGCAATTCTGTGTTGTGTAACTTTCTCCATTCTCCTGTAACTTCATCCCTCTTAGCCCCAAATATTTTCCTAAGCACCTTATTCTCAAACACTCTTAACCTATGAGAGTCCAAGTTCACAACCATACAGAACAACCGGTAATATAACTGTTTTATAAATTCTAACTTTCAGATTTTTCGACAGCAGACTGGATGATAAAAGCTTCTCAACCGAATAATAACAGGCATTTCCCATATTTATTCTGTGTTTAATTTCCTCCCGAGTGTCATTTATATTTGTTACTGTTGCTCCCAGATATTTGAACTTCTCCACCTCTTCAAAAGATAAATTTCCAATTTTTATATTTTCATTTCGTACAATATTCTCGTCACGAGACATAATCATATACCTCGTCTTTTCGGGATTTACTTCCAAACCTATCCCTTTACTTGCTTCCAGTAAAATTTCCTTGTTTTCCCTAATCGTTTGTGGATTTTCTCCTGACATATTCACGTCATCCGCATAGACTTTATTACATACATGTTACAAATTTTGTTTTCTTTCCTTCTTCAACCTCTTCTAACTTATTTTATATCATGTCTTTCTTCACCCCATTATGCTTTCTTGACTTAAATAATTTTCCATAATTTTTCCTTTCTTTTCATGTCAATCTTACGTTTCAGCCCCCTTTTCTTTTTTATTTCTCCTTTTACTTTCCATTTATTTTTATTACTATTGTTCTATCCTTTTACTCTCCATTTTATTATTCTTTCTTAAACAAAATTCTTTTTTTCTTTATTTTTTCCATTCATCGATCCACCTACCTACTTTTACTCACTTACTTATGTATTTATATTCATTTGCTTAGGCCCTACGATAGATAGCGAAAATTCGGTTTTGCAAACCAGCTATAACGACTATGGGGATCATCGTGCTAACCACATGATGCCTCCATTCTGGTTGAATGATTGTCCACCTCTGCTTCGGCATGTGGACGTGAAGCCAGCAGCCGGCCCTTCATGGTCTGTAGTGCCACGGATTTACTTTTTTTTTTTTACTTAGGCCTTATTTCTTTCTTTCTTTATTTCATTATTTCTTTATTTCATTATTTATTAATTTATTTATTTAGTTAGTTTTTATTCATTCATTCATTCATTTATTCATTTCTTTCTTTTTTATTTATTCATTTTTATTTATTTATTTCTTCATGTATTTATTTATTTCTTCATGTATTTATTTATTTATTTATTTATGTATTTATTTCTTCCTTTATTTCTTCATTTATGTATTTATTTATCTTCATTTATTTATTTTTCTTTGTTTATTTAATTATTATTTATTTACAATGCACTTACCACGCTTTTATTGCAATAAACTACTACTGCGTGTTCAGTTCAAAGTCTGTCTTGGCTCGCTGTATGCCGTCACGTGGCTAGTCGATGAGCCTGCAGAAATTCAATCTTCCTACACTTCCGCAGAGGTGTATTACTTATCTGCCAGAGAATTGTTGCCTTTAAACAGCTTTCATTCTGAAGAGTACTTACCGATACGTATGGTAACGCCGGTAGTGGCAGGAATGTGAACTGTTTCGAAACATGTACTGAGGTGAGTTTTTTCTTAATGTCGGGATATGGGGAGAGGGTTAAGACGATTACTTACGTATTTGTTGACATTTTACGGTCAACATGGACACGGAGCATTTGATTTCTATTGTGGAATGTTGCCGTACGCAACCGATGATAACAAATACCCTGCGTACGACTTGGCCGCGCAAAACACAGTTATGGTAGCACACAGACCGTACAGACCGCCATCTGTTGCTACGACGTTCAAGTTATACCGTACACGTTCTCAAGTTCAGATTGAACGCCTTGATTAATAGGCAACTTCTATGACACAAAAGCTGAAACTCGCTTCAAATCGCTGACTCATCAACAGTGACGTCATGACACCTTTGAAATAAACACCCAGTATAATACTTGATTAATTAGAACTGTATTAGGCCTAACACTACTTACATTCACTTGTTATTTCCACGTGTACGTTTATTTGTGTCGTTTGTATTAATCTTAATAAACGCGATTTTTCTTTGTTTTCTGAGACGTAAAAAAGGTTCTTGGAAGTTTTGCTGCAATATTCTAAATTGAAAGATAAAAATCTTCGCATATAGGGATTAATTGGTGCAATATTTCATAATTAATAGTTTCACTATGTGATACACATATTTATAAAAACACGATTCCAGTTTTCCTCGTTTTAATGTGTGACTTCCTAGTAAGTAGGCTCTTTCATGTGCGCCATAAGGACTTGCCTGACCCGACCAAGGCGAAATTGTAAATAATGAAGCAATTTTCATCTACACGATAACACGAAGTTAATTTGCACGCAGCTGGCTTCCCAGGCACTCGCACTGACATGGGGTCAGGTACTTGGAAACCTAGCGCTGTGGGCAAGCGATGTCCACGGATGGGAGGACCCAAACCTCTTCAACTGTTAGTAGCGGCAAATCAAGCTTCTGGAAACAACTTATTAATTACAATGACTTCTTGTTAAAACAAACGTCAGCAAACGTACAATACTGCCGGCAATTGTTTCAGCGTCTCTCCTCTTCTAATTTCTCGTCCTACGCTTACTCCCCCCCCATTCTTCTACCATTTCGCCGTTTTAGTCTACCATCTCTTCTTCTCTTCTCATTTCCATTCATCTTCGTCAATCTTCCTTGCTCTTCATCCTCTTCGTTCCCTTTACCTCCTTTCCCTTCTTCTCCAATATTTTTTTCTTTTTCTCTTCTTTTTCCTGCTTCCTCTTTTGTACTACATTCTATTTCTTATTTTCCATTTTAACATCTTCTTCCACAGTTATATTACCATTCAAATGACATGAAATTAAACCGACCTGACAAATAGCGACGTAAGTATTGCAGTACATTGAAGACCTGTTCTATGTCGGAGTTTAAAATCGTACGCAAGTTTAATACGGCAACCTAACCTCGAGGAATATTATCTTAAAATCTCTGTTGCGAATGTATAAACAATATTTCTGCGAAGTCAGTAAAGGCCCCAGTAATAGTTAATTTCGGTTATAAACTGTTTTACGGTCTGGTCTGTGTCTCAGCTGTTTGAACGTGATTCCCCTAATCAGGCCGGCGTTCTATTTATAGTCCCGCAGAATCTCTAGCATTATAATAAACCGACGTAAAGCAGAGCTAGTACTTTAACAGACTTCTATGCCACACAAATTCTAATTTACACCTCAAGTTTTAAAACCGAACTATATACAGGGTGATTCACAAGGAATTACCGCCACTTACAGAGCTTATTTCTGAAGACATTCTGAGCAAAAAACACTAATTTGAAGTTGTTAAAAAATACCCTCTTCTTTAGTTTTAAGGATAAAAGAATGTTACAAATAGAGAATGAACTACAGTAGGACCTCTATTATCCCTGATAATGAAGGGGATGGATCGAACGGTTAATCGAAAAAATCGGATAATCAGTACCATAATATTACATTACGCAACGAGCCTATAATGGTAGTAATTAAGACGCGAGTATGTTTACGAAACGAGCGCAAGCGAGTTTCATAATTTTCATACGAGCGTCTTAATTGCCATTATAGGCAAGTTTCATACGACTTTTTATGTTCGACCATATTTCTAACTTGAAATTATTAATAAGTATTCATGCTATGGTTATCTAAGTGAAGAGCGGAACTGACCTACTAAATTGTGGCATGTGCGCAGACGCGAAAGTATTGATTTTTTCCCGAGGGACGAATGTCATTGACCTTGATATAATCTAGAGAATAACATGAACATTAATCTATATATATATATATATATATATATATATATAATTTGAACTGGTAATGGAAATTACGGCAAAACGGCTGGACGGATTTTAATAAATGGCCCCTCATTTTGAAGCTTGGAACCCAAAGTTTTTCGAAAAAATAGTAGTTTTCAGTGAAATGTCAATTTTCCTACATAATTTTCCTATTTTCTAAAATCCATCTGTCGTCAGTTTTGAGAACTAGCTAATTGCATTCAGGAGAAGCGAAGCGAGCATCAAGTCAGCCGTGTTGCATTTCAGAATAAAACAAAACACACACTACAGTAAACAATATTACACGAAGGCCATGATCTGCAAGAATGCTGACATATTTAGAGCTCAAATTAAATTGGTAATTAAAAACTTAACTTACTAAAAATAATTTACAGGTTCGATCCTGTGGTGTGTAATTTTCTGGGTACAGCTGTGTATTGGATATTAAAAACTACAAAACTTGAGGTGGTTTGATGACATTATTACTATTAGAAATGAAATATTATTGTAGTTAATGCCGTGATGTGACTATTTCTCATTAATTATACATATTAATGCTATATTGATGATATGAAAGTGAAACGTTTTGGGGTTATATAAGTAGATGTGGAGAATAACTTAAATTAGACTTTGATTTCTATATTTTACTGAGTGTCGGCTATATAGTATATATAGTATATGTTACTGAAAGCTATAAAACTTACGTAAGATAATAATATTATTAAAAATCAAATATTTTTATAGTTATTGCTCAAGTGGGGTTGGGTCTTTTTCATATATTTAATGGCGGTGTGGTGTAGATATTTATATGCGTGGTTCTCTTTAGTATTGGCTCGAGAGAGAGTATCTTTCATTATTATGGAAGCAAATAACTTTCAGAATGTCTGGTATTCTTCACTGAAGATAAATCTGAAAAATGTTTATTTGAACGTCTAATGAACTTAGTTTGAAGCATTTGCTGCACAAGCCACTAGTATTGATGTAACCTGTAAATTGATTTAGAATTGAAAAACGAGATGACAAATTGAATTTATTTGAATATTATTTACAATTAACGCTAATTATTATAGTAACAGAACATAACCTTCTGCGACAGTATTGGATTTCCAGCCTCCGTGACGTTTTGCTAATTGTCTTTCGATTGCATATCCGAGAATAATCAATACTTGCGGTTTTATAATGGTACAATGGTGATTTCTCATTGGCTGAACAACTGAACTATAAGGAATAGGTTTACTTTAATGAGGTGCATTAAAGGGCTCCTACCAGGTGTACAATTGCTACATTTCGGCATGGTCGAGCATAAACAAATTAATACTTCTGAATAGTTCATTCTATATTTGTAATATTCTTTTACCCTTAAAACTAAAGAAAAAGGTATTTTTTAACAACTTCAAATTAGTGTAACTCTGAAAATATTGAGAACAGGATTCATGTTTATACGACATTTTTTCTCATGTTTTCAGAAATATGCTCCGTAAGTGGCGATAACTCCCCGTGAATCACTTGTATATCTCAAAATATCGAACTAGGAACTGATATTTCATAACCAATCGTTTATCAACATCGATTGTGTTTACGTTCCTCTAAAGCAACTAAAACGATAGTATAGAAATTCAGTGAGCAGAGCATGTATTTCCCTTCCATAAGAAAGATAGGCTACTTAACCCTTAAATTCGCAAAATATCCTATAGGATACAAAAGGTTAATAGGCTATATGCTATAATTTTAATAGCACAATAGAAAAAATGGTAAGAAAATTAAAATTTCACAATACTAGAATATTGTACAACATATAAAATATGGACATTACGATAGTTGTTTTCTTTACAGTCCGACCCAGTTTAATAAACTAGTGTGAGAAATGAAGTCTTGCCAATTTAAGGGTTATCGTCTTACGTTCTCGCAAAATTTCGACATGTTTGTGTTTGTTAGAAATGTAAACAATCACGTTTAACAGGAACATAAATATTACTTACTAACTTACTTCCTTACGGCTTTTAAGGAACCTGGAGGTTCAGTGCCGCCCTCACATAAGCCCGCCATCGGTCCCTATCCTGAGCAAGATTAATCTAGTCTCTACCATCATACCCCACCTCCCTCAAATCCATTTTTATATTATCCTCCCATCTACGTCTCGGTATCCCGAAAGGTCTTTTTCCCTCTCATCACATATTATGTTAATGAACATTAAAAAAATATTATTATTATTATTATTATTATTATTATTATTATTATTATTATTATGAAAATGGAAATATAAAAATTGGAAATTTATCTTTTGAAGAGGTGGAGAAGTTCAAATATCTTGGAGCAACAGTAATAAATATAAATGATACTCGGGAGGAAATTAAACACAGAATAAATATGGAAAATGCCTGTTATTCGGTTGCGAAGCTTTTGTCATCCAGTCTGCTGTCAAAAAATCTGAAAGTTAGGATTTATAAAACAGTTATAGCCTATTACCGGTTGTTCTTTATGGTTATGAAACTTGGACTCTCACTTTGAGAGAGGAACATAGGTTAAGGGTGTTTGAGAATAAGGTGCTTAGGAAAATATTTGGGGTTAAGAGGGATGAAGTTACAGGAGAATGGAGAAAGTTACACAACACAGAACTGCACGCATTGTATTTTTCACCTGACATAATTAGGAACATTAAATCCAGACGTTTGAGATGGACAGGGCATGTAGCACGTACTGTATGGGCGAATCCAGAAATGCATATAGAGTGTTAGTTGGGAGGCCGGAGGAAAAAGGACCTTTAGGGAGGCCGAGACGTAGATGGGAAGATAATATTAAAATGGATTTGAGGGAGGTGGAATATGATGATAGAGAATGGATTAATCTTGTTCAGGATAGGGACCAATGGCGAGCTTATGTGAGGGCGGCAATGAACCTCCGGGTTCCTTAAAAGCCATTTGTAAGCAAGTAAGTAAGTAAGCAAGTATTATTATTATTATTATTATTATTATTATTATTATTATTATTACTTTTTTTATGTTCGCAGGATGGCAAAGACAGCTACAACCCCTGTTACATATGGGACCTGGATTACACGAATCCGTCGACTTTCGGAAGCAACAATGACACCAGACAGTGCACTCAGTGGGAATTCAACAGCAGCGTATTCGGAGAAACCATTACAGGCAAGGTACGTGCAGAGAGGAACTCAGTGTTATCATAAATCTCAAGTTACCAAATTTTAAAAATTTACACTTCAATTCCTGCGGTATTGCAAGCTTTATCAAGGCAATCCATTGTCCTTGCCATCATTTCATCGTTTGTCTTATTTTCAACACCATCCCTTTCAATGGTGCAAAATGAAGTGGAAAATTGCTTAAGCTTATCGTATTCTCACGATAGCAGGTCTCCAAATTGGTTTCATACCCTAGGGTTTTAGTAACAGTGAGCAAAAACCAGTGGCGGCTGGTAGTTTGAAAATATGGTGGCGCACAATGGATATCGAAGAGGAGTTAAACATACTTTACTTTAAAGTTCAAAACCGTGTATACCTGAGGGCGTATACATATAAGGCTTATTTATATGCAATTAATAAGTAAAATGACTAAATACAAGCATACCTATTTATACAGAAAGTCCAAAAGTGGAAGGGGTCGTGGGCGGAGCTCTCTATATTGCGATTTACCCTCATGAAAAACATTTGAGTACAGAATCGTCCTCAGAATGCTACCAAGTACCAAGTGCATCATTTTCGTTCATAAAATTCAAATGCAGCTTTCGTAGGCTGTCGGGAGATAGCAGCACTTATTGTCAGAACGACAACTCTTACAACTTTGAAGCAAAACACAAGCTCCTTTATGTATTGTGCCGTTTGTGTGCATGCAGATTGAGAAAGTAATGTGCGAAATATGCGACTGTTCGTTGCACAAGCTGAATGAATACATTTTTCATGCTTATTACTTCGGACAAATGTCTAGTTGAAACAGATACTTTCCCAGTGAATTTAGTTTCTTCTGCACTGACGTTGGTGTCCATGTCAGGGAGTGCGACAAACCGTTCTCAATGAGGAAAGCAGTAGACCACGCCTCTAACCCCCTGTCCCCGCATTAGCCGAACATCTCTATAACTACCTTTCATAGGTTTTCAACATCTTTGCAAACCAAGAGGCTTGAAGGCTCCTGCAGACGTACAAAACAAAACGCCAGCTGCAGATAGTCATGAATGAAATTGTAAAATATATATATATATATTTAATAGTAACAAAGCCGGGAGATTAGGAACATTACTGGGGGTGTACAAACCTGCAACCCCCTTGAGAAGCCGCCACTGGCAAAAACAGTAGCACTATGTAACCTGACGTGACTGTAAAAATACTGTACTCCAACCACGAGAAAGTCTCCAGGGAATGAGACGCAGCGGGGTGATGCTGTGAATGAATGTTAATGTCATAAGGACACACACGTGGGTACACGCATCTCCATTGGCTATCTCTCAAAGCACAAACGATAACACTGATATACACATTTTTATACTACCCTAGTTACAAAATTAGATCACGGTTAATTTGCTGGTTTTTTAATCTCTCCATACAGGAAATAACATACGCAGGAGAACGCATGTTTTTTTTAAACTGACATTATAACGGTAATATTATAATCCCGTCGCTCTAATTTCCGGCAGCCAATCACTTGCAGGTCGGCTACATTTAAACGTGTGCGTCTTGTGATTCGCTGATGAAGATAAAGAAGGCTCGATAAATACTTAATATAATCGCCCGCCATTTTGGCTCGTTCGTTGGCGTTCGCAGAAAGCACACGAGGACGTTATTTGCCGCTCAATTATTTGCTGAATTACATTGCGTTTGATTTATTATCATAGGAGCTACGACATGATAATGTTTAACGGTGTGGCAAATAGATCCCTCGTCCGGAAGCTCGGCAACGGAAGAACAAAAATGGCGAACGATACTACCTACCTAGACTTTATAGAGCCTTCACTTTCTATGACGTAAGCAAAGAGGAGGAGTCACGCCGGGAATAACAGCGTCGCGACTATATCTATCTACTCCGCTCCAATAGATGACGTAATAGTAAGCACATTCCTTGCACGGTTTATCTCCTGGTTGGAGAACAGTAACTGGACTTGATACCGACACCTGAATCATCAGGTTTGTTACATTACATTGCAGTAGCGCCGCGGTTAAGGCGTTGCGGGTTCGATGGGGTCATGGATGTTCTCCGTTGATCTAATCTTCCCGGCCGCATTATGACCCTGGCGTTTACTCCGTCTCTATCAGAAATGAGTACCAAGGGTATTTCCTTGGATGTAAAGGCAGCAAGCACGAATAACTGACATCCTTACTGATTCTAATGCCGATTTTCTAGAAAATATGGGAGCATTAACTTCCTTATTCCATAATTTCTTCTTCTTCCCCGATGTCATCATCACTATCACTGTCATCATCGTTATCATCACGTAATATCAACAACACTAACCTCTAAACTTCACAAACGTCGTCTAATAAGTAATAAAGATCCTTGCAAAGTCCTGGACTGACCACTCGTTCAGAGAGTCCCATGGGTGTGGAGTATATAGGTCGAGGAAATCTTAAAGGAGGCCAAGGTCATTGGGAAGGCGGAAGGAAGAGGTCAGGCCGTGAGACACCGCAGGAACCGCCGACTACAACGACATCTTGACGGGGTTGCTGCAGATTCCTAACATGCCTGCGCAATCTAATTACCAGATTCTCTTCACACAAAAGATCACACTGGTTACAAATCAATCATCTTTCTTATTTTTTATTTAATTTGGCTGCAGGTGAATTCTTCTCAGTATTTTTTTTTAATCTTACTTCTTACTAGTTACAATGTCTTTCACTGTTGTTCAAACGGTAGCCTATGCGGCTAAAATTCCAACATCTGATTTACGACAGAAAAATTCAGGTTCTTTCTCTTTGCTGGGGCCTGGAAGTATATCTTTTAACCCAGTCTCTAAGGTATAAAATAAATAATAGTCGCAAAAATGCACAAATGAAAAATTATACAGGGACATCATTTTATTTTTACTTCAATTTTTATTGTACCTCAGTTTTTCAATGTACTTCACTCCCACCCCTTCTACTAATGAAGTTCAACCGTCCTCCACACAGATCCAAGACCGCATATACAGTCATAGTAGCCTTACCATCACAGTACGTTCCAAAAATATGTTCGCGTTTTCTAATGACGAAAGAGCTTTCAATATGGGCAGGGCATAGTTGCGCCCCACGGTCAAATACGATGCAGCACATAAAAAAGGGTCCCTGTTTTGTGGGCATAGTTGCGCTCCGTTCCCATCAGGTAGAGAAAAGGGCATGGCATAGTTGCGCCCCGATGAAATAGGAGAGAAAAAGACACTACGGGAACTCGAGCCTCGTAATCAACCAACCTTATTGATTTCTTATGCGATTTAATATTTATTAAAATGAACACCATAAAGTTGGGAGTACTTTATTAACTGTTTTTCTACTGTTTATGCAGTGATTATCAATAATCTACCGTTAAAATGAACACCATGAAGTTGGCAGTTCTTTATTAACCGACATAATTATTCAAATGAGTGAGCCGTTGGAATATGGGACCTTAGCAGTCTTGACATTTTATTAATAATTTTCACACCGTCTGTCGCGTATAGTGAAGTTAATTTAAAATGAATGTTAAGTTTAGTGAAATGGGTAAAGAGTTAATAATTCACAATGCTTCTAAGTTTCAATTTTCGAAACCCTGTACCGTACGGTTAAGATATCGATGTACAAACAAAAAATGCGGTTCATGTATTGTGTGTGATCGATAAAAAACCGTTATTTTAAATAGCAAAATTGATCATATGCTAGGCCTATCTGATTTCAATGCAGCTATCACTATAATATTTTTAAGTAATTTGTTTATATTATGACAATCACTTTCGTGTGTACTATGCCCATCGGGGCGCAACTATGCCATGTCCATTCTGCTACCTGATTCCTTCGGAGCGCAACTATGCCATGTTCCTTCTGCTACCTGATTCCTTCGGGGCGCAACTATGCCATGTCCCTTCTGCTACCTGATTCCTTCGGGGCGCAACTATGCCATGTCCATTCTGCTTTTCCTGATTCCTTCTGGCATCATTAACTATGTCATGTCCATTCTGCTACCTGATTCCTTCAAACTTTTAACTATGCCATGTCCCTTCTGCTACCTGATTTCTTCGGGGCGCAACTATGCCATGTCCATTCTGCTACCTGATTCCTTCGGGGCGCAACTATGCCATGTCCCTTCTGCTATCTGATTTCTTCGGGGCGCAACTATGCCATGTCCCTTCTGCTACCTGATTCCTTCGGGGCGCAACTATGCCATGTCCATTCTGCTACCTGATTCCTTCGGGGCGCAACTATGCCATGTCCCTTCTGCTATCTGATTTCTTCGGGGCGCAACTATGCCATGTCCTTCTGCTATCTGATTTCTTCGGGGCGCAACTATGCCATGTCCCTTCTGCTACCTGATTCCTTCGGGGCGCAACTATGCCATGTCCCTTCTGCTATCTGATTTCTTCATTAAGGCGCAACTATGCCATGTCCCTTCTGCTACCTGATTCCTTCGGGGCGCAACTATGCCATGTCCCTTCTGCTATCTGATTTCTTCGGGGCGCAACTATGCCATGTCCCTTCTGCTACCTGATTCCTTCGGGGCGCAACTATGCCATGTCCCTTCTGCTATCTGATTTCTTCGGGGCGCAACTATGCCATGTCCCTTCTGCTATCTGATTTCTTCGGGGCGCAACTATGCCATGTCCCTTCTGCTACCTGATTCCTTCGGGGCGCAACTATGCCATGTCCCTTCTGCTATCTGATTTCTTCGGGGCGCAACTGTGCCATGTCCCTTCTGCTACCTGATTCCTTCGGGGCGCAACTATGCCATGTCCCTTCTGCTATCTGATTCCTTCGGGGCGCAACTATGCCATGTCCCTTCTGCTATCTGATTCCTTCGGGGCGCAACTATGCCATGTCCCTTCTGCTATCTGATTCCTTCGGGGCGCAACTATGCTATGTCCCTTCTGCTACTTGGTTTCTTCGGGGCGCAGTTATGCCATGCCTAGGCCTCCCAATTGACCGCGGGGCGCAACTATGCCATACCGTCTTCACACTCCCTGTTGTTCAAGCGATAGCCTGTTCGGCTAAAAATCCAACGTCTGATTTACGACAGAAAAATTCAGATTCTTTCCCTTTGGTGGGGTCTGGAAGTATATCCTTTTACCTATTTTGCCTCAAGGATCTGTTGGTGAAACTAGCGCACAGATAGTTTTGGTATTTTCGGAAGTGAAAATAGATTAATTTATAAGAGATTTTTTTTCTAGAGATGGATTTTAAAAGTTAAGGATTTTGTAGATATATACAGCGTGTCTCGCTTAGAGGGCTCGAGAAATAAGTGCTAATTTAAAGTATAAATAATGGTTTCATAACATAACTTTTTATACAACTTCACGTAAAACCTCTCCGAGTTTCGGAGAATAGTCAGTGCAACTCGATTTATGCGCCTCGAGCTTCCCTGAAGACATCCAAATGTACTCAAACTTCTGCCAAGTGTCCCATAACATTTGTGGAGTGATTAACGCAGCTCCATTTATTTTGTATTGTCTGTTTTTCCAAAGTGTCAACTGCACCACGTTGGTACACAACATTCGTCATACAACCCCAGAAAAAGGTCAATGGGCGTCAAGTCGGGTGACCTATGTGGCCAGGCAAGGGTTCTCCTTTTCCGACCAACCTATTGGGAAAGTTTGCATTCAAGAAGCCACGCACTGCTCCATAGTAATGGGGTGGAGCCCCATGTTGCTGGAAAACCGATTCTGGGGGGGGGGGGAATTGATCAACAAAAAAAGTTCTGCACATGTCTAGATACACATTCCCTTTGATTGTCGCTTCGATGAAGGAGAATGGTCCAATGACGGAATGTTCTACTGAATGGCGCCAGGCTTGTTTCCACGATAAATGTTAGTGCGCACGCGCATGAACATGCAACTGTTTTTAAACCATTGGTGCATAAACTTGGACAGTTTCTGCATTTTGTCAGACGTAAATCACAACGATATCTTCATCTGATTTTAAATGGTGAGCATTATTTATCGATCCCTCTAAGCGTGACACGCTGTATTTTGAGAAAGGAAAATTGTTCGAAAATGTAGTAAATTCCTTTTGTAATGAGAGGTGCGTCGTAATGGAGGTGGAAATGTTGCGGTTCGTAGTGAAAGAAAGAAGAACGCAAACATGTATTAATGAAATAAGCACTCAAAAATAGTGAAACAGGAAATAATCGTGAAAAAAACACACAGTTTCCGTAATATAACTTCGTATGTACATCCGCCATTACACTAGCTTTTTACAGACCAGTACTGACAACATCAGTAAACAAAAAATCGCATTTGCACAGCTCTTTAAAATCCTGCACTAAATCCCTGTCGTCTTCATATTCACATAAACTGCCGGGATAAAGGACTTAGACATCTTCTAACCTAACCTAAACAATAATAATAATAATAATAATAATAATAATAATAATAATAATAATAATAATAATGTCTTCCCTTGAAGATTTCGATAATACATCTACTGACATTTTAGTAAAATGTACAGGAAGGCGGACAGCAAAAAGGGCATATTATTAGACAATTTTGAGTAGCCTATATGCAAGGCATACCAAAAGCCTAAACTAACCTAATCTAACCTGTCACTGATTCGTATATTGCAAGGCATAACAAAAACATAAACTAATGTAACCTAACTTTTCATAGATTCGTATATTCAAGGCATACCAAAGCCTGAAGTAACCTAACTTAACCTGTGACAGATTCGTATATGCAATGCATATAAAAGGCGCTACCTTGATATTGATTCATTTAATTCATAGTGTTCTGAACAAGGGCAGGTCTTTCACTGCAAACCCAGCATTCTCCAGTCTTTCCTATTTCCTGCCTTCATCTTAGACTCCTCATATGCTCCACATATCTTAATTTCGTCTATCATCTGATATCTTCTGGTCAGAACTCTTTTCCCGTTCACCATTCCTTCCAGTGCATCCTTCAGTAGGCAGTTTCTTCTCAGCAAGTGACCCAACAAATTCCTTTTTCCCTTTCTGATCAGTTTCAGCATCATTCTTTCTTCACCCACTTTTTCCAACACAATTTCATTTCTTATTCTGTCTGTCCACTTCACACACTCCATTCTTCTCCATATCCACATTTCAAATGCTTCTGTTCGCTTCACTTCATTTCGTCGTAATGTCCTTGTTTCTGCCCCATGTTTCAACTACGAGGTTATTTAGTGTCGATGGAATTGATAATAGCGAGATGATATTTGGCGAGATGAGGCCGAGGATTCGCCATAGATTACGTGGCATTTGCTTTATAGTTAGAAAAAACCTCGGGAAAACCCAACCAGGTAATCAGTCCAAGTGGGAATCGAACCCGCGCCCGATCGCAACTCCAGATCGGCAGGCAAGCGCCTTAGCCGCCTAAGCTACGCCGTTGGCTCCCATACAATGCTACACTCCACACAAAGCATTTCACTAGTCTCTTCCTTAGTTATCTTGATATTAACACACACAAAAAATTCGAGTGCACACTAGCGTGAGTGTACACTAGAGTGAAACTTTCGTAATGTCACCAAAGTTATGTTGGTATGACTGAGGAAAGAGCTGTAAAACAGTTGAAGGTGTATAAGCGGAGTACGAAGGGAACTACCTCTGCGCTAGCTTAGCCGGTTTGTCTTACATAAATCAAGCGACTGCAGCATGCTGATTACATAAGCAGAAGTTATGATACTAGCGAATGATTATCAGTGGCGTAGCATGAAATTTTGAGCAGGGGAAGCTAACTCAAGTTGTCTTTCATGCAATATGAGAAAACGTATTACAAAAATACAGTCTTAAAATTAATAGTAGTCAATTTCAAGTCAGCAGTCGAAGATTGGTTGGAACATCGTAAGTAACACCAATAAGGCATGACCTCAAATGATACGTAGTAAAATATGATTTCACGGTTTACACATATCTCTTAACAAAGCTATAGTTTCTCTGTATATTTTATATTTTATGTTACAATCATTAGCAAAAAAATAAATAAATAAATAGACACGTATACGTATAACATTAGCTCACTCCTGTCATACTTAGAGAAATCACAATATTAGTATCATTACGTAAGTATGCGTCTGTCTTTTGGTTGTGTCCTTCATTGACAGCAAGAGAGTCGGTCATTTGTTTTTTAAATCACACTTTTGTTCGTAAGTCAGTCTTGATAATACAATTGTCCTAAAAAAAATTCAAGTAAATTGGTGTCAGGAACTGTTATTTCGCTCATTATTTATTATATCAGCCACAATGCACACTAACACTTCAACTGAACACAACTGACGAAAAGGGATAACTCGGAAACTACTTATTTTAAATGTTAAAGCTAGCTTCTTGCGAGCCTTGCGACTAGGGTAGTTTAGTTAGAAAGGGATGGAAAATCTGCGGGGTGGATTACACAGAAGAAACCAGTTTGCTTGGAAGCTGGTGTGTGCAGGCTTCTTGTTTACTGCTGCATCACAAATCATCCTGAGCTGCCGCATCACAATATTTAACGCGTAAATATAAATTCTATTAAAATTAATAAATAATTTTCTCCATAAACTGCAGGTTTATTATGAAATTAATATTAAATGGGGAAGCTAAGCTTTTCAGCTTACATAGACGCTACGCCACTGATGATTATTAGGTATTCGCTCAAAGTCATGTAAGAATTAAGGCCTAACAGGCCAAATTCCCTAATCTATGGTAATGATGGTAATGATGATGATGAATTACGAGTGAAGTTTTTCTTTTTCTCGCGTTATGTGTATAACTGAACATAACGATCTACCATTTTCGATTTATTTCTTTCCTTTCTCTTTTTCTTCTCATTATACAGAGTGGAAGTGAAATAACCTTGAAGATTGAAAGGAACGATAGGGTGCACGTAAATGAGTAGAAAACCTATATTACGTTTTGTGATTAAATGCACGGTTAATTAGAAAAAAAATGATTTAAGTTTTAGCAGTCCGGCAACATCGCCGTTAACACACTCTTCTCGTGATACAGATGTATGAGGTCAACGAACTCTGTATGTCTCGCTAGATGAGCTGTTCTCTGACGCTGTGTTGTAACCATGTAACCATCTCGCACCGTGCAGTGGCTTGAAATGAGAGATTTTTCAAATTAAATTTACACGAAAACCGTCCAAGCTATTGAAATACGGTGCAGGGATAAATTATTCATTATTAGATTTCCTATCGATATGCATAAAAATGACGATCCTACTCGCAATAGTTACTGAATAAGAGGTTGTTAAATATTTGAGGAGAAAAAAAACATTTCTTTTTCTGAAAAAAGCTATTAACTTTCCACTAATATGATATTACAGTTTTTTTGTTAGCCTGCATTATAATATGAGCTATTTTCTCTGAAAATCTCCAAGGTTATTTCACTCCCACCTTGCACGAAATATAGAGGAAGCACTGCTTTCTTCTGTTATAGTAAAGTAAAAGTAAATCCATGCCGCTACAGCCCATGAAGGGCCAAGGCCGATCAGCCGGCTGCTGGCCTCACGTCCACATGCCGAAGTAGAGGTGGACGATCATCCAACCAGAATGGAGGTATTGTGTGGTTAGCACGATGATCCTCCCAGCCGTTATAGCTGGTTTGCGAAACCGGATTTTCGCTACCTATCGTAGCTCTCCAAGTGCATCACGATGCTGGTGGGTACCGATCCTATACACTGGCCGAAATTTCATGAGAAAATTTCTTCCCCCATGAGAATTCGAACGAGCGCGCATTCCGTAACGCGAGTCCTAGTCTTTCTTCTGTTATACTCAATTTATTTTGTCCATTTTCATTAAATTCCCTTCTTGTCTGATTTATTTTTTATCCTTTTATTAGATTCTCTTCTTGTCTATTTTCCTTCTACTTCCTCGTTATCATATTGTATTTGATCACTTCGTTCTCTTCATTAGTTTGATTCATTTATTCATTATTTCATTCATTCACTCACATTTCATTTTTTGCTTCTCTTTCTTTCTTACTTTCTTTCTTTTTTTATTTCTTTCTTTCTTTCTTCAAATCTTTCTTACTTAATTTATATCTTTATTTTTCTCCATTCCTTTGTTTCTTCTAACTCTTTCCTTAATGTTCTTCTGCTCCCTCCGTTCATATCTTTTTCTTCCTCCAATTTCCTTTAATTTAATTATTTCTCAAACTCCCTTACATTCAAATTATTTCTGTCCTCTTCTGCAATTTATTTTCCTCTGTTTACTTCTCAACCGTACGTGTACGAACCTCTGATCTGAGCACCGTTTCCTGTCACAAGGTCAATGCAACAGTTTAGTACAAATCATTTTCTGGGTCAATGATGACGCTGCTCTCTCCGTCTAGCGCGGCAGTGAACTTTTGGACATAGCGAAGGTCGCACCAGTCGGTGAATGGCGGCTTTATGTCTGAACGACCGACACAACACGGTCTATTTTAACTCTGGGTGTATGTCCAATGCTTTCCCACACTGAACCGAATAATTCACATTTCACTCCGGAATTCACGATGTTACATTATCCAAGAACGTTCGCTAAAGGGAATTCACGACGTTACATTATCAAAAAACGTTCGCTAAAGGGAATTCACGACGTTACATTATCCAAAAACGTTCGCTAAAGGGAATTCACGACGTTACATTATCCAAAAACGTTCGCTAAAGGGAATTCACGACGTTACATTATCCAAAAACGTTCGCTAAAGGGAATTCACGAAGTTACATTATCCAAAAACGTTCGCTAAAGGGAATTCACGACGTTACATTATCCAAAAACATTCACTAAAGTGATAGCCTAACAATTTTTTTTCCTTAAGGGATTAGGTACAGCTTACAGCTGTAAAATTTTGGAAATATTCAACATTTTTTTTTTCCTCCATTACTGTATCTTGTACAATAATGAAACTCAGCATGTGTAAAACACTGTCCTTCTGCTATAAGAAAAAATATTTTTACGATTTAAAAAAAAACTCGTTTACATTTTTTAAATTCATTTCACTATGCAGTGATGAAGCGTTTCTCAAATAACTCAAAAACTACTCAACATTCTGTGGTGAAGTGTAAATCGTAAAAAGTAGAAAAATCGTCGTTTCTCGACCTAGTAAAGCGTCTTTGATATAAACGTTAATAAAACCTACAAATTCGAACCGATTGTGCTAATTCTTTCAGAAAGTGTATAATATGCGCTATTAAATAGTATTCTATCGCTCGTTTCTATTTTTCACTCAAACAACATTTTTCTAAAAATTTAGATTTTGCGAGATTTTAAGCATTGTATTTATGCACGTCATATCTACAATATGATGCAAGATTACTTCTCTGCCTTTGATAGATTGTCTGATTAAAAATAAATTCATTAAAAAAATGGTCAAATATCAGTATTTTCATCTAACACAAAATAAAAAAAAACATTTATTAAGAAATGTAATTAAAAGAGAATAATATTATAAACATGAGTTTCAGCAATGAAATAAAAGAGAGAGAACATGAAAAAGTTAACAAGTTTATGAATTATGAGGGAAACGCTTCATCACTGCACAGTAAACTATCACCATTTTGAACTTTTAAAAAATACCCCTTACGTAGTGCTATTTGAAAAATTGATGACGTCACGTGTATCTTGTACCATAATGTAGTTACATGCACCAAATCTGTACACTCATGTTAGCCCCTCGTTCTAACATAACTCTCAAAAACAAAAATTTCAATACCTATCCAAACAAAAAAATTATAATAGGCGCACGTATAAATGGGACACTCTGTATAGTAGTTATTAGTCAGGAATTTACACACGACTTACGAACGAGCTATTCGCTGTGTAAGTATAAGACAGTTGAACGTCTGTATAAGAGTTTGTATTAGTAAGATCGCACAAATGTGACTTCTTATGCAGAGAGATTTGAATTGGGTTTACGATCGATAAAGTAACGATTTGGCTATTAGCAACAGTAAACCTAATGTGTAATAATTTACTTTGAATATATTTCCCTTTGATGCACTGAACTTAATATGCACTTTTTTTACTTTGTTATTTAACGACGCTGTATCAACTACGAGGTTATTTAGCGTCGATGGAATTTGTTATAATGAGATGATATTTGGCAAGATTAGGCCGAGGATTCGCCATAGATTACCTGACATTTTCCTTATGATTGGGGAAAACCTCGTAAAAACCCCAACCAGGTAATCAGCTCAAGCGGGAATCAAACCCGTGCCCGAGCGCAACTCCGGATCGGCAGGCAAGTGCCTTAGCCGACAGAGCTACGCCGGAGGCTAATATGCTTTTAAAAACATTAATTTAATTTAATTACAATACTAAAAATAGTTACGATTCTGTGGTAAAATGTTTATGCACGGAAGATTACGCAGACACAACATATTCAGTAAACAACTGATTGTAGCAATAGGGATCTAGGGTATTTGTGTTTCAAGTTAAGGCGGCCTTGTCACAGGCCATCCTTGGTTCATAGAAGAGCCTTAGCCTATATGCAAATAAATAACAAGCTTAAGGTTGCCGTGCTGAACGAATGGAATATTTTTTGCAGTGGCAACTGGTCTGCGATCGAGCCCAGCTCGCCAACGTCGCAGAGATGATGTTCCTGGCCGGAGTCGCTGTAGGAGGCCTGGTTTCCGGAATGGTGTCCGACAGGTACTGTCCCCAACAGACTAGCCCTTTCTAACACTTTCCTCCTTAACAACCGTCATCGAAGCATGTCATCGGCATGAAATAGCACCAGTTGTATAGCATCGTTAATTAATGCAGGAATACAAGTACTGCTCTTCCGGGAAAACCACCTTGTGGGTCGACTTTCACCACCACAGTATGGGTGTCACTGCAAGCCGTAACCATGACATCAAGTTCCGAAGAAATGCGAAGAGAATTAATTAAGATAAAGGGATTAGCGAATGGGAGGCATGGAGGTAGAGCCCCAAGCTTCCATGGCCTCGGCACTATAAAGGTGACGTAGTTGGCACCACGTTCCGACTGTCTTTACCCCGGGAAAGACGCAGTTACTCAATATGACAGAGGACTGAGTTGATCTTGGAACAGTTTTAGAAGCACTGGCAACGAGAAAAATCCCACCATTACCCGACATTGAACCCGGGAGTCGACCTGGTTGGCGAGTTGGTATAGCGCTGGCCTTCTATGCCCAAGATTGCGGGTTCGATCCCGAGCGGTTGATGGCATTTAAGTGTGCTTAAATGCGACAGGCTCATGTCAGTAGATTTACTGACATGTAAAAGAACTCCTGCGGGACAAAATTCCGGCACATCCGGCGACGCTGATATAACCTCTGCAGTTGTGAGCGTCGTTAAATAAAACATAACATTAACATTAACATTGAACCCGGGAGCAGCCAGTCCGAAGCTAGTTGCTCTACTAACTGACTACAAGGCCAAAGAGAAATAATTAAAAAGAAAAGAAAACAAATATAAAAAATAAAAGACACAAATAGAAATTATGATAAAAAGAACAATGTAAGCAGTGAGTGAATGAGTGAAAAAAGAAAGGATGCTTCGGTAAAGGAATGGATAACCGCGAAAGTGGCTCAAGCGTTAGAATATTGGTCTTCCATCCAGGCGGCCCGTGTGTTGGAATTCGTGGTGGACAAAAACGTTTTTATCGAGAATACTCCCGTTTGCATATATAATTCCACCAACATACTGCCAAAGTTCCTTTCAATTTGCAGTCTTACACCTTCCGCCATTGTTTCTTCGTCCTATCCCGTGATCACTTTGATAACATTTCCCTCCCCTCGAGTATGTGGTACCTAAGAGGTTACGTACATTTTCGGGTCTCCCCCTTAAAAATTTTCTACAGCTCCTTCAGTGGAACAGCGTAACCCGGAGTGAGACAAGTGGCCAACAGGCTTGGAGCTCACATATTCAGTTTCTTTCAGCCCCGAACCCTTTGCAAGGACGCGTTTTGCGTAGACTTACTTACTTATTGGCTTTTAAGGAACCCGGAGGTTCATTGCCGCCCTCACATAAGCCCGCCATTGATCCCTATCCTGAGCAAGATTAATCCAGTCTCTACCATCATATCCCACCTCCCTCAAATCTATTTTAATATTATCTTCCCATCTACATCTCGGCCTCCCCAAAGGTTTTTTTCCCGCCGGCCTCCCAACTAACACTCTATATGCATTTCTGGATTCTCTCATACGTGCTACATGCCCTGCCCATCTCAAGCGTCTGGATTTAATGTTCCTAATTATGTCAGGCGTTGTGTAACTTTCTCCATTCTCCTGTAACTTCATCCCTCTTAGCCCCAAATATTTTCCTAAGAACCTTATTCTCAAACACCCTTTGCGTAGACTACCTTTTAAATTTCTCCTCTCACTTCTCATCTTTCAATTCAACTCAATTCACTTCACCAACATATTCTAGCTAACCTAATGTCAGAATTCACAGTCTTCTACGTACGACTGCCCTAGGATGAATAAATGTATTTTTTCTTCCTACTGAAAAATTTTATATTTTGCACATAGGAGTTATTGCAGGAACAACGAAGTATTATTATTATTATTATTATTATTATTATTATTATTATTATTATTATTATGGTTTTGTTTGAAGTAAATCCCGAAAAGACAAAGTATATGATTATGTCTCGTGACCAGAATATTGTACAAAATGGAAATATAAAAATTGGAGATTTATCCTTCGAAGAGGTGGAAAATTCAAATATCTTGGAGCAACAGTAACAAATATAAATGATACTCGGGAGGAAATTAAACGCAGAATAAATATGGGAAATGCCTGTTATTATTCGGTTGAGAAACTCTTATCATCCAGTCTGCTGTCCAAAAATCTGAAAGTTAGAATTTATAAAACAGTTATATTACCGCTTCTTCTGTATGGTTGTGAAACTTGGACTCACACTCTGATAGAGGAACATAGGTTAAGGGTGTTTGAGAATAAGGTGCTTAGGAAAATATTTGGGGCTAAGCGGGATGAAGTTACAGGAGAATGGAGAAAGTTACACAACACAGAACTGCACGCATTGTATTCTTCACCTGACATAATTAGGAACATAAAATCCAGACGTTTGAGATGGGCAGGGCATGTAGCACGTATGGGCGAATCCAGAAATGCATATAGAGTGTTAGTTGGGAGACCGGAGGGGAAAAAGACCTTTAGGGAGGCCGAGACGTAGATGGGAGGATAATATTAAAATGGATTTGAGGGAGGTGGGGTATGATGATAGAGACTGGATTAATCTTGCACAGGATAGGGACCGCTGGCGGGCTTATGTGAGGGCGGCAATGAACCTTCGGGTTTCTTAAAAGCCATTTGTAAGTAAGTATTATTATTATTATGCCCATTTTAACTAAAACAACCTTTTACTAAATTACGGAAATTAACAGACGAATAAATGTTTTTTCTTTCATTTGTTTCACATTAATTATTGCGGTATTTTCCTACAAAATTACTGTAAATCGTGCAAAACATTTTCGTCAGTAAGACCAAAACGAAAATACTAAAATTCCTCGAAGTTGTCTCTGAAACTTCATCCTTCTTTAGAAGGAACATACACACCAAAACATAAAACAAAACCAATAACTTTACCATGATTATGCCTAAGAAATGCGAATTTATTAGCTTCCTGCGAACTGCCGTTTGAAACAGATATGCATGAAAACTGTTTTATTTTTCTTTTGTCTCTCTAAACATTAATTTATTACGTTTACTTCTCTATACTTATGATGTATAACTGCTGAGAAAATATGTTGTGAAGACGTGTACGGAGACTAACAGAAAAACCAACCATATGGCTACTTTACCGTTTCCGAGAAATGAGGTGCAGTTAGAGATATTCGTTCGGATTATATCGTTAGACAATCTCTCTTGTGAGTTGTAAATCGTACTTAATATATAGGTATTTATTTATTTCTTTCACGAAGTTCGCGGATCGATTCTGTGTAGGCTGCATTTCCTCCGCCCATTCACGCACAAGACGTCAAACCACAACCGCATCCTTCCTTCCGCTCGTGCCTTCGATTCACGTAGCCCCGGCGCTGGTCAGTAAACAAACAGCCTAACGCCAGATTCTGTACAACCATTCACATAGACTCTAGTTTCTTTGCTTTTTATCGTAGTTACGGCAACAACAGTCCCAATGACTATTCCATACCTCGCTGTGTACGTACTGTATGTCAATTTTTCTGTGGAATCGTCTTCCAGTTCAACCAAAGGAAAAGGGGTACAGTCTAATTGGGCCATAGAAGAGAAAACATTGTTTGGAGTAGCTAGAAACGTTGTTTTCTGTTCGACGACGTACATAATAGTCCACACATGTGGAGTAACGGTTATCGGTCTGGCCGTGAAACCAGGTGGCCCGGGTTCGATTCCTGGTCGGAGCAAGTTACCTGGTTGAGGTTTTTAGGGGTTTTCCCTCAACCCAATTTTCGGTGTTGGACCCCGGACTCATTTCACCGGCATTATCACCTTCATCTCATTCAGACGCTAAATAACCTAAGATGTTGACAAAGCGTCATAAAATAATCCACTAAAAATAAAAAGATGTATATAATACTGTACACACATACAAAACAACTACTACTACTACTGTCGAAACTACTGCTACTACTGCTACTGCTACTACTACTACTACTACTACTGCCGAAACTACTACTACTACTACTACTACTACTGCCGAAACTACTACTACTACTACTACTGCCGAAACTACTATTACTACTACTACTACTGCTGCCGAAACTACTATTACTACTAAACTACTACTGCCGAAACTACTATTACTACTAAACTACTACTACTACTGCCGAAACTACTATTACTACTACTACTACTGCCGAAACTACTATTACTACTACTACTACTACTGCCGAAACTACTATTACTACTACTACTACTACTGCCGAAACTACTACTACTACTACTACTACTACTGCCGAAACTACTACTGCTACTACTACTACTGCCGAAACTACTACTACTACTACTACTACTACTGTCCGAAACTACTGCTGCTACTGCCGAAACTACTACTACTACTACTACTACTACTACTACTACTACTACCGCCGAAACTACTACTACTACTACTACTATTACTACTGCCGAAACTACTACTACTACTACTACTGCCGAAACTACTATTACTGTCGAAACTACTGCTACTACTACTATTGCCGAAACTATTACTACTACTACTACTACTACTACTGCCGAAACTACTACTACTACTACTACTACTGCTACTACTACTACTGCCGAAACTACTATTACTACTGCCGAAACTACTACAACTGTCGAAACTACTGCTGCTGCTACTACTACTACTGCCGAAACTACTACTACTGCTGCTACTACTACTACTGCTGCCGAAACTACTACTACTGAAGGAACTACTACTACTGTCGAAACTACTGCTGCTACTACTACTACTGCCGAAACTACTGCTGCTACTATTACTTCTACTGCCGAAACTACTACTACTACTACTGTTGAAACTACTGCTGCTACTACTACTACTACTGTCGAAACTACTGCTGCTACTACTACTTCTACTGCCGAAACTACTACTACTACTGTTGAAACTACTGCTGCTACTACTGTTACTACTACTACTGCCGAAACTAATACTACTACTGTTACTACTGCCGAAACTACTACTGCTGTCGAAACTACTGCTGCTACTACTACTACTACTACTGCCGAAACTACTATTGTCGAAACTACTACTACCACCACTACGTACACAATACTACTACTACTACTAGTATCGGTACTACTACTACTACTACTACTACTACTACTACTACCACTACCACCACTAATAATAATAATAGGCCTAATACTTCCGCATTTCTTGTCTGCCGTCATTTAAGTTAAAACATGATTTCGCAGGCTAATTAAATTCTAACTGCTATTCATTTTCCTTAAATTACGTATTATAATAATGAATATAAAGTCCCTTGAACACGTCACTTTCATTTGCAATAAACATAATTCAAACACAACTAATTATATGACTACAATACATTGATTACAACGTAACTTACTGGAAGCATGTGCAGGGTTGTACCGTGGTCCATCCAGCTGCCAGTACACATGGGATCCTTGATTAATAACTCAATTACACTAGTTAAAAATCTATAAAAACACCAACTTGAAGCTGAAAACACACAATACTTGCAGTTTATCAACCTCCCTTTCTTGGTACGGTAAAGACGCCTACGTTCAACTCACAGTAAAAGCCTCCTGGGCTGCACTGATTGATGCTTTCTATAAGCGGGGGTTGATAATATGCTAGCGCTCGAAGACTACTCTGGTAAACTGGGGTACTAAGCACGAATTAGCGCTGGTCTCTTCCTAGAATTGCATGGAATTGCCTAGAAAATAGTGTCGATCTCATGGAGTCACTGTTGACATAAAGACGAACACCGAAATACGTTAAAATTATGTAATTACATTAAATAGATCATATGATTTATATCATGTAATTCTTTTCTGAAATGAAGTTATCCCGTGCTGTCAATAGGACGGTTGTACACATTTAGCATTCCCGTAACATGATAAGTATCTTCTAACTATCGATCGAACCTAGGAAACCGATAGAAATTTCTGAAACTGTACGCATAAACTTCTGTATCGTCGTTGTTCTGCAATAACTCCTATGTGCAAAATATAAAATTTTTCAGTAGGAAGAAAAAAACACATTTATTCATCCTATGGCAGCCGTACATAGGAGGCCGTGAATTCTTACATTTTCGAAAGAAAGAAATATAATTACATATAGGAGATTTCATTATTTTCTGAATTGAAGTCATACCGTACGGTTATACCGTAGGACGGTTGTACACATTTAGCATTCCCATAACAATATGATAAGTATCTTCTATCGATCGAACCTGGGAAACCGATAGAAATTCCTGAGACTGTACGCATAAACTTCTATATCGTCGTTGTTCTGCAATAACTCCTATGTGCAAAATATAAATATTTTCAGTAGAAAGAAAAAACACATTTATTCATCCTATGCCAGCCCTACATAGGACATTGTGAATTCTTACATTTTCGAAAGAAATAATAGTAATACACGTTACAAGAGCGGTATGTTGACGTTTTCATGTTCGAGGAAAAGATTGAAAAAGCGAAACGTAGTTGAGCTTTTTTAATTTCCGAGAACATGAAAACAAACATACCGCTCGTGTATCGTACATTATTTTGTGCAAAGATCGTTTATTCTGAAAGACGAGTTTCTAATTAGTTTCAATGAAATCTCCATGTTGGTTTCTGTTTAATGACGCCAACTTTGGAACACCAAAATATCTTTCGTCAACATTGTTGCTGTAAAATGTTTTCTGTGTTTACTATACTCCAGCAGGCCGTGATATACATCTGTCTTTTTTTCCCCCAGTCTATAAATGCGAACTTAAAACAAACGGTAAGGTTATGTAATGATTTATTTTTCATTTTAATATTTTAACAATATTATTTATATAACATATTGCAGTAATAACATCGGCATCTGGAATCTCGTTGATTTTTTCACGGCTTCCTTAATGTTACTTGTATCAGGAATGCAATAAGTTTCGTGGAGTAGTAGACTTTACTTAATTTTTGCAAATTTTTAAAAACAATAATTAACATTGCAATTTAGGTGAAATTTCAGTGGTAAGTTTCCAATTTATAATTATTACTATGTTAAACGTCTCTAAAAATAATATGTTAAAAGCTTAAAGCAGTAAAATGAATGTCGCGCTTAAGCGGTAAGAAGAGGGAAATTGTTATGTGTGTTACGTTGGGAATACTGAATGTGGTATTTCACACTTACCGCGTATTGGTTCTGTGCGGAAAACAAGCAAATACGCACGATCTCGCACAAATATTATTACATATAGATTTTATTATTTGCTGTATCACTATTTAAATTATTTGATAGAGCAAAAATCTGAAAATCGGTAATTATGTCACATAGGAGTTATTGCAGGAAAAACGACAATATAAAATATAGTGGTGTTGGGGCACGTGGTAGCGTGGCCGAGCGGTCTAAGGCGCTGGTTTTAGGCACCAGTCTCTTCGGAGGCGTGGGTTCGAATCCCACCGCTGCCATTACATTTTTATATTGAAATCCAGTAACATAACATGTCCAAACAAAAATAATAACTTGTCATTGACATTTCTATCAGTCGATTCAAAATACCAAGAGCTTCTTTCTGAAAATTGTTTGGTATGAAGGATTTCTTGTTATATTTTATGAATCAATTTATCCGAAATTATGCACGTATAGTGTAATAATTTTAGTAAAAATAAGTAGGTCTTTATTTGAAATAGAAAACAAAGAATGGCAATGAACTCAAAATCCATCCAAATGACTAGTATTTAAAGTTTGTTCCTTGCCTGAGATACAGAGGGAAATATAATATCTGAGTACCTAGCATGTGTGCAAACTCGTGTAGTCTACATCAGAGGAATTAATTGTTGTCTATTATGCAAAATAATTCATACTTTTGCTAATATTCTAAGTTTACAGCGCATCAAGTGACAGGGAATCAAAACTCCTGCTTTATTTGACGTTAAAAACTGGCCATTAAGTGAATTTCCAGCCGAATAAATAAAGAATTTTCAACATTTGCTATAGAGGTTAGTAATCTCCTAAAGATACTCTGCATTTGAGTTAAAAATAAATTGTTGCTAGCATCATTCGTTTTGAAATAAAGAAAGAGAGAAAGAAAGTGTTAATTCTATATAAATCACTCTGTAGCCTATATTCGTTCACCACAGATATTGTCGGACCATCGGATCTGCGCCCCTTCAGCGCTGTCATCGTTCTTGGAAAAGTTAACGCCTCTACTCACCCCATTCCAACCGTTTCTCTCCCACTACGTCAAACAGCAGGCCACGAACCTTGCCGAATAGGGATGTTGCCAAACTTCCGCCAAACAGTGTCATGTCTCTTGAATATTGCTTATAATAATGTAAGGTTAATTATTACTTATTCATAATTTAATTTAAGTAGATCTAATGATGCTGATTGACTTACGATTGTTTGCAGATAATTATATTATTACAGTGGATATTTATTGGTTAAATTGAAATTACATCAGAAACATTATCGCTTTGCCAGCATTTTTTAACAGTATAATGTGGATGTATCCATGTTTCGTCTAAATACACAATCTACTTTCCTTCTCTGCGAAATTTCGCAATTTTTCTTAAATAATTGGCCCTCCATGCTACAATATCATTTCTTTCAATCAAAATACATCTTGTATTTCTACAGTTTTTAAATCTAAATCCCATGTCTCGAATCACTCTCCGTAGCGTTTCTCTCCCTCCTTGGAAATTATTGCTTCTCTCGCAACCTTCAATAATTTCTCCAATGTCGGAACTTCTTTCTGCATCGTATAAAATTCTTGCATCTTTCTTCTTAAAATACATCTGTCCATATCATCTACAAGAATTAAAGGTACCCTTGGTCTGTTCTTCCCTTGTAACTCTAGCTTTTCATCTCCTGCACAGACTCCCTCTCTCCTGATTTTCTTTATTAGGCGCTCTGACCTGCCTATATAAATTACATAAAAAGTTGTATTATATCAGTATTAGTTAAGTAAGTAATTTTAATACGTAATCAATTGAAATAAAATAAGCCTCACATGTAATCGCAGCTGCTCTTTTCTTTGCCTGATTTGTAGGAAACAGATATTGACCTGTTTGTTTCTCTTCATCGCAAAATGCTATTACGTAGTTGCTGAATAATATTTCTTTCACCACTCCGTGCTACAGTATTCATGTTGAGTTGACAACATTGGACTGCAAGTGCAAATAAACTGTCCCTCAAGAAGGCTCAAAATTGTGAGTAGTGGGGGAGAGAAAGGGAGAGGGATAGAAAAGAGAGAAATAGGAATACAGGGGGAGAAATGAATTGCCGAGGCTGAAAAGGAATTAAGGTTCAGTTCGCATATCTTACGGGGGCACAGATCCGATGGCCGGACTATACTAAGTTTTTATGCGATTACAGTAAACAAATAAGAGACTGTTATTAGAGTTCACAAATCACAAAATGGCAGTCAAGCATGGCTTTCTTTGTTGCAGGTTCGGGCGCAAGCGCACTCTGATGGGCTCGTTGGTACTGCAGATCTGCATCGCAGTGATCATGGCCTTCTCGCCCTGGTTCGAACTCTACCTCGTGCTCAGGTGCTGTCTGGGCTTCATCTCTGTCGGTGTTGTCTTCAGCGGTTTCGTCTTATGTAAGGCTTATACAGGGACATCATTTTATTTTTACTTCAATTTTTACTGTACCTCAGTTTTTGAATGTACTTCACTCCCTTCTACTAATGAAGTTCCAACTGTCCTCCAGACAGAACCAAGGCCGCATATAGTAAACAGCACTGAGTTAGTGAGTATAATACGTTCCAGAAATATGTTCGCGTTTTCCAGTGACGAAAGAGCTTTCAATATTGAATCATATTTTCGCACAGGTACCGTCCGTTTGACTACGTCGCATCCCGATTTCCCCCACCTGCTTCTGCTCGCCCCTCTGTAAAAGCTGGGCTGTCTTAGCTCTTTTCTGAAAACATTAATTTCTCTTAAGAATTGGAAGTTTACGTAATATTATACAACTGTTTAAAATAACTTAAATAAAAGGGCTTCGTTAAGTAATTAACTGTCACGTGATCCCCCCCTTTCTACGATCCTGCGGCATGACCACTTGGACGGACAGTAGATAGCATGTCTGAGTAATTTTATCTGTGAGCGTCGGACAGAAGTGAAGATTGAATTTACAGTACGTAGAGTAGGTACAGAATTATTTCAACATGAGTTACTAGTACGAAGGACGAAACTGGCAATTAGAATTAGATGCAATAGTCTATAGTGCGATAATACGCACAAAAGAACTGAAGCATGTATCGAAATGAACGGCCACCATTTTCAAAATTGTGTTTAAATATTCATATTATGATTATTTTTCAATTTAACTTCTTTCTCTATATTGTACGCTAATGTGCTGTAGACAGTATAATATACACTGCATAATGAATACGTTCGCATGGATAACTCACTTCGTGAGTAAAAACACTTATTCTTAATACAGTACTGTACTTTGATTAAAGGAAACCTAATGAAAATTATCAAACTCAAAATCGCGATATTTCCTAGTTTACGTAAATGGATGAACTACTTTTCTTCCTTCCTATACCTAGTAGAGTGATTTGTGTTTTACGCCAGTATCATCGAACTCCAGTCTTGGAGGGGGGAGCAAGCGGTGTTTCCGGTTCTCTAAAGGTATAGACAGGTTAATATTAAAAATGTTAGTAAAAATAAAATGATGTCCCTGTACAACTCTCTCTCTCTCCTACAGCGATTGCTTTTGTGAGCCTCAAGAATCAGAGCCAGAATTCATGATGACCAGTATTGAAAAAGAATAGGCGTGGAATAAGTTCGATTGTCTTCAATAAACAAGGAGCCCTATTAACTTTCCTGGTCCATTTTAACGTTACGTCCACGCTTCTTATACAATAGTGATGCCAGTTTCCATCTGTTAAAAATTCGATTATCTGTCATCTTCAAACAGTGTTAAGGAAAACATCATGGAGTTGGATATGATGTTCCTATGAGGAAAGTAAACTTATTAGAAACAAATGCAAAACAATAGCCCCATAGCAACGCGTTTATTATTTTTTATGAATGATAGTAGTTAGCATATTGCAATCCTTTTAAATATTATGTCCTCGCCTAAATTGGTAACAAAATTGAATAGTTCATCATATTTTACTATTTCACTATATGATCTATAAATAGAAGATGATGCTGCAAAATAATGTATTTAGACATTTTCATGGAAATGCAGTCACTGTGACAATTACAGAGGTATTAGATCTTTTAAACCACACCTGTGGAGTAACGGTCAGCACGTCTGGCAGCGAAACCAGGTGAGCCGGGTTCGAATCCCGGTCGGGGTAAGTTACCTGGTTGAGCCTTTTTCCGGGGTTTTCCCTCAATCCAGTACGAGCAAATGCTGGGTAACTTTCCGTGCTGGACCCCGGACTCATTTTACCGGCATTATCACCATTTCATTCAGACGCTAAATAACCTAGATGTTGATACAGCGTCGTAAAATAACCCAATAACAAAAAGGGTCTTTTAAATTCGGGATAAAAAATTTACACAAAACTTTAGAATGAAGATTACATACATTTTGTGAAAACAAATTAATAAAATAATAAAATGGATTCCACAAAGTAAGATCATGTGATAATGGATATTTTAAAGCAAAAATTAATTAAAAACAAAGAGAGATTAATAAAGACACTCGTTTGATATTGATCGATTTAAGAAAGAAGTTTGACAAAATTAACAGGCACAAATTATCTTACATTCTGAAAGAAGATAATGATTCAAACCAATTAATAAATGCAATTTATAAATTATATAGCTACTGAGAAAATTATATTTCAATATGTACAGGAAACAGTTAAATTGAATAGAAATCAATTAATCAAGACATTCGCCAAGTTTGTAGTCTGTCTCTATTACTATTTACTATATAATTATATGGATCATATGATCAGAAAATTAAAAATAACAGAACATGGTAATTTGAGTATCAATAGAAATTTAAAGTTTGATACTCGTATGTTGCTGTTAGCAGAGGTTTTGATATTGTTGAAGGTGGCCTCCAACATTCTGTTTTTTTATTGAGTTATTTTACGACGCTGTATCAACATCTAGGTTATTTAGCGTCTGAATGAAATGAAGATGATAATGGCGGTGAAATGAGTCCGGGGTCCAGCACCGAAAGTTACCCAGCATTTTCTCGTATTGGGTTGAGGGAAAACCCGGAAAAACCTCAACCAGGCAACTTGCCCCGACCGGGATTCGAACCCGGGCCACCTGGTTTCGCGCTGACCGTTACTCCACAAGTGTGGGGATTCTGTTTTTCAACGACAGAGTATAGTAATATGGGATTTCAGTTAATGAGACTAAAGTAATGAGTTTCACAGGAGAATTTCATATCAGCAGCAAAATCTGTAAAACAAGTCTCATGTTTGAGATATATATATATATATATATATATAAGTTATCATATTTAGTATTTAGTAGTATTTAGTATTTATTTATTTATTTAACCTGGTAGAGATAAGGCCGTCAGGCCTTCTCTGCCCCTCTACCAGGAGATTCCAACTATAATATGAAGAATAAAATTACAATTAGTATTAAATTTATAATTACTACTACAAACAACATTGCAATTAGTATTAAATTTACAATTACAATTACAATAAAATCAAAGTACGAAAAATTACCTGAATAATTAAAGCTAGATAATTTATCATAGAGAAACAAAGAATATTTTATATTTATATTTTATAAGCTATGAAAAGGAGAAAGATATCTACAAAGCTGAATTGTTTTATTTATCCAACGAATACTATTAATAACTTTCAAAACTTCTCATGCCGAAAAATATACAAGAATCAAAGCCTACAAAATATTGGCGAGACCTATTCTCATGTATGAAATTGAAGTGTCGACCGTACGTAAATGTGACATACACGAATAACTGCAAATGAAATTAAATTTAAAAAAAAAATATATACGGGTTATATCAAATTATGTAACAATTTTTTTAAATAAAAATTGATCTTATTTTAAAGAAAAATTCAGACAGAGATGGGAATCTCATGTACTGAGAATGCCACACCAAATAATGAACAGGTCACTAGGACTAAAAAATGATAGGATGATGAAGAGAAAGAAACATTGAATACATACATGTAAATAACACTCACAATACTAGCTAAATAACAAACATGTACAAAAAAACTTCGGAGATCGACCCTGCCAGGATTCGAACCTGGAATCTTCTGATCCGTAGTCAGACGCGTTATCCATTGCGCCACAGGGCCTCACGCTGCAATGTTTCCATTCTTATGTAATTATAATTCATATTACAGAACAAATAATCCAGTAAATTGGCAGGACGATGAAGTTGAGACAGAACGCTTCTTTCCCTATGCAATCTTCTGACGTGACATTGAATCTGTTCTTCAAGCCATACAGTTAAGCGGATTTACCTCAGCCTACTTAAGTAGATGTACATAATAATATGGTAGTCAAATAACACGGCTTTCGTCAACAAAATTAAATTTACTTTGTTTCTTAGAAGTGACACAAGGTTCGTCTCTGTCCAGCATTTACTAGAAATTCCAATAGATGTCACCAGCGAATAGGGATTATAAAGAATGGACACTTTCCGTCGGTACCTTTGATGTAGCCGGACCGATTTCAATGGCCTTCAAGCCAGCTAGAGCGTCAGATTCTGCTTTCTCCCTAGAGTTGGCGCTGACATCACACCAGCTAGCAGTCGACACAGCGGAAATATAACACATATAATTAATACATCTAGGTACATTATGTACTCAAATAAAATAAATTGGATCCATAAAATAATAAATCCTTCATTAACTGTAATGTCTAGACTCTAGAGTTCCTTTACAATGAGAGTTCAGACGTTGACCCCAACAACAATTAAAATATGTAATGAATTGATAGCAAAATGGAAAAACAAAACTCTCACGAGAAGTAAAACCATATACCTATATTATATTATATTATAAAAATATTAAACGAATTTGATGCTTAATTTTATAATGTATTATATTATTTTATAATATAATTTATGATATCTGAAATATAAAATATTATTATTACAACTAGTTTGTCACTGAGAAATAAGGAAAAGCTGTTAACTTGAATTTATTTGAAGCAAAGCGTTACTGGATTATGCAATGAGGTAGGCGATGTTTGGATCCTGTGTCTCAACTCTATTCTCAATTATTATGTTAGCGTATGCTCGATTACACTACCTCTAGCGCTTGAAAGTGGAACTATCCGCTGGCGCACAGAAAAACAAAACACAGGAAAATTCGCTCAGTGTCCATTCTTTATAATCCCTATTCGCTGATGTCACTCCTGAACTAGTTACATCCATTGTTGTCTTGACTACGTTGTAATGATTGTATTCAAGAAATTCAATTAAAACTAAACTCAATTACGCTATTTATACACATTAATACTGAAGTTTCGACGGTGATAATAATTATTATAAAGTTATGATTCATACAGAGAGTAGCTCACTCTTTTCAACGATCAAATAGGACGTCCGTTTGTATTACAGAATAAAAGGGCTCAGAATGAAGCAATCCTGGTTAAATCCGTTATTAAAAAGATACTGGAGGATAGCTGGACTATGCTGCAAGTTTTTAATTGTAAACTACTTCGTGGTACTGAAATTTAATGAAACAGATTGTGTTCCCCATTTAATTTCCCTGTTGCTAAGAATAAAAGAAAAACAAAACAATAACTACAAAAATCTGAATCAGAAACATATGAATATCACTTCATGTCAAAGCCATCTGTATTTGAGGAGCATAGTATCAAATGCGATTTCGAGATATCGATTGTCTCTCATAGAATTTTGTGTGCTGAATGCGATTGTGGAACTGTTTGCGTCCAAAAACGAACAGAACAGAGCGAAAAAAGCACTTAATTGTACGCTTTATAATCAAAATGTAGACAACTCCACTGTGGCTTGGTTTCAAATTGGGAAAATTCCTTCAGTAGCCAATGAGAAGCCCACATTTGTATCATCTTTTCCAATCACGCATCGCGAATCCAACATGACTGATTGTTTATATTGTTGCTTACATCTCGTAAGCAACGGTTTATATAATCGGTTTGTGGATCAATAAGTACTGTTTTACGTAAATTTGCTTTGAAACCGAGTTAGAAGAGACTTAGATTCAAAAGTAGACAATTTCACTTTAAATATGGCTTTGACTGGTTTTAAAAACAGACAAATCCATGACTTAGCTTCAGAAATAGACAACTCCACTTTTTAAACTTAAATTATGACCTGAATATTAATTTTAATCACATTTTCAGACTGAAAAAATGTTTCTATGACCCATGAAATTGTTTTAAAAAATATACGTGTAAGCTTAACGGTGACATTGGTTTCCACGGATCTAGTTTTTCGCCTCTCCTGTAAAAAAGCAAAAGTGTCCAACTTTGATTCCAAGCTCCTCATTTGAAGTAGCTCTGTTTCTACTACACACTGAATAGTAATATGCGTTACAAGAGCGGTATGTTGATGTTTTCATGTTCGAGGAAAAGATTGAAAATGCGAACTTAAAACAAACGGTAAGGTTATGTAATGATTTATTTTTCATTTTAATATTTTAACAATATTATTTATATAACATATTGCAGTAATAACATCGGCATCTGGAATCTTGTTGATTTTTTCACGGCTTCCTTAATGTTACTTGCATTACAAATGCAGTAACTTTTGTGGTTTTGTAGAGTTTACTTAATTTTTGCAAATATTTAAAAACAATAACTAACAGTGCAATTTAGGTGAAATTGCAGTGGTAAGTTTCCATTTTATAATTATTACTATGTTAAACGTCTCTAAAAATAATATGTTAAAAGCCTAAAGCAGTAAAATGAATATGGCTCTTAGGCGGTAAGAAGAGGGAAATTGTTATGTGTGTTACATTGGGAATACTGAATGTGGTATTTCACACTTACCGCGTATTGGTTTTGTGAGGAAAGCAAGCAAATACGCACGATCTCGCACAAACGAATTTACACTCTCGTGAACACTCTGTACTCTCGTTTTCGTTCGATTTCCGACATGCCACCTTTTATAAATCTTTCTACCCTTAGCCACCCCTTTTATTGCATTTCGCCGGTCGCGATGGTATTTTTTCTCTGAATTTTTAGGGCGTGTTTGACATTTTCACTACTAATCGTACAAACTGGGTCTTGTAATTGTCGTAACTTAACCCGCAGATAAATTGTATTATTATCTACTGATAGCGTTGTCTTTAAGTTACAGAACGAGATACTGCTCGCTTCCGTATCTCAAATCACACTCACGCAATCGGCCCTGACTTATACCGCGGCGCCACGCTGAGATCGTTAAAGACGGCCATTTTCGCAGCCCCCGCCCCTTTCGCTTTTGGTACAAACGTATAAACACTTGTTAATAAGTGATATCTGTCTTCTACCCAACTATAAATAAATCATTAACGTAGCTATTGAAGTTTCTATACAATAAGTGTTTTAAATTTTGTACGTTTGGGACGTCTTTAGGCACCCCACACCCAAACACGGGGAGGCATGTAGTTCTACGTCAAAAATTGAAGGACACGTGAACACAGATTTAAATTTAAGATCTGACATCTTTTATTTTCGCGTCTTTCTGGAAACCAATTACAATTATCTACTTGGAAAAGTGGCATTTAGGCTTATTGCTTTCTGTACCATTTGAAACTAAAAGCTATAACTATTGATTTTATTGTAATAAAGAGTGGGCCAATAAAAAGGCACAAAATTAGAAATACTCCATTTTCGGAAATACATAACATTAATTTATAATGAATACACTGTTGGAAAGAGTAGAATTTAAAGATGAGCAGGAATTTTTATTACGTTTTTTGTGGCTCAATTATAATCTTATGGAGGTCAATATACAATGATGCGAAAAAATGTAGTTTTTGAAGACAATGTATTACTTCAAAATGCAGAAACTGTATGTTGGTAAAATTAATAATAATTAATGATCTTTCAAATAATCAAAATTAAAACTGATGTTCTATGTGACCGCCATTTGTCCGCATGACCATTCGTAGGCGTCTTCTCCATTGGCCAATAGCACTGGATATCTGTCTTTCATCAAGCCGGTCCCAACATTCAAGAAGGCGTTGTCTTAAATGTTCAATATTACGAATTCTTGTTTTGTAGTTGACTCCATACGAAATAGTCCATAGGATTAAGATCTTGTTTGAAACTCCAGCGGAAACCATCAGAGAATCTGAGAAATGTGATCTTCCACGCAATAATCTATCAGGAGGGATATCATGTCCGTATCTTGCTAATCAATCGTTGTACACTTGTAACAGACCATTCTTGCTGAGTGTAGTTCCTTACAATTTGACGGGCAGATAAATTATCATATTGGTGCAAATGTTTAATGAAAATCTTGTCTTCGTTCGTTAAGCGATCCATTATTCACAAAATGAGAACTCAAAACGGAAGAAAACAAATGATCAGGGAAAGGATTTATATGTAAATACATATTTACTTATAAAGCTAATATAATTTATATTTTGCATTATCTTTATGTTTCACAATGTGTAGGGTTGAAAAATCCTACTTTTATTTTCCATATTTTTCCATATTTTAGAGTTTAGTACATATTTTCGTTAATTTCCATATATTTTCCATATTTCATATAAAACAGTCCATATTATATTAGGTTTAACAATAAAACAAAACAAAATTCCATTAACTTTAAAAATACATTTCAACAATAGAGATTTAAACACATGTTCAGTAATCCCTTTAACATCAGAGTTATTTGAAAATTAGCAGTCCTATCAACAATGGGAAAGTAAGTTACAAAACTGTATTAATTTAATTTAAAATTTTTAACAGACTTCAGTTGTGCAGCTCAACAGTTAAATGCCAGTCAGAGTACACATAGGTTCAGTTTTGTAAATCATACTATAAAGACGGTAAATATGCCAAAAGTACGTCATTCAGTCAATTTAAAATCAAAACTAACAAGTTACATTTCAGAATTTAAAGAAGATGGTTTATCAACTGACAATAAAATATTATTTTGTAATTTGTGTCAGTGTGCAGTATCATCTACACAAAAGTTCCTGGTGCAACAACACATTACAACTAGTAAACATCAGGCCAACAAACAACTAAATTCCAAGCAGAGACAATTGTTTTTAACACAACCAACAACATCGAATGTAAGATCTGAGTTTAACATCGACCTGTGCTTCTCATCTCTGCTGATATTCCTCTCTAAAACTAAAGAATAAGGTCTTCAGGGAATTACTTGAAAAATATACTCAACATACAATCCCGGATGAGTCAACACTTAGGAAGACGTATGCTCCATCCATCTACGATGAGACAATACAGAAGATAAGAGATGAAATTAAAGATAGTTCAATTTGGGTTTCCATTGATGAGACTCCCGACAAAGAAGGTAGACTTGTTGGTAATGTAGTTATCGGTTTGTTAAACAATATTCTGAACGAATTCTTTTACATTGTGATGTTCTAGAAAAGTGCAATAACAAAACTATAGTTAAACTGTTCAACGAAGCTATGGGTATCCTGTGGCCAAAGGGTATTATGTACGATAATGTGTTATTCTTTATTAGCGATGCTGCCCTTATATGGTCAAAGCTGGACAAGCATTATCTGTTGTATATCCTAAATTGACTCATTTTACTTGTGTGGCGCATGCATTTCATCGTGTGGCAGAAGTGGTCAGAGACAATTTCCTAAAGTAGATTTGTTGATTTCATCAGTGAAAAAGTATTTCTCAAAGCTCCCAGTAGAGTTAACGTGTTGAAAGAAATGTACCCTGAAATTCCATTGCCACCAAAGCCAATTTTAACTAGATGGGGTACTAGAAGCAGTTGAATATTATGCCGAACATATAGACTCTATTAACAATGTTCTCCTTGCATTGGACTCTGAAGATGCAGTCTCAATTGATACTGCGAAAACAGTTACCTGTGACATAAGTGTGAAGAATGACTTAGCTCACATTCAGCATACATTTTCATGCATCATAAAAACGCTCAAAAGTCTCCAAAATAGGCACCTTTCACTATCTGAAAGTTTTGAAATTATAAATAGTACTGTGGAACAACTGAATCGTGGTAGAGGTAAAGTTGCAGATGCAGTAAGAGCTAAGATGGACACTGTACTTTCAAAAACCCTGGATATGAAGAACTACAAGAGGTTGTTGCTGTGATGAGTGGTGAATCAACAGTGAAGATTAACTTGGACTTATCCCCAGCAGACATTGTGAAATTGAATTATGTACCAGTTATTGTGACGTCGAACGCTCTTTTAGTCAGTATAAATCTATCCTCAGAGACAATAGAAGAAGATTCACTTTTCAGCACTTGAAAGAAATGTTTGTAACCTATTGTTATGGTAACAGACAATAAAAATTGTGTTTTGTTGAAACTACATTGGAAGATAAGGTACGTCCATTATATTTTTTGTTTAGTTTGATTAAAATGTACCAATATTTAACGTACATAGTCATTTTTTTTTATAATTTTAAGTCCATATTTAATTCCATATTTTGGTAAAAATCCATATTTAATTCCATATTTTGGTAAAAATAACTACATATATATTTACATATTTCATATATTTTTAGTCCATATAAATCCGTTCCCTGCAAATGATGATAGCACAACAAACGGCTTGGCCTGCTGAACTCGTAAGACCATAATGCTTAGTTCGGCATAAACGATCGATTTTGCACTGCCTTACAAAAAATAAGAAATAATGTTTAAATAAATGATAAAAAATTAAATATTACAGTAGTTTACCGGGCTACAAGGACTGTGAAATTTGCTTGTGAAATAAACTTTCAAGTGAAATCATTAGCTACTGAAATATAACCATTTAAATTTTGTGCCTTTTTTTGGCCCACTGTGTATATTGCTTTTTCTTTACTGCTTTAATTTAGAGGAGTGCTTGACAGTTTATGTTTGTATCTGTAACAGGCATGGAGCTGGTAGGGGGCAAGTGGAGGACCATATCAGGAGTTTCGTACTTGTTCCCCGTTCCCCTGAGCTACATCACCATCGCCGGGATTGCCTACTTCATCAGGGGATGGTCACAACTGCAGCTCGCCATCACGTTGCCCTCTGTACTGCTCTTTGGATTGTGGTGGTGAGCTTTTATTACCACATTCGAGTGCCTGTCCACTATTCAACCTCGATACATCTCCATAGCTTCCGTTTTTCTTGCTTATGGTCTCAAGTGATGTCCTGGGAGACATCTGTAATCTCAATCGATCGTTCTCCTCTTTCCTAAAATATCTCCTACAATTAAAGAACTTCACTTTCCTCTTCAGAACAAAAAACAAGAACAACGAAAGGCAGATCATTATTTAACTTCATTTTCCAGCTGCAGAAGGTATTTGGAGACGACGGGAGGATAATACGGCAGTAATAAAGCAGGGGGCGCCTTAGCACTTTGAAGAAATTGTACCCACAGTCGCTTTATTTACGGTACCCCAGTAGCGGATTGTGGGTTTGAAAGTTGAGGAGGCCAAGACGTGAATGATGAGAATATAAAATTATAAGGCCTGTGACGTACCTCATTACTAAGCGCAGAATTTATAGATTTTAAGAAATTAAAATTAGGTTTTTCAATTTATGTTTTAGGATTTTAAATCTTATGTTTAGGAATTTATATTATTTTCTTCTTCTTCTTCTTAAATTACAGTAGGTGGGCCTTAACCTCCTCTAAATCCTTCTCTAATCGCCAACTCCCTCCAATTCCTTATTCCTAATCTATTCACATCCACGGTTCCACCATCTTGTTCTCGATCTTCCTCTTAATCTGGTTCCATCTGGGTTGTTATTGAAGACAATCTTCACTTTCCTTGTTGTTTCCATCCTTGTGACGTGTCCCAACCATCTCAGTCTTTGACATCTTTTGCGCCTCAAAGCCGATTCCTTTTACAGTTCGTATATCTCATTATTATATCTGGCTCTCATCCATCCACTGTTTCAATTGCTCCGAAAATCCTTCTTAATTTTCCTTTCAAATACTGCTAGTTGTTTGCATGTATTTTTATTCAGAACCCATGTTTCTGTACCATATGTTATAATGGGTCTTATTAGGGTTTTGTAAATCGAGTCTGTGTTAAAGGATGATTTTGATTTCTCTAGATATTATTTTATTTTTAACAATTGGTAAAAGTGAATAATATGCCCTGACGAGTTATTCTTCTTTGTACCTCATTCCTTAGGTCATTATTTGCTGTCAATATTGATTCGAGATATGTAAATTCTTTTACAGGTTCAAACTTATATGTTCCCATTTTAACTTCCTTCACTTGATCATTTTGTCTTTTGGTGACTGACATAAATTTAGATTTCTTTGTATTTAATTTAAATCCCAGCTTCTTATATTATTTTACGGGATAAAAAAATAAACAACATACTGTTAATATTATTACAACGGCTTGGTAAAGATTGCCTCTCTTTGGGACACTAAGTCCTAACCTACGAATTAGGTATTTTTAGGTCATATTACATTTAAGAATGTTACCATTTGCTACATAAAACGAACAAGAAAAACAATATTTCGAGAGTAACGAGATAGCAACAAAATTGATTCGAACCTAAGAATCCGGGGCTTGCTCATTACTATTACGTAGTCTAATTTTACAGCAAATTAACTGGACGATCCTCTTTCTTCGCAAACCGATCAAATAGGTCACAACATACTGAATAACTGCTACTAGAAGAAGCTAGAGACAAATCTGCATTTTTTTTTCTAAACTCTCGATATATTTAAAATACTGTATAAGTAAATACATCTCGTAACACAAAAGAATAAAATAACAAGAACACCCGCAAACAAGAGAAAATCTAACAACATAAATTAAAACCTTTACGCAGGGAGAGAAAACTAACAACACGTGACTCAATTTTCTAAAACCAAGAAGAGAGAAAGAGAGAGAGCTTCCCAATACAGCCGAAACCAGCCGTGACTATAAGCAGTACAGTTGTCAGCAGTGGGTAGGACGTCTCAAAGTCGGCTCCCTTCGCGCGTTCTAGTCAAGTTTAAACACTTTTCTAATAAGCTTTCTTATTGGTTGAACTGCTGTTGTCATGGTTACCGGGGAGTAGCGTCATGTAGCGGACTCCTCTCTCCCGCTCTCGCATAGACACTGCAGGCTGCTAGATGTCGACTATACAGGTTACAGCGCTATCTGTTATTTTTCAGTACGAATTATTTGTACTATCTACAGTATAGCGAGCGGGCATCACCAACTGGATGTGGTCGACTTTACGTAACTTACATCTTAGTCGTAGTGAATAGTAAAATTAATATAAAAGGAAAAATGTTCGTCATTTGCTCGCCCTCCCTTGCCTCCCCTGAAAATTCGCCGCTGCGGTACCCTTAAACTAACAAGATCTTCTCTGAATCGAATCACGTTCCCACTCAGTGAGATCCGGCAGCAGACTGAACTAAGGCTGTCCTCTGATATAAATACAATCAGATTTTAATAACTGAATGCAAGTGTTAAGAGAAACGATGAAGGAACAAAGTAAGGTCTGTAATGAACAATGCAGGGTGCTGCCCGAATCTCCCGCTGGCTCTTGGCCCTGGGCAGGACGGACGAGGTGATGGTCATCCTGCAAGAGGCGGCTAGGGTCAATAACAGGGAGCTGCCGCCGAGCTTGGACAAGTTGCTGCGACAGGTAAGTACAGCAACACCAGCAAAACTTGGAGAAAACATTGTGCGCTTTTCTTATATATTCTAATTAATCAGTTTGTTAAGTAATAATAATAATAATAATAATAATAATAATAATAATAATAATAATAATAATAATAACAACAATAATAATATTAATAATAAAAACAATGGTAATAATAATAATAATAAATAACAATAACATCAACAATAATAACAATAACAATAACAGCAACAACAACAATATTAATAATAATAATAACAATAATAATATTAATAATAAAAACAATGATAATAATAACAATAATAATAATAATAGCAATAACAATAACATCAACAATAATAACAATAACAATAACAAACAACAACAACAATAATAATAACAATAATAATAATAGCAATAACAATAACATCAACAATAATAACAATAACAATAACAGCAACAACAACAATATTAATAATAATAATAATAATAATAATAATAATAATAGCAATAACAATAACATCAATAATAACAATAACAATAGCATACAACAATATTAATAATAACAATAATAATAAAATAATAGCAATAACAATAACATCAACAATAATAACAATAACAATAACAGCAACAACAACAATATTATTAATAATAATAATAATAATAGCAATAACAATAGCATCAACAATAATAACAATAACAGTAACAGCAACAACAACAATATTAATAATAATAACAATAATAATATTAATAATAAAAACAATGATAATAATAACAATAATAATAATAATAGCAATAAAATAACATCAACAATAATAACAATAACAATAACAGCAACAACAACAATATTAATAATAATAATAATAATAATAATAATAACAGTAACAATTGTAACAATAATAATAGTAATAATAATAATAATAGTAACAATAATAATAGTAACAATAATAATAATAACAATAATAATAATGATAATAATAACAATAATAATAAGAACAACAATAACAATAACAAACAACAACAATATTAATAATAATAATAACAGTAACAATAATAACAATAATAATAGTAACAATAATAATAATAAAATAATAGTAACAATAACAATAATAATAACCATCATAATAATAATGATAATAATAATAACAATAACATAAACAACAATAATAACAATAACAACAACAATAATAATAACAATAATAAAACAATAATAACAGTAATAATAACAATAACAATAATAATAGTAATAATAGTAACAATAATGACAATAATAATAATAATAATAGTAATAATAATAGTAATAATAATAATAATAATAATAATAATAATAATAATAATAATAATAATGTTCAACGCTGTGACAATAGCGTTTGTAACTTCGCCTACTTAAATTTCCAACCTACTTTCGACTCCCTATAGTAAGATGAATATTTATTTCTCTTCCGAAGAGACCGAAAGTTATTCCTCTCCTTGTGTTTATCTACTGTTTTGTTAAGCAAGAGGCGGTCTTGTAGCATTCTGAGCACGTAACCAACAAGTTCAGCTACTTGCAAATGACGTAAATTTCCACACAATGGAGACAGAGCAGGCCAAGAACCTAGTTTCTAAAAGTTTGGTAAATGATAAATAATATCGAGGGCATCATGCCAGAAGGGCGTATCAACAAAACTGTAAGCTACATTAGAGTTATTTAAATAAGAACAATTTTTCCTATCCAGGCACTTTCTTTGATCTTTCCTCATGCCCACTGTAATTCTCAAACGACTGTTTTCAGACATAAATATATTCCATTAAAATAGTTCAATAACGATGTATTTGTTGATCTGGCATGATGGCATCGATATAATAACCGTTATACTTTTATCGTTATTAATATTACTACCAGTACTACTACACTACTACTAGTGATACTAGGCCTACTACTAACCCCCTGTTATACAAGTCGAGATTTGCTAATATAAAAACAGTAGAGCAGCCGTGGCGAGAACGTGACTCGCGAGACATTGTGGCTCACAGTGATAGCTATGCTTGCTTCTAACCTCCGCCAACCCCCACCCTCTCACTCACTGGAGTCAAACTCCGTCCAATTTGTATTTGTCTCTGACCTGCGAGTGGCATATGTCTCTCTCGAAACCATGTACGAAAGTTTCAAGTAGGATTGGAGGACGCATTTTTTTGCTGTCAATATGATGAGAATATTAAATGTATGATTTGTTTACAAGTATTACGATGAAAACGGTTGTATAACATAAAACGGCATTATACTACATGTTACTCATGAAACATTAAAAGGTTAACTGTCATCATCATCATCATCATCATCGTCATCATCATAGTCATCATCATCATCATCGTCATCATCATCATCATCATCATCATCTCTGTACGTCGACCCTTTTTTCAGCAGATGTACGAATAATGCGGTTAGCTCTTCAATTTGAACTCACTGATTTACAATATGATGTTAAATGAAAGCTAGATGTAAGGACTTGACAAATGTTGAATTTTCAAATCTTTGCCAAAAAATAAATATCCGAAGCTTCGTTCTTTCGCTTGCTCTGTAGAAGCCATGTTCGCTACAACTTACGTTTGTGAAAAATTATTTTCAACAATTAAAATAGTAAAAACCAAATATAGATCACGACTGACAGACAAATACCTTCGTGATCAACTACGACTGGCAGTAAGTGACATAATTCCTGATTTTGAAACTTTGTCGCAGAGACATTCTGAAGACAGTTAATTTTAGGTTGTGATATCGTTCATTTATTGTTCATTTCTTTCTTCGTTACACGTACTAAACATCAGTTTGTAGGCTTGTACTGTATAAAATTATATTTAAGTGCTTGACGTAAGGAAAATGAAAATCCGTTAATAAGTCAGACAGTTGCTTTGCTTCCCCTTCGGGTGTCCGCCTCCCTCCATAGTTGCTATGCACGTTGCAGGTTACACAGAAACTCGGCGCACGATTACATTTTCGCCACCGCTGCAGTGGACTATTAAAGTTTTTTCTACAAAATACAAATATGAAAAAAATCCATAAAGTACAGTATTTATAAATAAAGTTGTTAAATTACGCAAAATGAAAGTTGAAATTTAAAAAATTTAATAAATGTTGTACTCTCTATAGAAATACACAGCTGGCTTAATTTCAATAAACATTTATAAATTTAAACTGTTAATGAATTGTATTAAAATTGCCGTTATCATATGAGTTATTTTAGAAGGTAATGTAATCATTATTAATGTTCATCAGGACGCAATGCGCAAGGAATCAGCTGATCAGCCCACAGCTGGCATCATGGATCTGTACCGGACACCCAACATGAGGAAGAATTCGCTGATTCTGTACATCATTTGGTTCAGCGTCTACCTCGTGTATTACGGCCTGGTGCTCAATCTCGGAAACATCGGTGGGGACATTTATCTCAACACAGTTCTGTCTGGTAAGCTCGCACATCTTACTACCTCAGTCTACTATATACAGTCACGAAGCTTGAGTTTTGAGGGTGCTAGAAACAATAGACTGTGACGATACTATTTTGAATTGCCTGTAATGAGGCGATATTAGCGATCCTAGTGGTGAGCAACTATCTAATGTTTGCATATTTACTACGTATTGAGCTTCGCGACTGTATATACTAGACTGTGTTACTACCTCAGTATTACAATGCTTTCCTCTATGGACATGACGCCACAAGAAACGAGAAACAATGATTCCATATGAATCATTATTTTATTATTAAGAGTCTCATACTATCTGACTTAAATATTAGGCTATATAGAGTGATTAATAATCAGTGTTGTCAGGTGGAGGGAAATTTCCCGAAAAAGGGGAAAAGGAATTTTTTATTGAAAAACGGGAAAAAGTGCATACCTAGTACGAGTATTACTTCACAAATTTTTTCTAATTTAAGGGTGTATATTACATCTTTATAGACCACTTTTTATCTGATGCTTTTCCAATTCACTACGGGCTAAAGCAAGGAGATGCACTATCATCACAGTCTAGTATATACAGTCACGAAGCTTGAGTTTATGAGAGTACTAGGAACAATAGACTGTGCAGGTACTATTTCGCATTTATTTACTTACTTACTTACTTACTTACATATTTATTTATTGATTTATTGATTTACTTATTTACTTATTCACTCACTCACTTATTTATTTATTTATTTATTTATTTATTTATTTATTTATTTATTTATTTATTTATTTATTTATTTATTTATTTATTTATTTATTTATTTATTTATTCTGGTGTAGTTAAGGCCATCAGGTCTTCTCTTCCACAACACCAGGAATACAAATACAATAACAGAAATAAATAGAAAAAAAATACACTATAGGTCTATACAAAATAAAGAATTGTCTGTAATGAGGCGATAGTAGCGATCCTAGTGGTTAGCAATTATCTATGGATGCATATTTAGTACGTATTGAGCTTCGTGACTGTATATACTAGACTGTGCTATCACCTTCACTTTTTAATTTCGCTCTAGAATATGCCATTAGGAAAGTTCAGGACAACAGAGAGGGTTTGGAATTGAACGGGTTACATCAGCTTCTTGTTTAGGCGGATGACGTGAAAATCCCCAAAATATTAGGGAAAACACGGAAATTTTACTTGAAGCAAGTAAAGCGATAGGTTTGGAAGTAAATCCCGAAAAAACAAAGTATATGATTATGTCTCGTGACGAGAATATTGTACAAAATGGAAATATAAAAATTGGAGATTTATCCTTTGAAGAGGTGGAAAATTGCAAATATCTTGGAGCAACAGTAACAAATATAAATGATACTAGGGAGGAAATTAAACGCAGAATAAATATGGGAAATGTGTATTATTATTCGGTTGAGAAGCTTTTGTCATCTAGTCTGCTGTCAAAAAATCTGAAAGTTACAATTTACAAAACAGTTTTATTACCCCACTGGTTGTTGTGTATGGTTGTGAAACTTGGACGCTCACTTTAAGAGAGGAACAGAGATTAAGGGTGTTTGAGAATAAGGTTCTTAGGAAAATATTTGGGATTAAGAGGGATGAAGTTACAGAAGAATGAAGAAAGTTACACAACGCAGAACTGCATATATTGTATTCTTCACCTGACATAATTAGGAACATTAAATCCAGACGTGGATGGGCAGGGCTTGTAGCATGTATGGGCGAATTCAGAAATGCATATAGTGTGTTAGTTGGGAGACCGGAGGGAAAAAGACCTTTGGGGAAGCGAGACGTAGATGGGAGGATAATATTAAAATGGATTTGAGGGAGGTGGGATATGATGGTAGGGATTGGATTAATCTTGCTCAGGATAGGGACCAATGGCGGGCTTATGTGAGGGCGGCAATGAACCTCCGGGTTCCTTAAAAGCCATTTGTAAGTAAGTAAGTAATATTACATCTTAGCATTTAGGCACAAATGGCCCATTGTGCACCCCTAGAGCTGGAAATCAACCCAGAAGACCGCACTATGACATCAGCCAATCTTAGGCCTATCGCTTACGGCAAATACATGACAAGAGTATCAAAAATTGGTCCGCATGGATCATATTTAATTCTCAACAGTATTTTAATTCACAGTGTTTTTGGTGTGATCTAGGTGTGGTGGAGATTCCAGCCATCGCCATCAGCATCCTCTTCTTGATCAAGATGGGCCGGAGGTGGCCCCTGTGTCTCACCCTCATGGGCAGTGGCGTTGCTTGCCTTCTGACCCTCGTCATCCCCCCAGGTAGATACAAAGTTGATATGGTACTAAAAATGTAAAGGAACATCACTGAATACTGATGTTGCAATCCATCATCTGCGTTCAAGATTAGGATCTACTGTCATGAGCCTGTCGCTTTTAAGCACATTTAGGCCCGATTGTATAAACCATTTAATCTTAGATCAGAGGTTAAATTGATCCTTGTTCCAGCTGAACTTGGTATTCTGTGTTGTATAAAGTCTAATCTGAGATTAATTTGTCTCAAACTAATGTCAACTTTGATTGAAGAAATTTCTCCGATTAAGTTAGATGATCCAAGTTCAGTTATTTCTTTTCTGTTTGAAATATACGAGTGACAGATTGTGCAAATAAAATATCCATTATTATTAATATTAATAGATATGGTAGGTACATTTATATACATTTTTTTTCAATTTCTTGCCTTAATATACAAACAATCTTATATTTTATAAGGCTCTATCGTGTCTAGCAGTATCAAATAACATAACCTATAATTATATTATGTTTATAACAACCATTAATTATTAATGGATATGATAGGTACATTCATAAATGTTCAATTAACTGCATTACTAAACGAAAATTGTCGTTTTATAAAGCTTTATTATGTTTAGCAGTATCAAACACCATAACATGATAACAACTCGGAGAACAGTCAACCTTCTTCTTATTGTCCGCCATTATTTACATTGCACAAAACAAACCAGTGTCTCCAACAGAGTGTACGGAAAGTCGCCAAGAAGTAGTTGTAAAGTCGCTAGATTTCTCATTATCAACGAAGAAAGATTAAATTTCGTCACTATGAGGTGCTAAAAAGGTTGTGTGAATTTATGCATGTGATATCTACAATATGATGCAAGATCACTTCTCCCGCTTTGATAGATTGCATGATAAAAAATAAATTCTTTTTTAAAAATGGTCAAATATCAGTATTTTCTTCTAACGCAAAATAAAAACATTATAATTTATTAAGGTAATATAGTTGAAATAGCATGATATTGTAAACATGAGCTTCAGCAATAAAATAAAAGAGAGAAAACATGAAAAAGTTAACAAGTTTATGAGTTATGAGGGAAACGCTTCATCTCTGCACAATAAACTATATAAATATTTTTTTTTTAAATCGTAGAAATATTTTTTTTTTTCATATAGCAGAAGGACAGTGTTTTACATATACCAATTTTCATTATTGTACAAGATACAGTAATGGAGGAAAAAAATGTTGAATATTCCCAAAAATTTTACTGCTGTAAGCTATACCTTGACAATGTAGGGTGCATCAATCCCACGACACATGAACCAATACCCAACAGCATCGACAACATCAAAAAGTTGATATGAGTGAGAATGACTTGCACTCTAGCGGTAGCTGATTGGTCAGACTTTCAGGTGGTCTGGGTTCGAGTCCCGGTCAGGTATTCATAGTGACACTTGTGGTGTACAAGATCGCAGTTGGGGTTTTTCTCGGGGTCCTTCCGTTTTCGTATATTAGGTATCTATTTCATTCCGTCAAAATTTCTCCACTTAGTCACCATTCCATAGCATTCCCCGAACACCGGCTGGCGACGCACGGAGGGGGCTGGCCTAGGGACGAGTGGGGTTGCCTGCTCGAAACCTGGGTACGCAACGAACCTTAGTGTAGTCAGCCGGTGTGTTTGGGAATACGCCTAGTTTGAGGGTTAATGCAATAGATTTTAAAAGGTCGCAGTGCTGGATTGTAGTGGCCCGTCTCTTAATTCAATTAATCCATTCCGTTCCATGTGACTTGCAATTAGTTGACGGAGATGATATTCGCTCAGTTTATGAAGAGGCGAGGTGTATTCGTAATATTCAGTATATTCAGTATTATACAGTCAGAGCACACAACATAGTGCAATTGAAAAAGTCAGTAATAAAAACAAAACAATAAAATTAATAAAAAAAACTCTCAACAACGTTGACATTAAAAAACTCATTAATTTCACAAAATGGTTTGTTGATTAACCAACCAGAGACAAGTCTGTTAAAAGACTTCCTTTCCAGATTAAAAAGATATCTCGGAAATTTATTTGCTATTTTTAACGACATAATAAAATAATTATTCATTGTTTTAGTCAGCCTACACTTAGGTATGTCAAAAGGTCACGGTTTCTGATGTTGTATATATGAATACCATTCCTATGTATCAACATGTGCGAATTTTCTTTAACGAAATTTAGGGCTTGATAAATATACAGTGATGTTACAGTCATAATTTTTTCATTTACAAATAACGGTCTTTAGTGTGCCTTCATTGATGAATAGTTACAATTCTAATAGCTTTTTTGTAACATACTTACCTTATTAGTATGAGAACTATTACCCCATAAAAGTAGTCCATAAGAAAGTATACTTTGAAAATCCAAAAACAATAAAATTAAAATATATTAAATCAATGAAATAAAATTAATTAATCAAAATAGATTACATTGCAATAAATTAAGAGTAATTTAAAATTAATTGAATTAATTGGAAATAAATTAGTTCAATTAAGATCGCAGGGTCGAGGTGGTTATACGGCATGTCACACCAGTCCACGCTCTGTGTGAGTGGGTTATTCACATCAGATTGGAGCAGAAAATAAGAAAAATAGACAACTCTAATGTAATTCTTCGGAACATACATTTTCAAATTTCGCAGAAGAAATAGGGGCTTCCTGTACGTTCAACTCTGTTGCTATTATCCAAAAATTAAGATCAAGATAGAATCGGTGATATTATCAGTAGCTACTACGCATTCTACAAACACACTTTTAGTTACAGTAAAATTAAAGTTTGAGATAAAGGAAAACTCCAGTAAACTTTGTTCAGTGGACTGTAGACTATCAATTTGATGACAAAGTAGTAACCTACCTTCTGAAACTCATCGAGGCTGGTGTGTGCAGGTGAGGCCAACCTCCAGTGGCTGACCATCATGTTCGCCATGGTCGGCAAGTTCTCCGTGTCTTCGTCCAACGCGGTGATGCCAGTCTTCACGGCGGAGCTCTTCCCCACGGTGGTGCGGAACCTGGGCGTCGGCTCCTCTAACGTCCCTGCAGGCATCGCCCTCATGCTCGTCCCGTACCTCTGGAACCTGGTGAGTCATACAGAGAAGATGGTGTCAACTCTCTCTAAAATAAATAAATAAATAATTAAATAAATAAATAAATAAATAAATAAATAAATATATATATATATATATATATATATATATATATATATATATATATATATATATATAGGCCTATATATCTGTGGTCTGGAGGAAAAAGATCTTCAGTAAAAATTTTATACTTTTCAGGAGAGCAGTAGAAAGATTGAAATTGGTATCAATTATAGAGTTTTTTTAATTAAGAGGTTTTTCCTGGATATTATTTGTTTATATTTCTTCTAAAATAGGTAATGTTGCTCATTTAACAATTTTCTTGATTATTTCCAAAAATAGCCGCACTTAAGCCCTTTTAAGGCTAGAAGCCAAACTTAATAGAAGGGACTATTAAACATAAGACCTTTTTCATATCTACCTAAATGGGAAATGTAAATTATTAGGAATGCAAAATGGGTCTTAAACAATTATAGGACTGTTTACCCTGGTGCTTAAAGTTTTAAAAGGAAAGGGCATCAGTATGTGATAAAATGGCTAAAATACAATTTAGAATTTTTTAATAGGGAAGCATGGAAAGAAAACATGTGATGGTTTGTAAGGAATAAAATATTAACACAGTCTACTATATACAGTCACGAAGCTTGAGTTTTGAGGGTGCTAGAAACAATAGACTGTGACGGTACTATTTTGCATTGCCTGTAATGAGGCGATATTAGCGATCCTAGTGGTGAGCAACTATCTAATATTGCATATTTACTACGTATTGAGCTTCGCGACTGTATATACTAGACTGTGGTATTAAATATACTTAAGTCCTTTATTCTGTGTGTGCTCGATTCAAAAAGTACTTAGGACATATTCTGGTAATGCACTATAAATCCAGTCAGGAGTCTTATTTGACTTTAGCCGTTTTACCAGATTGTAGAGAATTGTTTCCGCTTTCAGAATATATAAAAATCTCATTTTCACAAAAATTGACTTAAGACCTTTTTCCTCCCGGCCATATATATATATATATATATATATATATATATATATATATATATATATATATATATCAAATTTTCTAACTTTCAAATTTCACATTTCAAATTTATTTATTTATTTACTTATTTACTTACTTACTCATTTATTTATTTCTCTATTTATTTATGCATTTATTCATTCATTTATTTATTTATTTAGTCATTCATTCATTTATTCTATCATTTCTTCCTTCATTCATTTAGCTTATGCCTTTCTTCATTTATTTATTCATTCATTCATGGATTGATTGATTGATTGATTGATTGATTGATTGATTGATTGATTGATTGAGTCGACCTGGTTGGCAAGTTGGTATAGCGCTGGCCTTCTATGCCCAAGGTTGCGGGTTCGATCCCGGGCCAGGTCGATGGCATTTAAGTGTGCTTAAATGTGACAGGCTCATGTCAGTAGATTTACTGGCATGTAAAAGAACTCCTGCGGGACAAAATTTCGGCACATCCGGCGACTCTGATATAACCTCTGCAGTTGCGAGCGTCGTTAAATAAAACATAACATTTGATTGATTGATTCATTCATTCATTCATTATTTATTTAGTCATTCATTCATTTATTCTTTCATTTCTTCCTTCATTCATTCAGCCTATGTCTTTCTTGATTGATTGATTGATTGATTGATTGACTGATTCATTTATTTATTTATTTATTTATTCATTCATTCATTCATTCATTCATTTATTCATTCATTCATTTCTTCCTTCATTCATTTAGCCTATGCCTTTCTTTATTCATTCATTCATTCATTCATTCATTCATTCATTCATTCATTCAAATTTATTTCGAACCGCTTTCCTAAATAATCAGTATTATTTTAACATTTTTTTAAACTTCAAATGCTATTCACATCATACGGTGATATGGTGATAATGCAGTAATGATATATTGAGAGTGAAATTCGTAATTATTTATGTAATGAGCCCCATAAACGATTTGTACACCAAAACTGCACAAGATACACCAATTTATCTCTTTAGCAAAAAGTAACTAACTAACTTACAAAACAAGTCGCCAATACCAAACGTCAGTTAGAAATTTAAACACCAAAAGACAATTTTTTAAACGGTGCTCTTTTTAGGATGCCTCACTACTAAACAGTTGTAGCTTACTTCGTCGGTTTACACAAGCAAAACACATTAAGTCAAAAAATACTGAGAAAAAGGCGTTTTGAAAGTTCTTGACAAAATTGAATTCTCAAAATATTATTTTTACTAAGTTCTTTCTCTTTATGTGTATTTGATTTTACAATTCTAAGTTTATACACATACATTATGTACAGTAGTGGCAAAAAATACCGGACCGACCCTTGTAGCTGATTTCAGAGCCTTGTTCACTCCAGAGCACGATAGACTAGTAACTAAGACTTTCGTGGTTCGAATCCTGACTGGAAAGGAAACTTTTTTTGTATCTTATTCAAATTTATTCCCAGTACTTTTCGATTGCTGGTAAAATTCATGTTCTGGGAATAATAGGTTAATTAAGTAGTAAAATATCGCTGCAATCGAAAAGTATTGGGAATAAATTTGAATAAGGAACAAAAAAAAGTTTCCTTCCCAAGCAGGATTCGAACCACGAAAGTCTTAGTTACCAGTCTATCGTGCTCTGGAGTGAACAAGGCTCTGAAATCAGCTACAGTCCGGTTTTTTTACTGTACATTATACACGCCTTTTTTTTTTGAAGTAATATTTTTTACTTAATGTGTTTTGCTTGTAAACCGACAATTTTCCGTCAGTCACGATAGCCAAAAACAAAACTATTTAGAACCTTGGTTGAGAATATTGTTCACAGTCTTCATATTTTTACTGCTTCTCTACTTATTTTAGGCCCATATTATTGAATCGTCTTTAATAAACATATCTACTTAAACATTATACCACACTACACTAAGGCAGCGTCCCAATGTAAGTTGTTTACAACATGGACTTAATTTGAAGGAAAAAAATCGTTATATTCTGGAGATATATGGTGTAAAATAACTAGTGAAACTGAATTGAACGTACACCTATTTTTTTACTTGGTTATTTAACGACGCTATATAAACTATTGTGTTATTTAGCGTCGATGGAATTGGTAATAGTGAAATAGCATTTGGTAAGATAAGTCCGAGGATTCGCCATAGATTAACTGACATTTGCAGTACGATTAGAAAAAACTCGGAAAATCCCAACTAGGTAATCAGCCCAAGAGGGTATCGAACCCACTCCCGCGGATCAGAAGGCAAACGCGCTACCGCCTGAGTTACGCCGGTAGCTACCTATTATTCTGTTATTAGAATTAGTAAAGGACAGAGTTGATAACGACAATTAATATTATTTGCAGTGCCTCTTTTTCCAAGAGTGAATACACGCGCTTCATTCATTTTAATTTTCTCCGCAGTCTGGAATGGACGAGCGGGTCCCTATGGGTGTCCTCGGCGTGTTCGGTGTTGTGGGCGGCCTGAGTGTGCTGTTCTTGCCTGAGACAGGCGACCGACCGATGGCGTCCACCCTCAAGGAGGGAGAAGAATTACCAAGGTACAGTACAGCTAAGTTTAAGAAATAATGCCATGTTGCCTACTGCAAGCAGTGTAAATTATTAAATTATCATGGAGTAGGGCTGTATGACCTTTTTTTTAGTCGATTATTTTACGACGCTTTATCAACTACTATTGTCCACACCTGTGGAGTAACGGTCAGCGCGTCTGGCTGCGAAACCAGGTGGCCCGGGTTCGAATCCCGGTCGGGGCAAGTTACCTGATTGAGGTTTTTTCCGGGGTTTTCCCTCAACCCAATACGAGCAAATGTTGGATAACTTTCGGTGCTGAAGCCCGGACTCATTTCACCAGCATTATCATCTTCATTTCATTCAGACGCTAAATAACCTAGATGGTGATACAGCGTCGTAAAATAACCCAATAAAAAAAATCAACTACTATTGTTATTTAGCGTCTGAGTGAGATGAAGGTGATAATGCCGGTGAAATGAGTCCAGGGTCCAGCGCCGAAAGTTACCCAGCATTTGTTCTTAATAGGTTGAGGGAAAACCCCGGATAAAACCTCAACCAGCTAACTTGTACCAACCAGGATTCGAACCCGGAAGTGTTACCTATTCCGGTTTCAGTCATCCAGAAGTCTCTTCAGGGGACGTTCCTGGTATCTTCTACCCTGTATCTCAAATTCTGCCCCTGTCCAGTCTTCGTACAATTTCGATCCAGTTATTTAGGGTCTATATATTTATATTTTCAATATGGTTTCTTTTTTTTAGTTCTTTGTGGATGTCGTAATTGTGTCTGCGATAATGCCATGTGCATTTAACTGTTTCCCTTACTCCCTCTGTGATTCTTGATTTGCACAATGAGCCATTCATGTGTAAATGCTCTAGTAGAGCAGTTGCAGAGCGTCGTTAAATAAAACATAACTTTTTTTTTCTACGCTACTATCGAAGAAGATGATTTTTGATTTGACTCGTTTGTTTTAAAGTCAAAGTTTCACATCCGTATAAAAGAGTGGTTATTGCTAATATGTTATAGAAGCTTAATTTATATAGTTTGTTGTAATGTTGTGGAGGGTTTCAAAGTTCCATTTATAATGCTGCAACTTGCAAGAATTTAAACAATTACATTGTCATATATTTCACTTTCAAAAGATGAGTCGCCTATAATTGAACTGCACTTAATCCAAAAATCTGATTTGTCAGGAAAGACGAAAAACTAGTGCTGTTATTTTACTACTAAAGTTAAGGCAGATAATTTCCAGTTTGACTCCAAACGAGCAGTTTATCGCATTCCCTGAAAAATTCTGTACCTACTGAAACATACTTTAATACCATACTTCATAATTTGGAGATTGTACAGTTTGATTCTAGGGGACTCAGATGAAGACAAGACCTTCCCAGGTAATTGAAAGTGTTTGTTGTGTAATTTTGTTATTTAAACTTATCTTGGACAGGTCGATTAATTGAAAATCTAATTTTCTGTCAGTTAATATTATGGTAATTGCCCTTCTTCTGAAAATGCTATTGTTTTGGTTTTCTCTACAGATATTGTTGACATTTTATAATTTTTTTTTAATTTGCTCGAATAAATGTTGACTATATCCAATCTGTGGCCCTTAGGACACATCTTGTTCTGTCCTCTATAGCCTTACTTTATGTCAATTAGTTAATTTGTTTGCAGTAATATATGCATAGCTTAAGACTTCAACACTTTTTTTAAGTTTCGATATTATGAGACATGGAGCATTTACATCAAAGGCAGTCTTTAAAAAGAATGTATAAACTTATAAAAGACTTTCCTAGTCGAGATTAGAGAATTATAAAAGAAATTAGTATAAAAATGTATGAACTACTTAATTATACCTACGTATATCACATATCATACATAAACAATCGCATGTGATGTCAAATGAAGACGATTCGGTTGTAGTTATAAATTTGAAAGAATTGTGAAATTGCTACGAAAAGATTACCGGCGAAATTTGTAGCAGAACATTTTGACATGACATTCAAAATTCTCCACAATCTGTAACAATTTGTTGTTGTCATAATTTATTTCAAGTAAATCGCTGTTTTGAATTATTTTCGATAAGAAATTTGTTAGACCTATATTCAGTGTTCATAATTCTTGCATGAATCAATTCTTAAAATACTGAAAAAACTTTAGATAAGAAAATAGAAAGGCATGAAAGCTAAACTGGAATTTGCGACAAAAATCTCGACATTTAGAACATTTTAACTTCAAATAATAATAATAATTATTATTATTATTATTATGGATAATGTTAAGATCGTTTACTGAAAACAAATGCTACTGCTGTTCACGGCCTTCTGATTTGCAGAAGGCGACCTACGATCTCTACATCTTGGTCAATGCATCGTGCAGGGTTATCTACATTTCGCTGACACTGAGTGTGGCTAGTCTCTCCGTCGCAGTGAAAGGAGTATGTTCACGGCCACATATGTAGAACACACACGAGCGCTGATGGTTCGATAAACATGAATAATTGCAGTTGTACGCATTTAAAATTGGTTTTAATTGCGTTTAGATGAACATAGTGGATAAAACTCGAGACAGTTATTTCAATATTTAGGCCTGATTTTCACCAAAAAAAAGCTCTATATGTATAAACATTTTATGAAAATTTATCTTTACTAGTTAAGCTGCTAAGTAGCGAGAAATTCACAATTTATTTTCTAGTTGCGGTAGATAAATAGTACATTATGCAACGAGCATGTAATGGTAGCAATTAAGACGCGAGTATGTTTATGAAACGAGCGCAAGCGAGTTTCACAATTTTCATACGAGCGTCTTAAGTAATAGGCAACTTTTTATGCTCGACCATATTTCTAACTTGAAATTATTCATAATATTCATTTTCTTATCTGACTGAGGAGTTGTGATAGTAAATTGTGAGATGTGCAGACGCGAAAAATTGATTTTTTCCGAGAAACAAATGTCGACATTGACCTTGATATAATCTAGAGAGTAAAATAAACAATAATCTTGATATAACCTTGAAATTGAATTAGACATTGAAAAACGAGATGACAAATTGAATTTATTTGAATATTTTTACAATTAACGCTTATTATGATTTTATTTCAAACATAGGCCTAAGTGATTTATTGATTTATTTTTGTCTTTCGATTGCATATCCGAGAATAATCGATACTTGCGCTTTTATATTGCTACCATGGTATTTTCTGATTGGTGGAACACCTGAACTTTAATGGATAGGTGTACTTTAATGAGGTCCATTAAAGGGCTGCTACCAGGTGTATAGTTACTACATTTCGGCATGTCAAGCATAAAATATATTATACATCGTGTCCGGACTAGAGGTATCAAGAAATACATCTTGATATATAGATTTGCAAGAAATACATGTTCACCAGAAAGGATATTTTATTATTATATGTTTGCCACATGATGCAGAAACTCTCGAAGATTTTATTTTTATAACAACAATGCTAAAAATCTATACAACAAAGCAAGAAAACTGAATAAAACAAAAGAGATACGATTTATCATTGCGATTTATGTTACGAATTGCTAACAGTTAACATTAATCATTCTAATTGAACGTAAAATGTGGAACCACAGCAAAAAGTGAAGTGCGTGCTTTGGCTAGCTGAATTTAAATCTGTTACCGGAGTGTCTGAACCCCAAACATCGAACCCAACAACCATTATATTACCTAGCACGATCTATAGCATAACTACTAACAGAGATATTAAAAATTAAGCGACACTTCCTTTTCTAAATTAATTATCTAACAATCTTAAAAGGCACTAAAAATAAAATCTTAGAATTAGGAATTTTAGTCCAAATTTCAGAAACATTAAACCTCATGAAATTTTAAGTTGATTTTTTTAACACATTACATTTAAATACGCTGCATAACTTATTTTCGGAAACCAAAAATCATAGTCCTATTATGGTTCAGACTGTTTTTGAACTACAATATTTTCTTGAAGAAAAAAAGTGCAGTTCCTTGACATGTATTAAAAAATAAAAATAAACATAACTCTTGACCCATATCAGCTGTATAATTGGTTCTTCCTGCAAAACTATCAATTTTTAACGTAGATTAAGTTACACTCATCAGAAAGGTGATATGTAAAAAAGTACAAGATCAGTAGGCAATAAAACTATTTGTAGAGGTGGTCTTAAACTTTTCAGACACTAAATTAATATTGTCATTAAATTCCAATGGTGCATAACCATTTTCTAAGCCATCAATGTGTTTTTTTTTTTCAATTTATAAAAAAAAAGGTTTTACATTTTGTACGTTTTGAAATCTAAAGAATCCAAAAATGGATAAATAAGTACTTGGTCCCATTAAAAGAAAACAGACTTCTTAGCACACTTTCATACATGGAAAAAATACTTTTTGATGACATGTTCAAAATATTCCTCTTCTTCCTCCCTATAACTTTTCTTCATTTTTCTATACACAGTTTGAACACTTATTATATGACTGATTAAATTTCCAACTTCGTTACCGTATTAATATTTTTAGGATGTATCTTGCTTGACTAGTTTTGTTCGAAGTGTTGGCTTGGGACAATAAAGCACAAGACTTCGAACGAAACTAGTGAAGTAAATATTAATACGGTAAAAAAAAAAGTTGAAAATTTAATCAGTGATATAATAAGTGTTAAACGTGTATATAGAAAAACGAAGAATCATGACGAAACAAATTATTTTATACACCTATAACTTTTGTCTACCGGTATACAGTTTCTTACTAAAATTAAAAATAGGACAATGCATGTAATTATAAAAGCTTAACGATGCAGTTTCATACAACATAAGATCTGCTTAATAGTTTTATAGTTGGTATAGATCATTTATAAGATTTGATAAAACTTTTAGGGCCATATTCATAGACATTCTTAGCGCGGGCTTCCGGTGGATGACCAGCGAACTAACGTTTTTCGTATTCATAAATCAGTGTTAGCGGTATGATATGATATGATATGATATATGATACGATATGATATGATATATGATACGATATGATATGATATATGATACGATATGATATATGATATGATATGATATATATGATATGATATGATATGATATGATATGATATGATATGATATGATATGATATGATATGAGATAAGATATGATATGATATGATATATGATATGATGATATGATATGATATATGATAAGATATGATATGATATGATATATGATATGGTATATGATAAGATATGATATGATATATGATATGATATGATATATGATATGATATGATATATGATATGATATATGATATGGTATATGATAAGATATGATATGATATGATATATGATATGATATGATATATATGATATATGATATGATATATGAGATAAGATATGATATGGTATGATATGATATGATATGATATGATATGATATGATATGATATGATATGATATGATATGATATGATATGATATGATATATGATATGATATGATATGATATGATATGATGATATGATATGATATATGATAAGATATGATATGATATATGATAAGATATGATATGATATATGATAAGATATGATATGATATGATATGATATGATATGATATGATATGATATGATATGATATGATATGATATGATATGATATGATATGATATGATATATGATAAGATATGATATGATATGATATATGATATGATATATGATAAGATATGATATGATATGATATATGATATGATATATGATATGATATGATATGATATGAGATAAGATATGACATGACATGATATGGTATGATATGATATATGATAAGATATGATATGATATATGATAAGATATGATATGATATATGACATGACATGACATGATATATGATATGATATGATATATGAATGCTGTACAAGTAATCAGTCGGTAGCCAGGGCTAGTTTAGCACGTTCGTAGCGCGGGCTAGTGAAATGTGAATGCATAGCACCCTAAGACGTCACTGTGTTAAAAATGTATTTAAAAAGGCAGTAATATACCTTAACCGTGATGTACGGCCGTTTCGAAGTGGTGTACTTAGACCGCCGACGACTTCAAAACTCCCGTACAGCATATTTAAGATATATTACCTTCTTTAATCATTCTAAAAACGGTGAAATTTTTAAGTTTTATCATATGTTATATATTTAAAGTGTTATAACGTGAATCGGAACCAAGAAATGAATGTAGATCATTTATCGACATACAGTTACCCTTGGGAAAAATTGTGGAAATGTAGGAATTTTCGGGCCCTCTCTATACGAAGTCTACAATGAGGGCTAGGGCACAATATTTTTTGCAATTTTCTTGCAACTGCTAATAGCGCTACGAAGATTATTACTTTTAGCGGACAGTTACAGAAACAGACCAAGAAGTTCATTCGTCTTCCACCAGATGGCACAACCGCACAAACACTTAATTTATTTGTCTATGCTTAAAACCAACAAGTTAGAAATCAGAAATGTATCGAGAAACGTCTTTCGATTAATTTGAATTCCGGCATGATGACTCTGCTTCCAAATGTACAAAATATGGTTCATAAGTTATAATTATATGATAAACAGAAGAGTGGAAAGGCCGTACCCTTGTCTAACACCTTGGTTTATTGAAGTCCAGTTAGTAGTTCCGCGTTCAGTTCTTATGGCAATTTTATTTTGTTGATATAAATTACGGAAAAGTTGATTTGATTTGGTACAATATCATAACATAAAATCTCAAAAAGTTCCAGTTAAATTTATCATATGCTTTTACGAAATCAATAAATGCTAAGGGTGCTTCGACATTAAATTCTCTATGCTTTTCTATTAAATCTTCATAGTAAAATATTTATTATAATATGACATTACTGTATTATAAAACAGTCAATTGAAGACCCAGATAAAATATCCTCATTCGCTATCTCACCGTGTTTTCCTATATGTGGCAACATTGTATCTAACATCAAATTTCAAATCACTTATTTATGAATTGCTTGTTAACTTTCACGATTCTTTATATTTTTCAGGTCGAGAAGAACAAGCCTTGTGGAGAAACAGAGGAAGAAAAGCGGTGTTGGTAACTGCAATGGGTCATTCGCAGCTTGAAGACCTGAATCAGATGAAGATCAGCATTCAGCGCAGAATGCTTATGGGGGAGTGGGAGAGGCATAGACGTGATTGACGTTTAGGCCAAAACTATCAGAACTGTCTTAGACAGGACGGAGCCCCCAGAAACTTAAAATAAGTGGCTTCAAGAAGTAGTTTCATTAGTACCTGTGCAATTGCGACGGAATAACGTTTTGATAAAGACTTATTTATTTTTGTAACAGTAATATAGTATAAAGTGTATGATTTTAGTGTACAGTTTCGATTTAGAGGAATGATCACGTTTTATGTGTAACCACGTACGTTACTTAGCAACCTAAACTTATTATACGACTGATTTTTATATTGTAAATATCAGACACCATATTGTATCGCTTGTGTTAGATTTCGATGAATGTTCGGAAATTACTTTTCCTACACGGCTCATTTCAAAAGGGAAACAACGAAACAACTCAAAATTATGAAAGTTTTGAGAAACCTACAATTTAAACCTTTATGTTGCTGTGAAAAATTCAAAGTCGTTGAAATTACTCCAAATTCTTTAATAATGTTTTATACAATACACCGTAAAGTAGCCAACATTGAAAAGGTTTATATATAAATGCACTTTTAACATTAGTTTAATATAGCAATTCCTTTGTTTTTTAGATCTTTGAACATGTATTTATATTAGGTGACTGTCAAGATGGCCATGACTAGACCATGATAAACACGTGACTCCAATTCGTGCAGAAGCCTGTCTTTCTCGTTAGCCACGACTATAATCTTTTCGCTGTAAGAAAAATCCTAATATAAACAATAGCACGTGACTGAAGTGAGGCTTCATTGGTCGCTGTTTGGCGCCATAGATTCTCAGTACGTGTTCCCGCCTGCTGTTGTACATTCTGTTTCATGTTAAACATTTACCGTTACTCGTCAAGTAGACCTAACCTCACTACCTTGCATTCGTTTTCTTAGGAAATATTTACTTTATAATTACTGTAATTAAATTATTTTTAAATCTTATGTCTTCACAATGGACAGTTGAGGATGCAGAAGCCATACTTCAGTACCACGTGCTTACGTGCACAACTACGAGCTCAAGTGACGCCAGCTTGTTACAAGAACAGACTACCTCGGTATTACTGTTGATATTCATCCGCGTTCATAGTACATAACAAAATATAAAAGTAGCTTTTCTTTTACATAGCGTTTTACATATGAGTGAAGTTAAACGTTTCATCGTATTTAACAACTAGAATTCATTTTTTTATTTTGAAATAATACAAGATTGTAGTTTCCAAATACGAACTATTTTTTTTTCCTGCGTCATGTGAGTGTTTCGACTGGGAGCCAATCACGGGTATGACAGGAACGTGCTTATGTTTACATTAGGATTTTTCTTACAACGAAAACAGTATAGATACATAGTTTTTTTTTTCGTTGTTGGTAACTCTATAGCATCTATTAGATGCTTTATGGTTGTGCTAACAGATGGAGTTACTTGTCAACAATGTGACGCTGAAACGTGTGTTCAGAATACTGCCCAGCGACAGTCCTGATGTATTTTTATATTTGTGATGATTGGTTAATTAATAATTAATTAATAATTAATAATGACCAAAAGACCACGGAGATAGTCTCTATATACATAGTGTCATTAACTTAAGGGGGTATTCTTTGAGATATTTCAAACAAAAAAGTTTAATGTAATTTTTCTTGTTTTTACTTCCTTTTCTAGATAAAAATTGTTTTATATGAAACATTTCATAGAATGTTTCGGGAAAGCCATCAGTCAATTTAAGAGAGCAGAGTATTATGATAATAAATGATTGAAATAATTTTAGTTTTGTTCCTTAAATGTGCAGAAATTTGATCCGAACAAGTACAACATGTAAAATTCCTTTGCAGTACGAAAAGTTCGGATCAAATTTCTGCACATTTAAAGGACAAAACTAAAATTCTTTCAATCATTTATTATCATAATACACTGCTCTCTTAAACTGACTGAGCATATTCAGAATCAAATCAATAGCTTTCCCATAACACGTCGGATCCCGGCCACTTAGTCACTCGTAATGAGTGCACCTCTGCACATAGTGTGTTGGACATTGTGCCACTGTCACACATCTGTGACACAGTGCATGAGGGTTGGCCACTAAAGGGAAACTAAAATGTGAAACTTAAACTGAGAGGATTCAATCCGGCATCGGAACTGGAATCCGGTGTGGCTTAGTGGATAAAGCGTCAGCACGTAGAGCTGAAAACCCGGGTTCGAGTCCCGGTTCCGGAGAGAATTTTTCTCCGTTTTACCCATTCTTCATCATATGTTATGAAATGTTTTATCTAAAACGATTTTTATCTCGAAAAGGAAGCAAAAACGAGCAAAATTGTATTAAACTTTTTAACTTGAAATATTTCAAAGAATAACCCCTGAAATTAAGAATAATAATAATAATAATAATAATAATAATAATAATAATAATAATAATAATAATAATAATAATTTTATTTATTTAATCTGGCAGAGCTAAGGCCAGTAGGCCTTCTCTTCCGCCCAGCCAGACTCTAATTCTAATTGAATACAATTGCTTACATAGTTATTACATTAATATCTAGACCATAAAACAACATGAAAGTAAATAATGAAAGTTGGATAAGTAATGTTAGTGTGACAATAATAAACATTAGTATGAAATAGTAATAATAATAATAATAATAATAATAATAATAATAATAATAATAATAATAATAATGATAATAATAATAATAATAACAATAATAATAATAATAATAATAATGAAATAATTTAGATATTTATCTGTGATATATATAAACCATTAAACATTGAGAAACCTGAAACAGCTATTATTGTTAACAAGAATTGTTAGAAAAATATTTCGTTAGCCTATTCTTAAATTGGTTTGATGTCTGACAGTCCCTGACATTACTCGGTAGGGAATTCCAAAGTCGAGGAACAGCCACAGTGAAAGAAGATGAATATGAGGATGTTCGGTGGGAGGGAATGGATAATATTGAGGAGTGTTGTGATCGTGTGTCTAGTGACATTACTTACTACTCTGTGTATTACAAGTTTCAAATTAGTGTGTTAATTGGATTTTTCACAGCAACATGAAGCTATAAAATATAGTTTCCCCAAAACTTTAAATTTTGAGTTGTTTTCCTTTCGAACTGTCTCGTCGATATTTCCTGTTCTTAAAATACATATGAAAACCACAACATTTTGAAGTTTTGATCTAAGCAAGGAAGAGAGCATGGCCTACTATTCGTTGGAGCAGTTCCAACTGTCTGAAGCATTGCTGTGATTATTTGTGAGAAACAAGGCATTTCCAGATTTGAATCTGTTCGTACTATCGAGGCCGTTAAATTTGTGATTCCAATTAAGATGGTAAGTTAACTGGGACAGCTAGTGAAAACGCCCCTAACGATAAGTAGGCCTACCTTCGAAGGATTCATATGCATTTATATAAGAGGAAATAGCCAGTGAAAATTCCTTACGAATGACAAGTCCCATTCGCTTTCTGTCTTTTTTATGGATGTTTTGTGACATATTATTAATTGTCCGTCATTTTTATTCTCTGGATACAGTTGAAATACACACTTAATAATCTCTAATTTTACGCAGAATGTATTGTATTGGTCGTGTGCTTGTTATTTATTTTACTACTTTCTTAGATTTAAGCTTAACACATAATAGTACATTATGCAACGAGCCTATAATGGTAGTAATTAAGACGCGAGTATGTTTATGAAACGAGCGCAAGCGAGTTTCATAATTTTCATACGAGCGTCAAGTTTTCATACGACTTTTTATGCTCGACCATATTTCTAACTTGAAATTATTCGTAAGTATTCATGTTATTCTTATCTGACTGAGGAGCAGACGCGAAAGTATTGATTTTTTCCGAGAAACAAATGTCGACATTGACTTGATATAATCTAGAGAGTAAAATAAACATTAATCTTGATATAACCTTGAAATTGAATTAGAGGTTGAAAAACGAGATGACAAAAATTGAATTTATTTGAATATTATTTACAATTAACGGTAATTATTATAGTAACAGAACTAGTTGTCTTTCGATTGCATATCCGAGAATAATCGATACTTGCGCTTTCATATTGCTACAATGGTATTTTCCGATTGGTGGAACACCTGAACTTTAATGAATAGGTGTACTTTAATGAGGTCCATTAAAGGGCTGCTACCAGGTGTATAATTACTACATTTCGGCATGGTCGAGCATAAACACTTTAAATTTCCTATATGTCTGTCATAAAGAAACACACTGCTTCCTGTAAAGATCCTCAGTTAAAGTCTAGCTGCTATAGTCTATAATTTCAAGAAAATAAGGAACAACTGGATAATACGCACGGCAGAGCAATGTCGATAGTCGACTTTACTCGTTGGCCACTAGTCACCGGGCCGTACCGAGCCGTGTCAAACAAAAGACAATCGAAATGGTGGTAGTAAAATTCGCTCCATTAGTGAAGTGCAAGGTTTATGCAGTACAACGGTGGTGTTTTGAATGCACCAAAAGAAAATGCATTATGTAGCAAGATATTAAAGGGGGAGGATGGTATTTTTAAAACTTTTTTCTATTTGGTGTAAAATATTAATTTTTTTGTATGTAGAGAGCTCATTGCTGTGGCAACTCAACGAAATAATATTTTGAAAAAAATTATTTGGGGGCAAATTTGAAAAAAAAATATTATATACACAATGCAGGGTTGTACTAAAACCGATATATCTTTTTTAAAGATAGATTTTTTTGCAATGTATTTTCAAAAGCATGTTCTAAAACTGTCTGTAACAGAATTTTTATTACTCCCTATTACTTACTTACAAATGGCTTTTAAGGAACCCGAAGGTTCATTGCCGCCCTCACATAAGCCCGCCAGCGGTCCCTATCCTGTGCAAGATTAATCCAGTCTCTATCATCATACCCCAAAATATTTTAATATTATCCTCCCATCTACGAAAAACTAACACTCTATATGCATTTCTGGGGTGCCATGCCCTGCCCAAAACGTTTTTCAAGTTCCTAAAAAAGAATACAATGCGTGCAGTTCTGTGTTGTGTAACTTTCTCCATTCTCCTGTAACTTCATCCCGCTTAGCCCCAAATATTTTCCTAAGCACCTTATTCTCAAACACCCTTAACCTCTCTCTCAGAACCAAGTTTTTAAAGATATAACTGTTTTATAAATTCAAACAGATTTTTGGACAATGGATGATTTTCAAAATAATAACAGGCATTTCCCATATTTATTCTGCGTTTAATTTCAATTTACATTTGTTACTGTTGCTCCAAGATATTTGAATTTTGATATTCGAAGGATAAATCTCCAATATTTATATTTCCATTTCGTTTTCCCGTAAAATAATCATATACTTTGTCTTTTCGGGATTTATTAAACATAATTCAATAACAATTTTCTGATTCCCTTTCTTGCAAACAAACGGACGTATTTTTTAAATGAAATCAATTAACAAAATTTTGTTACAGAGAAAAGTTTCCTAATGGTCTAAAGAATATATGTGTTCTAAATTTCATGCATGTATCTTTTTAATAGTTCAGAAATTATATCCATTTTTATCTGGCAATGTAGCAAAAAATATGAAGTTACTGGAAGCTGATAAAAGTGGACCTGTGAATTAAAATCCACAGCGCAGGAAGTTTAAAAATGACGTCTCAACATCCGATAAGGGCATAAATACCCACAAAATGTTATGGAATGCATTCCACACATATCAAAGGGTATTTTAAAGAAAAGAAACTTTTTTGGAAATTTAATTTACAGGAAACAACAATAAAAGTGGGCGAGTGATTTAAAAATCCATAACGCAGGAAGTATAAAAATGGCGACTCAACATCCGATAAGGGCACAAATACCCACAAAATGTTATGCTATGCATTCCACACATCACAGAGTATTTTAAAGAATTTTTTTTTTTGAAAATTTACTAATTTTTCACCAAAAAAATACCATCCTCTCCCCTTAAAGTAGGTTATGACAACGATATAAAGGGGAAAAAAGGTGTGTTTCACGGAATATCATTTAAATAACGGAAAGTAAATTTCCGGTCAAAGTTCACCAAAACGTTAAGTAAGCAATTATGACCGCGTTGCAGTTTTATTTGTGGACTAGAGAAAATATGTAGCCTTTTACGAAAAAAAAAACTTTTTTGGGCCATGAAATTATTCACCGCTTTAATTATTATATTATTGTTTATCGATATTACGAAACAAAAACTGTCATAAAGGCTATTATCGACTAGAAACAACGACACCGAATAGATAAACCCATTCGGCCGTGATGAAACAAAAGAAAATGCGAGAGAGATTTTAGTTCGAGATAAAATGGACACACAATTTTGATGACCATACTGTTAATAATTGGAGATCGCTTGTAAGATCTAGCTTAATCTTCTATGTAGAAATGTCGTCCAAACAAATTGGTGGTCCAGGGAAAAATCATTGAAATACATGAGAGTAACAGTAGTGCTATCTCTCAGTAATGTTCAGAACGAAAGAGGTAGAGAGAAAAAGAAACAAATTTCTCCTTCTAACTACACCACAGATCAAAATCATGTTCTTATGTTGGCAACATTGTGTATTTAGTTAAATTTGGTCATAACCGTAACGGCACGGTTCAAAGCTACAGTGCTAATTCTCCAGTTTCGCGCAAATAATTAACATAAGTCTGATCTTATTTAATATATTTCATTACTTACACTGGTACTTAAACCTATTCAGAAATCCGCATTGTCAAGAAAGCAGCAAACTTATCAAGTGTCATTTCCAGTATTCTTTTTAATCAGTTACCTAATGACGCTGTATCGACTCCACGCTTATGTAGCATCGATAGAAGCGATAATAGCGAGATGAGTTTGAGAATCTGCCATGGAATAATCTGACATTTACCTTACATTTGAGAAAAATCTTCGGAAAGTAATCCAACCGAAGCGAGATTTGAAACTACGATCGAGAATACTCTCGAAGCACTATAGAGGTCTTATTCATTTTTTCTTCTTCAGAGATAGGGAGGAGTGTACAATTTCAAACCCAAAATTGACAGACTCCTTCGTACACTGGATTCTGCACAAAGCGAAACCTTCACCTTGAATATCACATGGATAATAGACAGTGCATTCTCACATACTCAGGGCAATTTTGAAGCACGAATTTTGCTTTGAAATCACATAAGCTGTGGATTTTCAATATGACAGACATTTTGGTAGCTTTAACACAAGAAATATAGTAATAAATTTATTCCAGTAATAGCTTCATTTATAAACGTTACGAGGTAGTCATAGCAGTAACTTATAAACTAGTATTCTCCTAGCATCTTCCTATTCCTTCCGTGAACGATGGTGAGCAAATTGTAAATAAATTATGGAACTTGTGCATTCGTAATTCTGTTTTGTACTTAATGTAATTACATGAATTTTAATTACTCTGTATTTGTATTATTGCTACTGTGTAATATAGATACGTACACTTTAACAAACAAAATGTGTTATTTTTTAACCTCCTCCTTCCCAGTTTTCCTACATAATTTACCCTAGCAAAATTGATTAAAAAGTCAAAAGGAAACCTTTCAAAGTCAACATCAGATCGAAATTCTCAATTGAAAAGTAACTGAACATTTAAAAAAATATACAGTCTGATCCGTTTTTATAAGTTTCTGAATTGATCAAAGTTGCAACACTTGCTACAAGCTGACAATATCTAACAGATGTTTCATTATGTTCTTTCATTAATAACTAAAAAGCTAAGGATTTTCGGACATATGTTTATATCAACTTTTTTTCTTGTTTTGGTGTGAGGAACATGCTCCCAATGTTTGTCAAAGTATTTTTAAAACATCCTGTAGATATTGACATAATTTTAAGTATAATATAGGCCTAAGCCTAAATCTAAATATATATTATCTGTCCTCTTTTCATAGCTCCCTGACTTTCATATGTAGCCAACTGTAAAATTATTATTGTTAAATTTTTTCATAATTATTTTGTAATAAAATAAATATTAATATATAGTTAAGTATGATATAGGCCTAAATCTGTACTGTAAATATTTTGTAATAAAATAGATAATGACGTAATTTAAAGTATATTAAGCCTGTCCTCTTTTTCGAACAATGTCCTCCTTTTTGAAACTTTATGTTCTCTTTTTTTATCAATTTGAATCAGGTCACCTTACATTATAGTGTTTTGGTTTCGTTGTCACGTGTACATTTTCGACATTATTTTGTACAAAAGTAAGTGAATATGATCAAGATTCAGAGTATTGATGAACGTAATTTATTACGTCATCCGAAATGGTATTTTATTTCAGTTTCAGAATATAACAGCAGTTCGTAAAGTGTCGTAAAACAACCGATTAAAGAAACACGCGCGGGCTACTCTATAATATATTGAGACTAATATGAAGAGGAAAAATAGGATAGATTGGAGAATGCTGGGTTTGCAGTGACAGACCAACCTTTGCACAGAAAACGCTACACCTTTCTATAGTGCTATCACCTGGATGTATTCTGAATACTGGCCGCCAGCAGCGTGTCATATCTAATAATCGTTTCTCATCCTGGCGTAATGTAGACTGGGAGTTCCTCAGGGGGATCAGAAATTTTCTCAGAAATTTCTCTTCTCATTTATATAAATGGAATTTCAACTCATTTAAGCACTGCAGATATCAAATATATGCAGACGACGTTCAATCATCGTATATTTCAGCCCGCCATTCTGACTGGCTGATCGTCCAAACGATAGCATTAATAGTCCAGAATGAAGATCTTGATTCCATCTCTTCCTGGTCTCAACAATTTGGGCTTAACCTAAACGCATGGAAATCATCAGGCTATTCTGTTCATCAACCGTAGATTAATCATCATCAGTCAACGACCTGAATATTCCACCTGTGAAACTGAATAAAATAATCATCTGTTTAGCTCTACCGTAAAAATCTCATACATTTCGAATCTAATCTCAATTGGGATACGCATATTAAATATACATGTAAGAAGGCATTCTCTATTCTCCATTCACTAAAAAGATTGTATCATTATCCATCTAAATTAAAACAGACGCTTTGGTACAGACACTCATTCTACCTGCTTGATTATTGCGACGTTTTGTTCAGTGATCTATGTTGATTCCGCTCAGAAAATCAACAAACGTGTTCATAACGCGTGCGTCCGCTTCATTTGTAATGTTCGATACTATGATAATATCTCACCTTCTTTCAAGAAAAGTTATCAAAGCTTAGTAGTTAGTAGTAGAGTAGGAGAAATCTGCACTCACTTTCTAGTCTTATATCGAATTATGCACTCTTCATCCCCTATTATTTATTCGCTCGATTTCAAAATCTCTCTCGCTAATCATAAATAATTAATAATCGATCACAACGAATAACACGCTGTCAGAAATTCCACTTCACGCATCGTCTCTGTATTCCTCATCCTTCACTGTTGCTACCTCTCGTCACTGGAACTCTCTGCCGCCTGAAGTCAAGGGCTGCCGAACATTGAATTCTTTCAAAACCAAGTTAGAAAATTATCTTATGACGAGTTGCCAAACTAACTAACTATTATGACAAGTGTTGTATTGCATGTTTCCACGTATTCACATTTTTTTATGTTCTAATGATAAAACAACTTATTTTATATTTTTGTTTTCATATTTTCCGAGGATGTTATATCTCAATGTGTAAGTTGAGCTATATAAATCTTAATTTTTCTTATTGTGTGTACTTAGAAATATTGTATTCACTGTATACTTTGTACCGCACTATTTTATTACTACTATTAGTATTATTTTATCATCATTATTACTATTCTTATTTATTATTATTATTATTATTATTATTATTATTATTATTCTGAATAATTGTCTTTTTTATGCCTCATTTATTTTGACCTGCTGTTCACATATTATTATGCTTTTTCTTTCTTTCTGTCTGTTATATATTATGTCTGATTTCTTCTTATTTGTTGTTTATATTTTATTATTATTATTATTATCTTATTCAGTTTTGAGTGTAAAATTGTAGTGTAATTTGTAAATTTGTAGTGTTTTTGTAACGCAGTCTTTACTCCTGGTTGAGTGTTAGAGAAGGCCCTGGCCTTAACTCTGCCAGGTTAAATAAATCATTATTATTATTATTATTATTATTATTATTATTAGAAAAGGATAGAATGAATGAAGTGTAATTTCTTAAGTTATGAATATTTAAATAAAAGTCTCGCTGCCGATGGCACGTGGTCTAAGGCATCTGCCTGGACTCGCGTTGCGGAATGCAATAAAACTCTGGTTCGAGTCCTCATGGGGAAGAAATTTTCTCAGAAATTTCGGTCAGTGTATTTACCGGTGCCCACCCAGCATCGGGATGCAACGGAGAGCTACGATAGGTAGCGAAAGCCATCTTTAACGGCTGGGGATCATCGTGCTAAAACCAACGATACCGCCATTCTGATATGATCGTCCACCTCTGCTTCGGCATGTGGGCGTGAAATTCAGCAACCGGCTGGTCAGTCAGTCTTGGCCCTTCACGGGCTGTAGCGCCACGGTTATTATTATTATTATTATTATTATTATTATTATTATTATCATCATCATCATCATCATCATTAGAAAAATCTTTCTTGGAGTAGGAAATCGAAACGAGGATGATAGAATACTGTTTAATAACGCATATTAAACACTTTCCTTAAGAATTAGCACAATCGGTTGGAATTTATAGATTTTAGATAACAGAGAGGGTATGGAATTGAACGGATGTTACATCAGCTGCTTGTCTATGCGGATGACGTGAATATGTTAGGAAAAAAACCACAAACTATTAGGAAAACACGGGAATTTTACTTGAAGCAAGTAAAGAGAGAGGTTTGGAAGTAAATCCCGAAAAGACAAAGTATATGATTATGTCTCGTGACGAGAATATTGAACGAAATGGAAATATAATAATTGGAAATTTATCCTTCGAAGAGGTGGACAAGTTCTAATATCTTGGAGCAACAGTAACAAATATAAATGATACTCGGGAGGAAATTAAACGCAGAAAAAAATATGGGAAATGCGTGTTATTATTCGGTTGAGAAACTTTTATCATCCAGTCTGCTGTCAAAAAATCTGAAAGAATTTATAAAACTGTTATATTACCGGTTGTTCTTTATGGTTGTGAAACTTGAACTATCACTTTGAGAGAGGAACATAGGTTAAGGGTGTTTGAGAATAAGGTGCTTAGGAAAATATTTGGGGCTTAGAGGGATGAAGTTACAGGAGAATGGAGAAAGTTACACAACACAGAGCTGCACGCATTGTATTCTTAACCTGACATAATTAGGAACTTAAAATCCAGACGTTTGAGATGGGCAGGGCATGTAGCACGTATGGGCGAATCCAGAAATGCATATAGAGTGTTAGTTGGGAGACCGGAGGGAAAAAGACCTTTAGGGAGGCCGAGACGTAGATGGGAGGATAATATGAAAATGGATTTGAGGAGGTGCGATATGATGATAGAGAATGGATTTACCTTGCTCAGGATAGGGACCGATGGTTGGCTTATGTGAGGGCGGCAATGAACCTCCGGGTTCCTTAAAAGCCAGTAAATAAGTATTATTATTATTATTATTATTATTATTATTATTATTATTATTATTATTATTATTATTATTATTATTAAGTAAATTGTATGAATATACCAATAGGTATATTTTTGTCTTTGCATACGAATCTGGAATGTGGCTATTAGACCTACTTAGTTGATATTAGGGTACTGTTACAAATTGTATTGCTGAATATACTGAATAACAAATGAAGGTATCTAGCGAGAAACGCACCGTTGTAAAAACAGGTGAAATCAGGAATCCGCTTCTCGTGCACTTTCACGGCTAGACAGCAGCATCAGCCGAGTGCTGTATGTTAATTTCCATCCACCGTTCGGGTCGTGGTCTGATTTGCCCCTCTGCACTGGGTCAAGTTCCCCACATGCGAGGCGGCCAAATGCCAAGCATCCTGGAGAGCGTACAAAAGGCAAATTGTTTTGTTTCCAGCAATCAGAGTAGAACCGTGAGAAGTATTTTACAGCTTGATTGAACTCCTCGTTGCATCTGCATGCAAGATACACAAAGAATGGGAACTGGATCACGACGTGAATATGTGTATCAAGTTTCTTTTCTCTTCATTTTTATACTGGCGTGATGTTCCGCCTAAAGAAATCTATAGAGCTGTTCTCATATTAAAATGTAGGCCTACAGATGGGCTTCAACATTTGCCTCTGCGTACTAAAATTTAAAGTATAATAATTAATTAGTCTACTAATTATAATAAAATTCCGTCTAAAGAATTAATCAAAAATTAACTTTTTTTTTCAGGTCCCCATTAACAAGCTTTTATTATTTCTGCTTTAGTATGTGAGTGAGTGAGTGAGTGTGTGAGTGGTGAGTGAGTGAGTGAGTGTGTGAGTGAGTGAGTGAGTAAGTGAGTGAGTGTGTGTGTGAGCGAGTGTGTGAGTGAGTGAGTGAGTGAGTGAGTGAGTGAGTGAGTGAGTGAGTGAGTGAGTGAGTGAGTGAGTGAGTGAGTGAATGAGTGAGTGAGTGTGTGAGTGAGTGAGTGAGTGAGTGAGTGTGTGAGTGAGTGAGTGAGTGAGTGAGTGAGTGAGTGTGTGAGCGAGTGTGTGAGTGAGTAAGTGAGCGAGTGTGTGAGCGAGTGAGTGAGTGAGCGAGTGAGTGAGTGTGCGAGTGTGGACTGAGTGAGTGTGTGAGCAGTGAGTGAGTGAGCGAGTGTGTGAGTGGTGAGTGTGTGAGCAAGATGAGCGAGTGAGTGGTGAGTAAGTGAGTGGAGTGAGCGAGTGTGTGAGTGAGTGAGTGTGATAGTGTGTGAGCTGAGTGATGACGTGGTGATGATGAGTGAGTGAGTGAGTGGTGGTGATGATTGAGTGGTGGTGAAGTGAGCGAGTGTGTGAGTGAGTGAGTGTGTGAGCAGTGTGTGAGCGAGTGGTGGTGAGTGAGCGAGTGAGTGAGTGAGTGAGTGAGTGAAGTGAAGTGGTGGTGAGTGAGTGGTGATGAGTGAGTGAGTGTGTGAGTGAGTGAGTGTGTGAGACTATTGGTGAGTGAAATGAGTGAGTAAAGTTGAAGAGTGTGTGATCCTGTGAGCGAGTGGTGAAAATGAGTGGTGAGTGAGTGAGTGAGTGAGTGAGTGAGTGAGTGGTGGATGACACTGGTGGAGGTGAAAGTGAGTGAGTGGTGAGTGAGTGAATGAGTGTGTGCCTGTGTGATTAGTGTGTGAGTGAGTGAGTGAGCGAGTGTGTGAGCGAGTGAGTGAGTGAGCTGAGTGAGTGAGCGAGTGTGTGAGCGAAAACTGTTGAGCGAGTGAGTGAGTGTGTGAGTGAGTGTGTGAGTGAGCGAGTGAGTGAGTGTGTGAGTGATCTGAGTGAGTAAGTGAGTGAGTGAGTGAGCGAGCGAGTGTGTGAGAATAGTGGAGTGAGTGAGTGAGTGTGTGGAGTGAGCGAGTGTGTGAGCAGTGTGTGGAGTGAGCGAGTGAGTGAGTGTGTGAGTGAGTGTGTGAGTGAGCAGTGAGTGAGTGTGTGAGTGAGTGAGTGAGTAAGTGAGTGAGTGAGTGAGCGAGCGAGTGTGTGAGTGAGTGGGAGTGTGTGGTGAGCGAGTGTGTGAGCGAGTGTGTGAGTGATGCGAGTGAGTGAGTGTGTGAGTGAGTGAGTGAGTAAGTGAGTGAGTGAGTGAGCCTGTGTGAGGGATGAGTGAGTAAGTGAGTGAGTGGTGAGTGATGAGTGAGTGGTGAGCGAGCGAGTGTGTGAGGAGTGTGTGAGCGAGTGAGTGAGTGAGTAAGTGAGTGAGTGAGTGAGTGAGTGAGTGAGTGAGTGATTATGTCCATTCGTGTGCATATCATGCAGTGGAAACTTCAAGATAACAGAGAGGGTTTGGAAGTGAATGGATTACAACAGCTTTTTGTCTATAGACTACGGATGACGTGAATATGTTAGGTGAAAATCCACAAACGATTAGGGAAAACACGGAAATTTTACTTGAAGCAAGTAAAGAGACAGGTTTGGAAGTAAATCCCGAAAAGACAAAGTATATGATTATGTCTCGTGACCAGAATATTATGCGAAATGGAAATATAAAAATTGAAGATTTACCCTTCGAAGAGGTGGGAAAATTCAAATATCTTGGAGCAACAGTGACAAATATAAATGACACTCTGGAGGAAATAAAACTCAGAATAAATATGGGAAACGCCTGAAGTTAGAATTTATAAAACAGTTATATTACCGGTTATTCTGTTTGCTTATGAAACTTGGACTCTCACTTTGAGAGAGGAACAGAGATTAAGGGTGTTTGAGAATAAGGTTCTTAGGAAAATATTTGGGGCTAAGAGGGATGAAGTTACAGGAGAATGGAGAAAGTTACACAACGCAGAGCTGCACGCATTGTATACTTCACCTGACATAATTAGGAACATTAAATCCAGACGTTTGAGATGGGCAGGACATGTAGCACGTATGGGCGAACCCAGAAATGCATATAGAGTGTTAGTTGGGAGGCCAGAGGGAAAAAGACCTTTGGGGAGACCGCGACGTAGATGGGAAGATAATATTAAAATGGATCTGAGGGAGGTAGGATATGATGGTAGAGACTGGATTAATCTTGCTAAGGATAGGGACCAATGGCGGGCTTATGTGAGGGCGGCAATGAACCTACGGGTTCCTTAAAAGCCAGTAAGTAAGTAATAATTAATTACCAATAATAATAAAATTCCGTCTAAAGAATTAATCGAAAATTAACTTTTTTCAGGTCCCCATTAACACGCTATTATTACTTCTGCCTTAGTACAGGGACATCATTTTATTTTTACTTCAATTTTTATTGTACCTGAGTTTTTGAATGCACTTCACTCTCACTTCTTCTACTAATGAAGTTCCAACTGTCCTCCACACAGAATCAAGGCCGCATATGGTAAACAGCACTGAGTTAGTGAGTATAGTACGTTATAGACATATGTTCGCGTTTTCCAGTGACGAAAGAGCTTTCAATATTGAATCATATTTTCGCACAGGTACCGTCCGTTTGCCTACGTCGCATCCCGATTTCCCCCACCTGCTTCTGCTAGCCCCTCTGTAAAAGCTGGGCTGTCTTAGCTCTTTTCTGAAAACATTAATTTCTGTTAGGAATTGGACGTTTACCTAATATTATACAACTGTTTAAAATAACTTAAATAAAAGGGCCTCGTTAAGTAATTAACTGTCACGTGATTTTCCCCCCTTTCTACGATCCTGCGTCATAACCACTTGGTCGGACAGTAGATAGCATGTCTGAGTAATTTTATCTGTGCGGTCGGGCAGAAGTGAAGATTGAATTTACAGTACGTAAGGTACTCTTTTATAGAGTAGGTACAGAATTATTTCAACACGAGTTACTAGTACAAAGGACGAAAATGGTAATTGGAATCAGGTACAATAGTCTATAGTGCGATAATATACACAAAAGAACTGAAGCCTGTATCGAAATGAACGGCCACCATTTTCAAAAATGTGTTTAAATATCAATATTATGATTATTATTTTTCAATTTAACTTCATTCTCTATATTGTACGCTAATGTGCTGTAGACAGTATAATATACACTGCATAATGAATGCGTTCGCATGGATAACTCAGTTCGTGAGTAAAAACACTCATTCTTAATACAGGACTGTATTTTTATTAAACAAAAACCTAATGAAAATTATCGAACTCAAAATCGTAAATGGATGAACTACTTTTCATCCCTCCTATGCCTAGTAGAGTGATTTGTATGTGTTTTACGCCAGTATCATCGAACTATATTCGTGGAAGGGGGTAGCAAACTGTGTTTCCGGACCTCTAAAGATATAGCCAGGTTAATATTAAAAATGTTAATAAAAATAAAATGATGTCCCTGTATATGCATGAGTTTGTGCAAGGGACTGATGATGTCCATTCGTGTAGCCTACATATCATGAAGTGGAATGTTCAAGATAACAGAGAGGGTTTGGAATTGAATGCATTACATCAGCTTCTTGTTATAGACTACGGATGACGTGAATATGTAAGGAGAAAATGCACAAACGATTAGGGAAAACACGGAAATTTTACTTGAAGCATGTAAAGAGATAGGTTTGGAAGTAAATCCAGAAAAGACAAAATATATGATTATGTCTCGTGACCAGAATATTGTACGAAATGGAAATATAAAAATTGGACATTTATCTTTTGAAGAGGTGGAGAAGTTCAAATATCTTGGAGCATCAGTAACAAATATAAATGTCACTCGGGAGGAAATTGAACGCAGAATAAATATGGGAAATACGTGTTATTATTCGGTTGAGAAGCTTTTATCATCCAGTCTGCTGTCAAAAAATCTGAAAGTTAGAATTTATAAAACAGTTATATTACCGGTTGTTCTTTATGGTTGTGAAACTTGGACTCTCACTTTAAGAGAGGAACAGAGATTAAGGGTATTTGAGAATAAGATTCTTAGGAAAATATTTTGGACTAATAGGTATGAAGTTACAGGAGAATGGAGAAAGTTACACAACGCAAAACTGCACGCATTGTATTCTTCACCTGACATAATTAGGAACATTAAATCCAGACGTTTGAGATGGGCAGGGCATGTAGCACATATGGGCGAATCCAGAAATACATATCGAGTGTTAGTTGGGAGGTCGGAGGGGAAAAAGACCTTTAGGGAGGCCGAGACGTAGATGGGAGGATAATATTAAAATAGATTTGAGCTAGGTGAGATATGATGATAAAGACTGGATTAATCTTGCTCAGGATAGGGATCGATGGCGGGCTTATGTGAGGGCGGCAATGAACCTCCGGGTTCTTTAAAAGCCAGTAAGTAGGTAAGTAAGTAAGTAGCTTACGTATGACCTGTATGTATGAATGCAAATGTCGAAATATTATGTTGCCTTTCTAAAATACCAATATAACATATTGCGTACGTCTGTAAGATCAATTATTCTTTAGAGTTCTACAAAAACGGATATAGAAAAAATTATAATAGTTATTTATGTAACAAGTTGTGAAATGGGAGTATTTTACGCACGAGACACGAAGACTGTCCAGCGAGGCGAATACGTCGAGCGCGTAATACGCACTTTTAGCATGCGTTGCATACAATAAATTAGAGACAACCATTTTTAAATATTTACTTTTGTGCGAGATCGTGCGTATTTGCTTGGTTTCCGCACACAACTAATCCGCGGAAAGTCTAAAACTCCACATTCAGTATTCCCAACCTAACACACATAACAATTTCCCTATTCTTACCGCTTAAGTGACATATTGATTTTACTACTTTAGGGTTTTAACATATTATTTTTAGATACGTTCAATATAGTAATAATTATAAATTGAAACTTACCACTGCAATTTCACCTAAATTGCACTGTTAATTATTGTTTTTAAATATTTGCAAAAATTAAGTAAACTCTACAACTCCACTGAAGTTACTGCATTCGTGATGCAAGTTTCATTAAGGAAGCCGTGAAAAAATCAACAAGATTCCAGACTCATCATAGACTGGGGGAAAAGACAGACGTATATCACGGCCTGCTGGAGTATAGTAAACACAGAAAACATTTTAAAGCAACAATGTTGAAGATAGATATTTTGTTTTGCAAATTTGCCGTCATTGAACAGAAACCAAGATGGAAATTTCATTGCAAGTTATTAGAAATTCCTCTTTCAGGTATGTAATAAACGATCTTCGCACAAAATAATGTACGATACACGAGCGGTATGTTTTCTTTCAATTCTCGAAATTAAAAAAGCTCAACTACGTTTCGCTTTTTCAAACTTTTCCTCTACACATGAAAACTTCAACATACCGCTCTTGCAACACATTACTGTAGTAGAGGGTCACTTTTAAGCACATGTGCATAAAGGAATTCGTTTCGAAACTAAAATGAGGATCAAAAAGTGACTATTTTAGTTTGGCTGTCTGATAAAGAAACAAAGTATGCGTCTTGAATGAGACTGACATTGGCCACTATCGATATTATTATGGTGATTATGACAATAATAATGAAGATGACGATGGTGATTATGCTGCTTATGATGATGAAAGTATTTCAATAACAAAGAAACTGAAAGTGAGGTCACCACACGTGTGCTGTTTCTCCCAGAGGGTGTGTCCGTCCAAATCGGCAGCTCAGGTGGAGCAAATTGAAGCGACAAGAGGCCTGGCCATTCACCCACAGACAATACGTTAGGTCAAGGATTGAAACGGAACCTCGCAAATAGATAGAGAATATTCACTAGAGGTGGGGAAAAAATAAAGTAACGGTTATTTTGGAATAGTTCCTTGCTTGAAACTGTTCCAAAACGTAACAGCACCTTAATACTACGTTCCAAAATAACGCTAGTACGAAATACTTGCCGTTACAAAATACTCGTTTCACTTTGGAACTATATTATGACAACGCCTTTCCACAGAACGGAACATGTTTGTCACTATTAAAAAAAGTGGCGCAAATTTTTAGAAAACACTGGGTGTGCTCAAACATTTGAGGTATAAGTTAAATAAATGTCGTAAGTATAATGATAACACGATAAATAATTGGGTTCGGATTCCTACGAGCGCCACTGTTTGAAAGCAGAATTGGGAATCCTTTCGTCGTACTGAAAGAAATGTTGGAATCTAAAGTGAAAGATAAATAGTAAAGATATAAGAGCCTTTTTAAAAATGTACACATTATCTTGAAACTAATGTTACTGAATATAGAATTCTATCAAACAATTATTAACATAATGCCTGTATTAGAGTATAGTAACTAAATTGTGAATTTTATCAAGGGAGGTGGAAATATATAGGTTATGTTTTATTTACAAATATTTTACAATTTTAGTTTTATTACCGATTCTTGAAATTAAACTAAATTCTGTTGAAACGTGATTATTGTCGAAGTATTTTATTTATAAAAATACAACGGTAAATTTTCATATTTCATTACAATGAGATTATTACTCTTCATGACGGTACTGTTATTTCGGAACTGTTATTTGGAACCTAGTATTTTCAAGTAACTGGAACAGTTGGAACCGTTACGAGAAAACAACTTTTCCCATCTCTAATATTCACTATCCTGTACAAGTCATTATTTTAATAGCAATTACATCTTAATAGCTGTTTCCGGGAAAAAGCTGCTGTGAATTTAAGTGTACAAGAAAGTACTAGCAGGTTTTAAAATACTTCTACAGCTTTTAAACAATATTACAGCTAACGAAATATTTGTCATTGTTTCTCATGCACCACTTCCTTACAAACTCGTTTATTACTCATGTACACACTTATTTTAATTTTATAAGTTTTTTCTTCTTATTTTTCTTCAAAGAATTCCATACTCGTGGAGTTTACCTGAAAGATATAGGCCACATATCTGGACATTTTTTGACTTCACCGTACACGGATATGCAATACGACTGACATTACACGAATCGGAACAGAGCTGGCACTCATATAACTTATCATAGGACAGCATATTGTCAATGGACAGGTGTTTACGTATTCGGAACCATGACCATGACTTCTACGTAGGATTGAAACTGCATGCCTTATTTATTGAATTGTTGATTTATATATTTTTTATTTACCGATTTACTTACTTAGTTATTTATTTTATTTATTTACTTATTTACTTACTCAGTTACTTATTTAGTTACTTACACACTTACATACTTATTTATTTACTTATTTACTTAGTTACTTATTTTATTTATTTATTTACTTACTCAGTTACTTATTAGTTACTTATATACTTATGTATTTGCTTATTTATTTATTTACTTAGTTACTCATTTTATTTATTTACTTACTCACTCAGTTACTTATTAGTTACTTACACACTTACATATTTATTTACTTAGTTACTTATTTCATTTATTTACTTACTCAGTTACTTATTAGTTACTTACTCAGTTACTTATTCGTTACTTACACTCTTACATACTTATTTATACTTAGTTACTCATTTTATTTATTTACTTACTCACTCAGTTACTTATTAGTTACTTACACACATGTTTATTTACTTTGTTACTTCATTTATTTACTTAGCTACTTATTTCATTTATTTACTTACTCAGTTACTTATTTAGTTACTTAACACATACTTATTTATTTACTTAGTTACTTATTTTATTCATATACTTATTTACTTACTCAGTTACTTATTAGTTACTTACATACTTATATATTTGCTTATTTATTTACTTAGTTATTCATTTTATTTATTTACTTACTTATTTACTTACTTATTTAGTTACACATTTATTTACTTAGTTACTTATTTTATTTATTTACTTACTTACTCAATTACTTATTAGTTACTTACACACTTACATACTTATTCGCTTACTTAGTTACTTAGTGATTTATTTATTTATTTATTTATTTATTCAGTTACTTATTAGTTACTTATATACTTATGTATTTGCTTATTTATTTACTTAGTTACTCATTTTATTTATTTACTTACTCACTCAGTTACTTATTAGTTACTTACACACTTACATATTTATTTACTTAGTTACTTATTTCGTTTATTTACTTACTCAGTTACTTATTCGTTACTTACACTCTTACATACTTATTTATACTTAGTTACTCATTTTATTTATTTACTTACTCACTCAGTTACTTATTAGTTACTTACACACTTACATATTTATTTATACTTAGTCATTTTATTTATTTACTTACTCAGTTACTTATTAGTTACTTACACACTTACATATTTATTTATTTATTCATTCATTCATTCATTCATTCATTCATTCATTCATTCATTCATTTATTTATTTATTTATTTATTTATTTGTTTGTTTATTTATTTATTTATTTATTTATTTATTTATTTATTTATTTATTTATTTATTTATTTATTTATTTATTTATTTATTGTCGTCAGCATCTCGGAGCACAATACCACATCACACATTGGACAGTTTTTGGTGTCGCGTTTTGGTGCCCGTGGCACGACTCCTCTAGAAACTTTAAATCAACTTAAACAATTTCAATTTTCTGATGCAACGATTGATGCCACAGGATCTCATGTGTTAAAATCATCCTTAACTATAATTGGTAATCATTTATATTCAAGAAACTTTTATTTTAAATGATTTCCTATGTTTTCTCATTATTTATCTTATAATATTTTTTTTTTCAAATTATTGTTCTCTTTTTATTTTGTCACATACATGTACATAGACTAATTGTTTTTAATCATTGTTCATTGTGAATGGATTAGTAGGCAGATGTATGAGCCCTTTTTTCATTTATTTATTTCTGTATTCATTTATGCATTCATTTATTTACTTGTATGTTTATTCACTTATTTATGTATGTATGTATGTATGTATGTATGTATGCATGGATGCATTCATTCATTCATTTACAGCTAGGAAATTATGTTTCTGGATTTTCACTCTATACACAACGGAAAACCGATATCGAGGCAAAACATGAAACAAAATATCTTTCACAACAGGAGTAATTAAATTCCTGGTTAATAAGCTAATAATATACAGGGACATCATTTTATTTTTACTAACATTTTTAATATTAACTTGCCTATACCTCTGGATCAACGCCGTTTGCTATTCCCTTCCACAACTGGAGTTCGATGATACTGACGTAATATACAAACAAATCACTTTACTATGTATAGGAGGGAAGAAAAGTAGTTCATCTATTTATGTAAACTAGGAAATATTGCGCTTTTGAGTTTCATAATTTTCATTAGGTTTTTGTTTAATCAAAATACAGTACTGTATTAACAATGAGTGTTTTTACTCACGCACTGAGCTGTCCATGTGGACGTATTCATTATGCAGTGTATATTATACTGTCTACAACACATTAGCGTACATTATAGAGAATGAAGTTAAATTATAATCATAATATGGATATTAAACACATTTCGATACAGGCTTCAGTTCTAATGTGAATATTATCGCACTATAGACTATTGCACTTAATTCCAATTACCAGTTCTTCGTACTAGTAACTCATGTTGAAATAATTCTGTGCCTACTCTATAAAAGAGTACCTTATGTACTGTAAATTCAATGTTCACTTCTGCCCGAAAAGATAAAATTACTCAGACATACTATCTACTGTCCGTCCAAGTGGTTATGTCATAGGATCGTAGAAAGAGGAAATCACGTGACATGTTAATTACTTAACGAGGCCCTTTTATTTAAGTTATTTTAAACAGTTGTATAATACTACGTAGACGTCAATTCTAACAGTTTAATGTTCTCAGAAAAGAGCTGTACCCAGCCACTAGCTGGCGAATAAAAGCTGGTGGGGAAACCGGGATACGACGTAGGCAAACGGACGACAGTACCTGTGCGAAAATGATTCAATATTGAAAGCTCTTTCGTCACTGGAAAATGCGAAATATTTTTGGAACGTACTGTGGCTACTATGACCGTATATGCGGTCTTGGATCTCGTGTGGAAGACGGTTGAAGGGGTGGGAGTGAAGTACATTCAAAAACTCAGGTACAATAAAAATTGAAGTAAAAATAAAATGATGTCCCTATAGAATCCTCGGCCCTTCATTTTAACTTAAGCATCCAGGGGTGTGTAGCATTCTTAATCAGTCGGAAGCAATACAGATCGAGTTGGAGTTGAGTCATTCTGGGAACAGAACGGTATCCAGCCGAGATGAAAGTGAATTATGCCACGCCTTCCTTTCTAAGAGGGCCTTGAGTGTAGTGTAACGGTACCGCCGCACACGAAGCGGGCCTTGAAAATCACGCGCGTCGAGCATACGAGGAAGATTACAGACTTTGTATGATTTGCAGGCTCTCCCCTTTCTTCAATAACTTCGTACGTTATCTTAGTGATTATAAAGGAAAAACAAAAGAAAAAACAATACAACTAGAGACTCAAGGAGGAAGAAATGCAGGTGTAGAGAAGATGGGAGTGGGAAAGAAGGTGATGAAGACGAAAGTAAAGAGAAGTTGAAAAGGATAAATAAAAGGAAAGCGAAGAAATTGAAAGAAGGAAGAGGTAAATACAAAAACAAGGAAGAGGAAACAAGGAAAAAGAAAATGAGAAAACTCGACTTAGAAGGAAAAGGAGACATTCAACACCTGAAGTTAAAACAAGGCGGAGGTATTTGAGAGACAGAAAGAAGCTGAAACTGGACTGACATGAAGTTGCTTAAGAGGTGACATATGATGATGGAATCTTCTAGGCTCTGAAAGTTTGTTGTTCATTTCCTGTAAATAGTAATTTCAGAATATTTAATTCTTTCATACATGATATCTCAGCCAAATATGGTGATACCAAGAAGATATTGGTGTCATTTTGAAGCCTGAAATGTCCCCCAGTGCCTGACAATGAGTAAAATAACATTAATATAGTTAATAATTATCTATGGATTTTTTACATGATTTATGCAACATAAAATATTATTGTAAGTTACATATATGGTAATATTTAATTAATGTAAATAAAAATAAAAAATAACTCTATATCAGGCACTAAAGAATAGTTTTAGCTATAAAACAGTGAAAAAACTGTGGCTCTATCTTAAAAACTGCATGAGCTATCATGTTTCAAGTTGCATGTCAAAATTATAAACAAAATAATTTTTAAAAACAATTTAGACATAATTTCAAGGGATGTGTTCACTTCATTCTCTTTCTGGCACCATTCTCAATTGTATAAAAATTTTACAGAGCAAAATTATACAAAACAAAATTTTTTGTATGTAAAGGTGTACATATAGGCTACCTTAATTTTTAAACATTGGCCCACAAACTGTTATGTGTAACACAACATGGAGTTATTGTAAGTGTAGGTTGTTTACTTGATTTTTATCTGATTATTTTAACTAATTACATGTACGATACTTTGACTTACAACCACACTTAAGTTTTAAAATCAGCATGCATGGTTGTAATTGCGTATATGTGTTCACTCATTGTACTGCTTGCACCTATGTTCAATTTTGATTTGTCTGCTTTATTGTGTCACCTGAAGATGACTTTTGTACAAGTCGAAAATATTCGTGAAACATAATATAATGTGATTTATGAAATATATAATCAATGTGATGTAACAGAATTTATTCTGTACTTACACTTAGACAAGTTGCTGACTGAAAAATATACAACCATTTTATATTACTCCTCCAGGAAAATAAAATGGGAAATGATAATAATACGTAAGACAAAACAAAACCACAAAAAAACAGAAGAATACAACACAAACATAAGAACACAAAAAATACATCACACTAACATACGAAAATAAAAACACATAAAATTGCAACCTCATTCAAGAAATTAAATTACAACATCGCATATAGAACAAATAACACTCTACAAAAACATCTCAACACACAAACAAACAAATACAACCACACAGGCGTATACAAACTCAAATGTAACACCTGCAACAACTTCTACATAGGACGGACAGGCAGATCATTTCAAACACGTTACAAAGAACACATCACAGCCATAACAAAATTACAAAACACCTCCACATATGCAGAACACATCAAAAATGCCAACCACACCTACAGAGACATCAACACAGACATGGAAATACTGCACATCCAGAAACTCAACACACTAGAACAATATGAAATATACAGACACACGAAAACACACCCCAACGATATTCTCAACACACAACTCAATTTCAAAACACATACACTTTTTGACTCTACACTACGAACGCACCCACACAGGAAACAAGAGGCGCCAAGACCAACAACGACCAGTTCCGAAGATGACCGAAAATAGGTCGAACATGTTAACAAGGTACGTTAAAATTTAACACAAGAAAGTTCTTGTCATACATATTCCGAAGATAATAAGAAAGTAACAGACAAAAAGAATAAAAATAATAAAAAGAAGAGAAACATGAAAAGGAGAATAGAAAAAAAAGAGAAGTAAAGGAAGAGTACCATAAAGAGAGAAAGAAAGAAAGAAAAAGAGGGAAAAGGAAGGGGAGAATAATGTAAAACAGTAGGAAAAGAAGAATAAGAGAAAGAGAGAGGAAGAAACGGCCAAGCAAATAAGAAGAGGAAAGTAAGGAATTCAAAGCACAACTAGCCTACTAGATGACCATATTGTGTTATCGTGGTCGTCATGCACAAAGATACCGAATGAACCAACCGAAGACATCTGTAACATTATACAGTATGAACACATCTGCGGGCGGAGATAAAATTGCATTTCTCTAGCTGAGAATGGAACTCGTGTTCTGCCGCCCGGCAGCAGTACGACTAGAGCGGCCTAGTATCTAGGCTGAATAAACAAGCAGGTTGGTACTGGCAGTGTCTAATTTAAATCACATTGTCTTGAAACCTGCGTGGACCGTCCTAGTTTGACCCACTTCTGAGACCGCACTGCAGCGCCACGTGCTGCGGAGTGATGAAAGTTAGCTTGTTTACTGTCAACTGAGTATCACACAGTTCTTGTACAATACTTAGGCGCCGAGGAAAAAAAAACATTTTGTGGTATGAATCTTATTGAATCATAACTCACAATATCCAAAAATTATTTATTCTTTAATAATAAAATTCATAAACTTACATAAAATAAACGATTTTACTTAAAATAGTCAATAATAATTAGAATTATAATAGATGGCACATTTAAAATAATTACTGCCAAACATTAATTAGTGAGATGCACGTTTTTGGATACTGGAGTTAAGATTCTAGAGACTCGTATAACATTTTTATTTATTTGAAAGTCCTGCTAAAATGGTTAATGTTTTCTTAAACTTTTACGTCATTATAAATTCAAAATTTTATTTACGATTCTATACAGGGTGTAACAGGATCTTACTGACAAACTTTGAGGAAATATAGGTCACACAGAGAGGATCACCTTTCCACTGTATCATTAGACTTACGCTGTAAATAACGATCGCAATGGTTAGAGTTTAAGATCGATATTAGAATTATAATAGATGGCACATTTAAAATAATTACTGCCAAACATTAATCAGTGAGATGTACGTTTTTGCTTCATTGTCAAAAAAGTGTTTGGATATTGGAGTTATGATTCTAGAGAAGTCATATAACATTTTTATTTATTTGAAAGTCCTGCTAAAATGGTTAATGTTTTCTTAAACTTTTATGTCATCATAAATTCAAAATTTTATTTACGATTCTATACAGGGTGTAACAGGATCTTACTGACAAACTTTGAGGAATTATAGGTCACACAGATTAAATCACCTTTCCACTGTATCATTAGACTTACGCTGTAAATAACGATCGCAATGGTTAGAGTTTAAGATCGATATTAACAGGGAATTCTAGCGGAAAATCTTAGAAACAAAATAACTCTTTTTTTTTTTTTTCCGAAAATTTCGTTGTTTGTTGGCGTAGCTCTAAGGTCTAAATGGATAATAATTTAAATAAATAAATAAATGGAATGAATGAACACAATAAATAAGTTAACTAAATAAAATAAATAAATAAATAAATAAATAAATAAATAAATAAAAAGAAAAATAAATAAATAAAAGAAAAACAAATAAATAAAAAGAAAAACAAATAAATAAGTAACCAGGCAGGCAGGCATAGATAGGCAGGCAGGCAGGCAGGCAGGCAGGCAGCCAGACAGGCAGACAGATTTAGACAGACAGACAGACAGACAGACAGACAGACAGACAGACAGACAGACAGATAGACAGACAGACAGACAGACAGACAGACAGACAGACAGATAGATAGATAGATAGATAGATAGATAGATAGATAGATAGATAGATAGATAGATAGATAGATAGATAGATAGATAGATAGATAGATAGATAGATAGATAGATAGATAGATAGATAGATAGATAAAGCAAAACCTGAGTCCTACTGAAGGGATTCTTACTATTTCTAGGCATATAATTATAACATAACTTATTCAACGGTAAAAATAGGAAAAGATGTTTCCTGTTTCACTAATACGTTTTCGTATGCCCAAGTTGTAGAGTGGAATTTGAGGTATTCAGGGAAAGTGATTTCACAAGTTAGCCTCGGGATAGAGGTCAAAGAATACCGGAAAATATGACGAACAAGAATGCTTCGTAACGTTGAGTAACCTTGCACCAGTGAGCCGCAAACATCGTTCATGAAACCGGATTAAGTACATAACGAAGCCATGTCGAAAGTGGACAGAGTCTACACTGATGTGAACCAAAAGGCGAGAAAGCACATGCGGATCGGTTCTATAATACAAACGGAATTCGAACCAAGTTTAGGAAAGTATAGGCTATAGTCCGGGTCCGCTTACTTCATACCCTAAGGGTGAAACCTAACCATTTTTCCCCCATTACTACATATGCTAGTGGATTGTAGTGATTTTCTTGTTTGCAAGTTGAATTTTCTTTTGCCAACTTCGTTTCGAATTTCGATACTGACAAATACTACAAATGGTAGTGATTTTGTAACTGGTATGTTGGCAGCTGGGACATATATCGACAACATTTGTCGGTACTGGAGTTCCATGAAAATGAAATTGTACTAGAGTTCTGAGCCGGTTACTGGAAACTAGTGAAATTTTAACATACTAATAATTAATTAATATCAGCATTCATATTAATACATAATAGTTATTTTATGTGTTGCGTTGTGGTTATAATTCAAGAATATAATGAGGTAAGTTTTCGGAGTTAGTACTAATAATTTCATGTGGTCAAACAAAATACATTTTTAGGTTAGGTCTCGTGAGTCAATTGTTAGTCAAACCAATGAATTTCGCATTGCCAGACAAAATACTTGACATGTTGATCCCCTTCTCGTATAGTTTGCCTTCGAAAATGTTACAAATTATTGAATTATTTAGAATAACCTTCCAACATAAAATAAGGTAAATAAATAAGTCATTTAGTACTAAGGATCGTGTGATATCTGGTAACAGTTGGCAACACTGACAAGACGGCAATATTTTCTGTTTAGGAACTATTCTTATGTGACCCTCACTATAGTGTCCGACAAAGATTTATAATAGGTTCGTTCCAACAACAGTCAGGAACCGTCCGTAACCATCGTGAGCCTGCGCAGTACAGAAAAAGCGTTCCAACACAACGAACCAGTCCTGAACCGGAAACATGTACTGCAGTCGGGCGTTCCACAAGCTTTTGACACTGGTTCGGAACGGTCAGAAATAGTCCGCGGATTGAGGCATGTACGGAAGAATACACGAGACGCGCATGCGCATAAGCTCACCAACGTCTCCTGGATACTGAAGAAAGACATGGTCGATGTTCACATCATTGAGGTTAAAGATGAAAAGTGACAGTGCAGACGAATAATAAAGACTAGAGTTTAATTTAAATCTTCGCCAAAAAAAAAGAATGGAAATTATTTGGGTATTGAAATAGTTAATAACAATTTCAACATGCAGCTTTGATTAAAAGTATAATAAATAACGTACATACATTAATAATTAAGAAAAGAACTATTTTTTTAGATGAGAGTCCCCCAGTACACGACATTGAATTAGCGGAATTCTTGCCTTCCATATTTTGTCATCTTTTATGATGTATGTATTTATTTTCACTGCAATTAAGCATTAGCTGGATAATGATATTAACAATACACAATAAAATGAAAGAATACACAATAAAATGGATTACGATACATATTAAACAATTTACAACACATATACAATTTTATCACAATATAATAAGAATACTCACAATACAATTTAACACAATAATAATAAAACATAAAATAAAACACCTAATTTTACAATACAACCTAACAATTTGAAAATGATCGCTTATATTTTCTGCAATTAGGATTAGCTGCGAAACGATATAATAATAATTAATAATAATAATATAATAATAATAATAATTAAGCATCCCGTTCTTGCAAAGATGATCACAGTTATAGCATCTCTGGATTTAATACACAACGATCCGCGAAAGCGTTCCATCAGCGTCCAGTCCAGTTTCAATCCTATAGCAGATGCTCACATTTTAGGTATAATACTAGCGCATGCGCATAAGATGGTACAGGAACCGTACATGAACTGATCCATGAACCGCTTGTTGGAACGAACCTAATGTAAACAGGCCTGTCACCGGAAAATCCAGATCTGAAGACAACTTGGTTTGCTAACCAAAATATTGATCTAAGACTTTTTGACGAAGACACTTCTATTTTATAGTAGGCCTAAGACATTATTTTAGTCCACCGCTGTGGAGTAACGGTTAGCGTGCCTGACCATGCAACGAGCGGGAAGTCCGAATCCTGGTTGGAGCAAGTTACTTGATTGAGGATTTTTCCGAGGTTTTCCCTCAACTCATTAAGAGCAAATGCTGGGTAACTTTCGGCGCTGGACGCTGAACTCATTTCGCCGGCAATATCATCTTCATCTCACTCAGACGCTAGAGAACCAGAGCAGTTGATAAAGTGTCGTAAAATAAACAATTAAAAAAGGCATTATTTTTCCAGCTCTTGTTCAACCATAATTCGTTCTATAATATGACCTTTATGTTCTATTATAGCAAAGTGCGTTACCCCATATGTAAGACTACTATAGGCCTACCCTTCTTCTTTAGCCCATTACAATATTTTGCTGTTCTGTGGATAAGCAATCGATTATTAAAATTTCAGAATTTTTATAAAATTTTGTGTTAACGAATATTCATATTATCCTTATGAGTTTCTATGACCGCTATAGTCTATACTTAGTCTTTTTTTTTTACTCTTTTAGGCCTAAATGTAGTTTTGCTAGTGACTATTTTATAATAAATTTTTTGTTGTTGTTAAAATTAATGTTTTCCTTTAAATATGTATAAATGAAAGAAAACTACATTCAAATGAATTCTTAGAGATTAATTTTATTGTGGGTAATAAATTACATTTCATTAGCTTACTATTACGCCTATTTTGTGTGAAATTAATTTAAAATACAGTGTGTACATTTTATCTTTCCACGCTATTGGGAGTAGAGTGGAAACGGAAGTGCACAGCGCAGTTGCCCACACGCGACCCGCTGAGCGCTCGGTTATAAGTCTAAACACGTGGGATAAACCTCTAAAAAACAAAGTATTTGAAGTTAAAGTGATAAAAGGATGCTTATATTTTCAAAGATGATGTTTAAATGTAGTTTTCCATTTGCTATGAAAAAGTTTATAACATCTAAAGTCATTTTAATGTTTTAATTTTGTTTTTAAATTTGAATGATCTTTTATTATTATTTTGCATTATTTGTTATTATCATTATTATTATTATCTCTCTATTTATTCTTTTCCAGCAATGTACAAATAATTTTGCGATTGATTTTAGATGGAAACTCACAGATTTATCAATGTGACCTTGAAGATGCCCTATCAGATGCAAACTTAGTATTGAACTTTTCAAATCTTTGGAAAAAATAAAATTTAAGTTCGTTTTTCTGTTTTCTATATAATCCAGTTCGCTGTAACCATAAGTTTGGAATAAATTATTTTCAACAATGATAATAGTTAAAATCTTTAGATTTTGACACTACATTTCAAATATAGTCTCCTGTGTCAACTACGATTTGACAAATTCTGATTTTGAAACTTTGCCGCAGGACTCATTCTGCAGACAGTTATTTTTACCTTGTGATAATGTCAATCTAATGCTTTCTTGTTCAACTTTCTTGTTATTAAAATTAGCGAATGTCCTCCCTCCATAAACTTGCAACAGTTCAGTATGGTAAGACTTTTCTCCCATGGCCTTCTTGTAATGCCTAAAGCACTGAGTTGCATGTTTTTCTCTTGCAACTTGGATTTTTATGAAGCACCTTTGTTCGTACCTTCAAGACTGTATTGTTTACTACGAATCAGAAACAGCCACTGTATTTACAAAATATGGCTACTTCGAGACTTTCAATATTGCAAATTTATGAAACAATCGCTGTTATTATTACAAGATTTCAATGGTCACCGCTAGGAGCACTGATTTACAGTATTGTTGCCGTTATTTATCGAATGCCCTAGTATGCCTAATAGATTTGAAATAACCAGGTTATAAAGCTGAAAAGTGTTAGATAATTCTGTCGTATACTTCAGCGCTCCACGGTTGAATTCTGTTTACAAATCACGTAAGCATAAGCATGAAAGTTTGGGTTTGCATAAAAAATAAATCGGCAATTTACAAGACGTGTGCTCTTTTAAACATCTACATCAAATGCAATATTATGATTTATGAAGGAAGGTTTTAAGAAAGTAGGTTACGAACTGCGCTAACGTCATTTGGAACATATCCAATTTTCATGGGCGCTAAACTTCTCATGCTTTCCCAATTCATTAGTAAATAATAATAATAATAATTATTTATTTATAATTTATTTATTTAATTTAATTTAATAATATTTATTTATTTATTATTTATTTCGAATATTAAATGTGCAAAACAACAGCACAAAGCCAATTACAGTTCAGCACAAAATAAAAAACAAAACAGAACAAGACAAATGATTATGAGAATGAATGACATAAAATGGCAGCGAGATGAAATACAATCAATATAATGGTCAACGTTAATCATTCACCAAATGCAACAAAATAAATGGCAATATCTAACAAATAATAAAAGATATTACATAACAAGTAAGGACATATCATGCATAAGTAAAATCAAATCAGATCTTGCAAATTAGCAAATTAGAAAGGGATTTAAATAATTTAGTGAAGAAAATTCTTTGACCACGAAAACCTTTCACGGGAATTCTAGAGTAGGTGTTATGTATAAAAGAATCACAATCAATGACACCATTCATAGCATTATTAAAGAAAGTGTAATCAATATCCTGACGTCTCGAATACAGACTGGTACAGTTAAAATATTTACTAGATAGTTCATAATTTAAAGAAGAGGAGTTAGGTACAAATCTGAACGCACAAAGAGAAATGAATTTTCTTTGGATATTTTCTAGTTTAGCTGAATCAGTAGAAGTAATATAGTTCCACGCAACAGATGCATATTCTAATTTAGACCTTACTAAAGCATGTAATAATAATAATAATAATAATAATAATAATAATAATAATAATAATAATTATTTATTTAATAATTTATTTATATTTATATTTATTTAATGTGCTGTACAACAGCCAGTGGCCAATTACAGTTCAGCACAAATATAACAAAAACATAAAACAAAAATAATTATTACACATAATATAATTACAATTAATTACAATAATGAAGATGAATGGATAACTAAGAATACTATGAGACAATGATAATTGAGTAATAATAATAATATAATAATAATAATAATAATAATAATAATAATAATAATTACAATAAATAAATTAATGTTAATTCATTTTCTGTTATAAAAACGACTTCGACCCTGCCAGGATTCGAACCTGGAATCTTCTGATCCGTAGTCAGACGCGTTATCCGTTGCGCCACAGGGCCCACGGACAACTGCTGCCTGAAAATAGTAAGACTCTGTGCACGTTAATATGGGGTGGGGGAGAAAAAAAAACTAGTGTCTTGCTCAATTGTGCAACCAGTTTTACAAGACCAGATCGACTGATTTGCTGCTACAGATCTTGTCGCGTTAACGAACATCGCCCAGAATAATGTTGCGTAACAGCAAAAAGAAAAAGAGAAAAACTCACCCCGCAGCGCTGCTGTATTCATTTCATTTCATCACAACGGAATATAGTCACTCTATTCAGAAACTCGTCATATTGTTAATATTTCTTTTATAACTTGTGTGTAATGAATATGTATGTAAGATTATCATTTCGCTGACAATCTTTTACTGAAGGAGTTGTAATTAGTTTGGATGACTTATCAGCATATTAACGAATTATCAGAACAGTTGTAATGATCATAAGTTAACGTGCTTACATTTTTATTCGGAATTACCAATAAATTGTAGTACAATTAAAAATGCAGATGTATTTGTTTACAGATCGCCCGATGCGGTAAGCCGACGTATATGGGACGTCCCCTAGGTGGCGGATAGGGGTGGGGTCGGAGGACATTGTTCTTCCGGATAGGTTCAATGAACCCGCCAATCAACGATAGGTATGGTCCTCCAAATATGTCTGGGGGTTATGCGTTGGCTTGACAACGGCTTCGTTAAAAAAATAAAAAAGAAAACGCTGTTCATAAAAGTTCACAAGGGATCTTGGAGATATTATTATTATTATTATTATTATTATTATTATTATTATTATTATTATCATTTTATTTATTTATCTATTTATACTGGCAGAGTTAAGGCCATAGGGCCTTCTCTTACACTCTACCAGGTCACAAAGTATACAAGCAGTTAAAATTTAACAAAAAGTTAAAGAACAGAATACTAACATATTACAAATAATAATAATAATAATAATAATAATAATAATAATAATAATAATAATAATAATAATAGCATAATTAAATCGACATTAAACAACATGAAAATAATACCATAATAGAAAAAAAAGTAAAATGCATTAGAATATGTGTAAGCAACTCATTTAGTACAAATGGTTAATATGGGAAAACGTAAGGAAGAATATATCAAAATGGAATGTAATAAAATAATAATAAAAAAGAAAAGAAATACGAAAATTAAATAAAATTCATGATAAAAAGGCTATGATAATAAATTCATCGGCTGATAAAGAGAACAAAAAGGGGAAAGGAAGGAAAAAGAAATAAATATTATTATTAACTTATTATTATTATTATTATTATTATTATTATTATTATTATTATTATTACTACTATTATTCGACTTTACGTCTGACTAGATTAAATACAAAGTTTCTGCCATGAGTTTCTTGTTATCGTAAACTGTAATCTCACGTGACCGAATACGGAAGTACAACAGCAGGCTTTGCCATAAAAATAGTTTTTGCCTAGTCATCTGTCATTGAATACGATAAAGACAAGGAAAATGGAAGAAACACATACATTTCGCATTTTGTATTCAATTTCGAATTTTATCGGGAATTAAAAACTACACTAATACACTTAACATGCTTTTAAACATAAAATTAGGCCTACTTATTTTGACAGCATTTGGCCACATTTCGCATTTATCGTGATTGCGAAAATCTACCATCTCTAATAAAAGTTATACATGCTTATTCATGTCATATATTCAACCAAATACAGCAGGCCTACATTATGTGATAGGCTAAACTAAGCACATTGTTGAATTGTGAAGCTGTTCTGTGCCTAGATTTGTACGCTAATTTTATCTCTATGAAGGAAATAGTTTGATTTTATATTTTACATTTCTACTTACTTTCGTAAATTTTTTAAGTGTCAGATTTGCGCCATACATTGATAGAATGATAGGTACAAGACGGATATTGACGCGTTACAAGAAATAAGATGGCGAAATTCGGAGAGGATTTTCAGGATGAAAAATTACAGTTCATTTTACAGTGTTCGGACAGATGGAACACATAGGAATGGTACAGGATTTGCAACACCCGATACATATCGGCGGCAACTTTTTTAAAGTTTGAAGCCATCAATGATAGATTGTGCTACATTAGAATAGAAGGCAAATTTTAAAATTATCACTGACATCCATTTATCCACCTATCTGTCTGTCCAACCACTCACCCATACACCCGCCCGCCAGACTGCACGTCTGTCTGTCTGTCCATTTTGTGTTTTGTGTAAAACACTGTAATTAAATCAAGTGACCACATATGCATAGATAAACCTTCAAAGAAGAGTCCAAGTAGCCAACTCACTCTGTTAGTTTGTTGAAGAATGGCTCATGTAAACAACAGCAGTTGGGATTTCTTACTTTCACAGTGAGATGTACAAACACCAGACAGCCACTTTCATCTCGATATGAAAGTAGTGACCCTGGTAGAAACACCCTGACCTTTAGATATCCGTTACATCACACCACACAGAAAGCATAAGATTTAATTCAGTCTTGTACAGCTACGAGAATTTTAATTACATATTAAGTTTATTACGTTTAATTCCTATTATTGTCATGGAAAGAACGAAACAAAAAAATTATGTGTAAGCACTTTCATTATTGATACTATAGAAGCAAAATAACCAAGACCATTCGTCCAGGAACCATCGCTTTATAGATTCGTCTTAGGCCTATATTACACTATCAAATTTCTGTGACAAGTTTGATAAAATATAGCCTATTTACTTACTTACTTACAAATGGCTTTTAAGGAACCCGAAGGTTCATTGCCGCCCTCACATAAGCCCGCCATCGGTCCCTATCCTGTGCAAGATTAATCCAGTCTCTATCATCACACCCCACCTCCCTCAAATCCATTTTAATATTATCCTCCCATCTACGTCTCGGCCTCCCTAAAGGTCTTTTTCCTCCGACTCCCAACTAACACTCTATATGCATTTCTGGATTCGCCCATACGTGCTACATGCCCTGCCCATCTCAAACGTCTGGATTTTAAGTTCCTAATTATGTTAGGTGAAGAATACAATGCGTGCAGTTCTGTGTTGTGTAACTTTCTCCATTCTCCTGTAGATTCATCCCGCTTAGCCCCAAATATTTTCCTAAGCACCTTATTCTCAAACACCCTTAACTTATGTTCCTCTCTCAGAGTAAGAGTCCAAGTTTCACAACCATACAGAAGAACCGGTAATATAACTGTTTTATAAATTCTAACTTTCAGATTTTTGGACAGCAGACTGGATGATAAGAGCTTCTCAACCGAATAATAACTCACATTTCCCATATTTATTCTGCGTTTAATTTCCTCCCGAGTGTCATTTATATTTGTTACTGTTGCTCCAAGGTATTTGAATTTTTCCACCTCTTCGAAGGATAAATCTCCAATTTTTATATTTCCGTTTCGTACAATATTCTGGTCACGAGACATAATCATATACTTCGTCTTTTCGGGATTTATTTCCAAACCGATCGCTTTACTTGCTTCAAGTAAAATTTCCGTGTTTCCCTAATCGTTTGTGTATTTTCTCCTAACATAATCACGTCATCTGGATAGAAAATATAGCCTATAGGCATTGATAATATATTTTACAGTGTAATATAGCATTTTTGATTACATCTAGCTGTGACAGTTCTGTGATAGAATTTAAGTAATGATCATAATCATACTTTTGATAAAATCTGTGACTAAGAAGAAAGAAAATGGCGGACATTAAGTACATATTATGGTCTGTGAAAACCAGAAAACTTTTAATGTCGCATTATGAGTCACATGACATGTTTCATCATCAATTATCGGTATTAAGTATTTACTTAGTACATGATTTCACATTTTCAGACTGAAGTTCTGTCAGTAGAGTTCTATGGACTTTTTTTTTTGTATATTTCCCTACCCAATCTTTAACCCAAATACATTTTTTATTTGATTTCTTCTTCAGTATTAATGCAATAACCATTACTGCATTTACAGTTGCAACAAGCATAGAACTGTTGTGGATCCATTATTAGAACTGTGATGAAAGATGTGATAAAAGCTTTGATATAGTGTAATATAGCCTATTTCTTAGTGCATGAGTACTCAAATCTTTGCTTCTGCAATTCCACGGGTAGGCCTACGAATATACACATGACCAGATTTTTCGTTGAAAGGTCGACGCCTATGCAAGAACAAACATAAGTGCTCTCTAAGGGTTTCGAACCCACTACTACAGCTTAGAAACACCTTAACCGTTGAGTACGTCACGATCGGCATCTCTGTCGTTATGTAGGCTAATTTAATTGTAGTTTTCACTTTTGACGTTCAAACGCTTCTCCACAAGGCTGCGTGCAACTTTAGAGGATTCTGGGTTGGGACCATAGGTGAACCAAGGACAACGGGTCGGTGACATCACGACCACTTGGATGTCTGTTAAGTCACCCAGTAAATTTGCACAACTGTTGCTCTCTACATTCCACCTGATAATCTCCGGTCGATACATTCCAGTAGACTGGTCTTTGTATTTATAGTTGAGGATCAGGGTAGGGAACAAGCAAGCTTCTAACATCATCAGTTGGAACGACAACGTCTGTTGGCACAGTTGCTGTTCAATTCCAAGAAGATCCTAAGAGATTTGTGAAGATCATGGTGACTAGAGCCCGGAAGTTCAGGCATTTATTTTGGCTAAAATAGGCACGCAAATAGGCACTTAAAACTCATAAAAAGACAGTACAACAATAAAAATACCAACGCTACGGGTTATGCCCGGTTTCTGGAAAATCAGTCACCTGTACATAGAGAGTTATCTATGATTTAACGTGCTTATATGTTTAAAATGAGTTTCCGAAACAACAGTTATCGTTATATTTACAGTTATCTGTGCTTCAACTGGTAACTAGCCATACCTTGGCCTGTAGTTACCTGGCTGTTAGTACAGATTCGAACAAATACTGATACTGTATGTGGCGCTACTGCATCACTGTTTCGTAAACTATAATAACTAATATTAAATAATAACATAGACTACAATAAATTAATAATGTGTTTATAAAGGCAATGTCGAACATCTCAAGCTTAATTTTCGACATCAATTTCAGATTTCATGTCGTCAGTCAAGGAATATTTTATTTTTGGTGCTCTACCAATGCCAATGGTATTTCGGACTCTGAAAAGTTCATTTGAATATATGAAAACATTCATATGGACATATGGACGAATGTAATAGTAATATACGTTACAAGAGCGGTATGTTGACGTTTTCATGTTCGAGGAAAAGATTGAAAAAGCGAAACGTAGTTGAGCTTTTTTTAATTTCCGAGAACATGAAAACAAACATACCGCTCGTGTATCGTATATTATTTTGTGCGAAGATCGTTTATTACATACCTGAAAGACGAATTTCTAATTAGTTGCAATGAAATCTCCATCTTGGTTTCTGTTTAATGACGGCAACTTTAGAAAACAAAAATATCTATACTCCAGCAGGCCGTGATATACGTCTGTCTTTTTTTTCCCCCAGTCTATAAATGCGAACTTAAAACAAACGGTAAGGTTATGTAATGATTTATTTTTCATTTTAATATTTTAACAATATTATTTATAGGGCCTATAACATATTACAGTAATAACATCGGCATCTGGAGTCTTGTTGATTTTTTCACGGCTTCCTTAATGTTACTTGTATCAGGAATACAATAGCTTTCGTGGAGTAGTAGACTTTACTTAATTTTTGCAAATGTTTAAAAACAATAATTAACAGTGCAATTTAGGTGAAATTGCAGTGGTAAGTTTCCAATTTATAATTATTACTATGTTAAACGTCTCCAAAAATAATATGTTAAAAGCCTAAAGCAGTAAAATGAATGTCGCGCTTAAGCGGTAAGAAGAGGGAAATTGTTATGTGTGTTACGTTGGGAATACTGAATGTGGTATTTCACACTTACCGCGTATTGGTTCTGTGCGGAAAACAAGCAAATACGCACGATCTCGCACAAAATATTTTGAGATGTTTTCAGTACGGTTGCCATAGCCACAACAGCTGAATACGGTTGCAGTTTTGAAGCAGATGTTACATCTAGCTCTCTCTCTCCATTAGTCACGCCAAATGCCAACAATTATTGTTTTTTAATCATATTACGATTGAGTTGGAAGTGTACATATACACTATCGTTTATCACACGGTTCTTTAATTAAAAAAACCTTGCACCTACTAGTAGTACAGAGCTCACTGTGTACCTATCAGCCATATTACTACTGAAAACTTCTGCAAACAAAAATAACTATAAATAACTAAAAAAATCACTAACAAAATACTAGTGGAGACATCTATGGACGACAATAAATACTGAACTTTAAGTTACCTCAACTGTTGGTTACAAGCACTGATAAATCTACATTTAACTTTCCGGAAACTCATGAAAGTTATCAGTGCAGTTAAATTTATAAGAGATGTTAAGTAACTGAGAGTTAACTGACGTGTAACAGAAACCGAACATTAGAGAATTTCAACGCCGAAAAGTATTGTGTGTCCGCTCGTAGTCGTGTTGTGCGTGATGTCTAAAAAAAAATTATGAACGCCTTGATCAGACACCCTGTATAACGACTATAATTAGCATCATAGTTCAGGACCTAATAAAAATGAGTTCCCTTTATTTTGGGACTCCCGATGTTTAGAATTTTAATGTTCCATTTCAAATGCAGAGGTTATTCAGAGGCAATAAAACAGTATGGGAGTAAGGGAACAATGGCGAAATGAGAATGGAAGCTGAAACCGAAGTATGTGAAAAAAACCTTCCCACAGCCACTCCTAGTGATATGTTCTCCGTGATCGAGTGGTTGATTGCTCTGCCTTTCACCATGGCGACCAGGATTCGCTCCTCGTCTAGGTCAAGGTGAAATTTCTGGTGGACAAAGCGGGAGTTGAGGGGTTTTTCTCCTCTAGTGGACAAAGCGGGAGTTGAGGGGTTTTTCTCCAGTTTCTCCTGTGTCTGTTTCCCCCCACCCTTATCATCATCATCATCATCATCATCATCATCATCATCATCATCATCATCATCATTCCAACACTCCACAATCATCCTTCACACTGCGAGGTCCCAAGCAAGATTTCCAGACAAAAAAATATAAAAATGGCTAGAAAGACGAACAAGTTGTACTAACTTATCGTGTTTAATAACAGTACTGTTATTGTACTGGTACCATCTATGCCAAGAGTAAAGAATTCTCAGAATAACATTCGATAGCTTTCAATAACATCAGCTGATAAGGTCTATTAAGAAGTCTTTGGGTCGATTTCTAAAACGAGATCTAGACGACGACCATGGCTTTAAACAGCGTTTGGATTTATAAAACGAGGTCTTTTTCATTTTTCTGAGCCATGGCTCGAAACCATGGTCTGAAGCAGAGACCACGGCTGGGGTAGGTTTAAAACCATGGCTTCATGTATACAAGATGGAGGCAGTAGGTCAGCTGGATGATTATCAAAGGAAAATTTGTGTCTACGAGTATTAAATCCCCGGATTATAGTGATGAGAGAGAGGAATAATCCTTTGTAACTATATAACGACGATAATTTCAGGTGAATATTTCGATTTTCGAAGGAATCAACAAAAAATTTAGCAAGAATGCTAAATAATAATCTGCAACGGAATACAAAAGGCGGCAGGTTGACAATAAATTATCCTGCCTAAGGTTTTTCCGTGGTTTTCCTAAGGCGCTAAGACAAATGTCGGGATGAGCCCTAAAAGAAATCGGCCACGGACCTGCATTCATATCCCCATGAATCTCCCTAATTAATTCTAAATTAATTAACAATTACATCTCTCCCCCTCTTCGTAATTGAGCCATCATATAGCCAAATGGCTGGTCTCGAAATTGAGACGAATCAACAAGGCTCATGACAACAATCACCGCCTACATAATAGCCAAATTGGCTAGTCTCTTATATGAGACAACTCATCCTGCCCAAGGTATTCCGTGGTTTTCCTCAGGCGTAAGACAAATGTCGGGATGAGCCCTATAAGAAATGGGCCACGGACCCATATGCCCTTCCCCATATATATTCCCCTTTATTATAAACGACGTATGCCCTAGTTCAGAACCTATAAATTGTCTATTAAATATACGAGGTCACTCAATTAGTCGCAATTTGAAAGGACAGGGACCTCTCAAATTGCAGATTTAGATTTCACGGCGCTTCTTCCGACAGCCTTCACATGCTTTGTCATCGAACAACAGATGACAGCGTCTTGCCATCCTAACGGCAAACACCAGCCAGTCCTTCCTCTTCCCGTTCCGTGATCACTTGATCAAATCTCAGTCCCCCTCGCGTATGTGGTACCTAAGAGGTTACGTCCCATTTCGGCTTCCCCTTCAAAATTTTCTAGAGTTCCTTCAGTGGAACAGCGTAACCCGGAGTGAGACTAGTGGCCAACAGGCTTGGAGCTCACATATTTAGTTTTGTACAGCCCCCAACCCCTTGCAAGGACGCGTTTTGCGTAACTTTTAAATTTGTCCTCCCAATTCTCTTTCGATTTTTCGAATAAATTATTTTACACCTTCTTGTTGCTTTGAGGGAAGTACGCTATAATATGTTATATTAATAATTAATACCGGGTTTTCAGGTAGTTAATGTTGGTACTAGTTATGAACAAATGGTTAATTTGTCCTAATTATTTGGGCAATATCATTCTGATACCTAAAAATCCGTTCCCTATTAAATACTAAGTACTAGTGTTTTAAACGCACATATATTACGTAAATTAGTAAATACGTATAACAATAACTTAGCTAAGAACAAAAGAATGTGACTTACTGCAATTCAATAAAAATATTAATCCCGATGTTCATTTCTTTGTAATATCGACTGTTAACAAGAATAAAAATCGATTCTTAGCTGCGTTGCCATATATAAAACACACGAACCTAGGTTTCTTCTCAAGCCGCGTCTCGACTTCGTTTTAGAAATCGCATAAGGATTCAGACCTCGATCGGGGTTTAAAAGCCGAGGTTTGGAACCACGATTTCGTCCGTGTTTTAGAAATCGACCCTTTGTTTTCTTCTGCAAGTAGAGTAAGAACTGTATACTCTAGGTCTAGTATCTTGAAAGTAAATGTTGACACTTCTATTGCTGTATGTAACGTTATTTCTTTCATATGTCTTCTTTTTCTGCTTTACATTATAAGCTTGCCACATGTGGTGAAAGACCTCTGTATGACCCTGTCCTACACTGGTTCACATTGATAGCTGACACCGATGTTGTAATAATTAAATTAGATTTGTTAATTGTAAACGAGAGTTCTTTATTCCTGGCACAGAGAATATCTCGTAGGATATTTTCTGAGTCGAACTTTAGTTCCCCTCCCTTTGGCAGGCGCGTTTGCCTGCTGATCCGTGGCTTTTCTTTCTTTCTTAGTTTGTTATTTAACGACGTTGTATCTACTACTAGGTTATTTATCGTCGATGTAATTAGTGGTAGCGAGATGGTATTTGACGAGATGAGGCCGAGAATTTGCAGTAAATTACCTGACATTCGCTTTACAGTTGGAGATAATCCCGAAAAAACCCAACTAGGTAATCGGCTCAAGCGGGAACCGAACCCACGCCCAAGCACAATTCTGGATCGGCAGGTCTATTGAGCTACGCATATGGCTCCAGGGCTTCGATTTCCGCTTGGACTGATTAGGTATCTGGTTGGGTTTTTCCGTAGGTTTTCCGCAACTATAAGCCAAATGTCCCATGGCAAACCCTCGCCTTATATCGCAAATATCATCTCGCTATCATCAATTCTATCGACGGTATAACCTAGTAGTTGATACAGCGACTTTAAATAACTGGCCGGTTTCCTTTGGTAAGAAATTATGAACTAACTGACTGATCTAGAGCTGTTTCTTCTATACGTATACATGCACGATGCTGTAGTCTATATTAAGGTTACCAGATTTTTTTTAACAATTTCCGGGGACAAATATCGACATATAAAATATATATTTTTTAGATTGTCGTTCACTTATATTGTTTTTACTCAATTTAAAGAATTAAAATACCTGGTAGGCCTACTCATTCTATTTACAGACTAAAATAGTGTCTTTTTTTCAGAAGAGTGAATTTTTTTAATAGGTATTCTTTAGATCCCAATTTTTTTAGCAAATTCCTGATAGGTCATGTTGAGATAGCAAGCATAGCACAAACAGTTCCTAACTCATTCGGAATTTTTAGATGTCCACATCATGTTCATTGAAGAAGCTCTCTCCACTGAAGCATTACTTCCAGAAAGATTAAGAGATACTTTAACTTCTGAAATTGTGCACAGGGAATAATTTTTTCAGAAAAAAAAATTGTCAGCCCATTTTAAGTAGACAGTAGCATTTTCTTCATTCCACTTTGCCATTTTCTCTGAAGTAACATATTCTTCAAACAGGAAATTTCATCAAATAAATTATCTTCATCCAGGACAAGTCCATCTACATAATGGACTGTTTCTTCAAATTTTTCTCTTTCTAGAGGAGGTATATTTCATAAATATCTTATGTGAATAAATAATCCAGGCACTAATATTTTCATAAAAAATCATGAGAAACACTGAGAATTCTGTTGTGAAGTAAGAGCCACTTCTTCTAAAGACATCCAAAAGTTGCTTAATTCATGGCGGAATAAATTTATCGTATTTCTTTTAGTTCAATTTTTTTATTACTTCGACAGCAACGAAAGACTCGACTGCAGATATCCTCACTTTCAGTTTTAATTATGGCATCGTGAAAAAGCGGCAACGTTGCATTAGCAACATTTCGATGGTATTCGGGAAAAGTGGGTTAAGTCATTTTTTTTTGTGCAACCGGAGTTTCGTTCCCCAGGTGAATACACAAGTTAAATTCTACAAGTGAGTGTGCAAAAACCAAAGAATACTAGAATCTGATATGTTGTATTTGTTTAGAAAATTATTTGCAATAAGAGTCCGATGTTTAATTTTTATTTAATTCAAAACTCATCTTTATGGCTTATCTCCCTTTACACAAACACCACAGAATTTTCACAGCAATGTGGAAGGATCATTAAACTATATTAATAATTAACAATGAAAATCCGGGGATATCCGGGAAAAATATTAAATTCGGAGACATTTCGGGGACGAATTTTTTCCGGGAACTACAATCCTAGTCCTAGCCTATATCATGTTTCGTTGTAGCCTAAATTTATCACATGTGTAACTATATTAGTCGGGCTTGAATTGGACTCCCAACCTTCAATACCGACTTGAGCTGAAGTTATTATTATTATTATTATTATTATTATTATTATTATTATTATTATTATTATTATTATTATTATTATTATTATTATTATTATATGAACTAGCTAGGTACTTCAACTCAGCCACACGCCAGTCTTTGGTGGATTAGTAGTCTGCCTTAACCTTTTTCTGACTGATCTGTCATGCAGCCTTCAGCATCGTAAAATAATTCAAGTGGCAATGAAGTAACTGTACTTGTAGCAGATCTTGTTTTATATTAACACAGTACATAACCGATCGACAAAGGATTCTTCAAGTTATCAAAGGATAGAGTTCGATTTGTGGCAAAAACCTGGCATACATTATCTCAAGTAGGTAGCTATTTAAATTTACCTTTACTGTAGATGCAAATTTCACTTCCTCATTACACGGCGTGTTAAGACATTATAATGACGCTACAAGAATCAATATTAATAAGATAATAATAAATAGTAAAAAACTATCCTTGCTATCCCATCTGCCTCTAAATATGTGTACTGATCAGTTAATTCGTCCCATTCACTCTTAAAACCGGAGCCTACTTGCTGCTGTCAGCAGGGTGACAAAATGGAAGAGACTAGATTAAACACGAGAGTAAAAATGAAACTTTTCTTCTCGTCATAACATCCAAAATTGCTCTGAGATTTATCCCATTTCTTGTAACTGAGTATCGAGTCCCTACCCAGGATAAAAGGCCTTCTAAACGTGATGTGCAGAGACAGAAAAAATATTAAATTCATATTCTAAATCTTCCATACTAACTTATTTAACTTGAACAACATTTCAAGAAAAAACTAACACGGTAATAAACGCAACATGATAAGAGTACTGAGTTATATATGAAAACGTAAAGCGTTGCCTATTTGGTCCGCTCCTGGAATTCGCTGTCGCTGGAAATCAGGGCTAGTCTGAGTCCTCCATCGTTTAAAATTAGGTTATTTAGAAATATTTTAAATGCAAAGAATTAGTTTTTTTGAGGTATAATTTTTTTTTCATTGTTATAATAATAATTTTTTTCATATAGTACCTAATTACTTTGTTTTTTCCATTAACACTAATATCCAGGTAATTATCATTGTTTCAATGTAAAAATATAAATAATCCAATCTTCCTCAACTTGGTGAGGTTGCCAAAGCCAAAGAATGTTAAACAGTAACATTTAAGATGATATTAAAAATGTCTTACAAGAAATTTGTTTACAAGAAACTAAAATTTGCAGTAGATAATATTTCACATAATGAAAATTTATAAAAATGCAGTTAAAAAATGGACTGAGAAAATTCAACTGTAATTTGAATTGAAATACAAATGTCGCCGTAAAATCTGCAGAGAACCCTTCAAAGCTATCATAGAAATTTCCTTAATTGTTGTTGTTGGGACTCCAAATTTATGACAGAATGACACGAATAGTTTTGTTACGGTCCTCTAGCGCCCACCATTAATCCGATGACTTCTACATCCCTGAGTTTATATGATGTTTTGTAATAAGGGATAGTGGGTTCATAAATTGTCCTTTTCTCTAGATTAACCTCCTCAGGTTGGTTCTGATGCGTCTCGAATCTGATGGTCAGATCCAGAATATAACCTTTTGCCTCTCCAGGTTTAAATGTTATAATATCAATATGCCGATGACTTCCAGTATCCGCTATTCCATGGACTTCTTCATAGGTAGTGTAGCGATTGGACTTAAGGCATGTTGATTATACTAATTTTATTGTACTATTCCCTTAGTTGTGTGATTATATTCATACCTATGTATTAATTCTTTCTTTTTTTTAGTTAATACTTCTATACCGGAATGCATTTTCCTGTTTGTGATTATTCATACGCATTCAATCTTTTTTATTGTTATTATTGTTATTATTATTATTATTATTATTATTATTATTATTATTATTATTATTATTATTATTATTTTAAGTTAATACTTGTATACCGATATGTATTTTCTTGCTGTATGTACTTCGATCCTGGCTGAGTGGAAGAGAAGGCCTGATGGCCGTAACTCTGCCATGGGAAATAAAACTATTATTATTATATTTAGGAGTTATGTGTCCTTTTTTCTTTTGCTAATTAAGAAATTTTTCTCGGTGCAGTTGAAGGGACAAGAACGGCTAATCATGAAATTCAAAGGAAAAAGGAAAAGTGATGATAACGAGAAATAGAAAATGAAGAAAATACAAGAAGAGAATGTAGGAGATAGAAGACGAAAAGGAGAAGTTTAAAGATTAGGCGCCAAGACCAGCAACAACCAGTTCTGAAGAAGGCCAATAACAGGCCAAAAACATGTTAATCAGGTACGGTAAAATCTAACACGAGAAAGACATTTAATACATATTCCGAAGTGATATAGTGTTAAAAGTTGTGTAATCAAGATGTATAGTTTAAAGATTATATTGACGAAGATGAAACGACGAGAAGTAGTGTTAATGCCACTTTAAACATAGACCTATATTCTCGATAGAGATCAATAATAAATTCGAATCGAAAAAGTAGTTGAATATTATCTCAATGAAAAGAAGAAAATGTTGGGGTAAATGGACCGCAATAAAAGCCCCAATTCCCTTAAATGTATTAGTCTATATGTTTAATGCAGTTTTAGTGTCTCAGGTTCCAGGCAAGACCACGGTCAACAACGCATGAAATGACCGAAGAGTGTGCCACAAATCACTTTGATGTGCAAAGTCTTCCAGCAGTCAGTCAAGTGTTGAGTGGGCATACAGCAGGATTATCCGTGTTTGTCGAGGAGAGAATCTCTGTGGTTCAGACCTCATTCCTGTCGACCAGTCACTCATCTCATCACGTGGCTGTCGTTAATTCAGCAAACTAGAAAAACGCCTGGTTCCCCTTCCTCTTACAAGACGTTTACAGTTCCGTCTCGTTTCGAATCTTCCTCTGTAGTCTAGACGATTATTATAGCGTTCCAATTCGTCCCTTTTCCCTGGGAAATCCCGTTTTTTGGTAAAATCTCCCGATTTTTTCATTCATAGTTTTCTGCCCAAGGGCAGGTCTTTCACTGCAAACCCAGCACTCTCCAATCTTTCCTATTTTCCGCCTTCCTCTTAGTCTCCCCACATGAACCTTATATTTTAATATCGTCTATCATGATATTTTCTTCTGCCCCGAACTTTTCTCCCGTTCATCATTCCTTCCAGTACATCCTTCAGTATGTAGTTCCTTCCTGGCCACTAACCCAACCAATTTCTTTTTCTCTTCCTGATCAGTTTCGGCATTAGCATCTTTTCACCCACTCTTTCCAACACAGCTTCATTTATTATTCTGTCTGTCCAGTTCACACGTTCCATTCTCCTCCATATCCACATTTCAAGTGCTTCTAGTCGCTTCTCTTCATTCATTGTAATGTTCATGTTTCTGCATCATACAATGCCACACTCCACACAAAGGACTTCACTAGTCTCTTCCTTAGTTCTTTTTTACCAGAGGTCCGCACAAGATGCTCCTTTTTCTATTAAGAGATTAGGTACAGGTTACAGTAACAAATTTTTTTGGAAATATTCAACATTTTTTTTCTCCATTACTGTATCTTGTACAATAATGAAAATTAGTATGTGTAAAACACTGTCCTTCTGCTATATGAATAAAATATTGTTACGATTTAAAACAATTATTTATATATATTTTTTCAAAATTCAAAATGGTGGCAGTTTACTGTGCAGTGATGAAGCGTTTCCCTCATAACTCATAAACTTGTTAACTTTTTCATGTTCTCTCTCTTTTATTTTATTTCTGAAACTCATGTTCACAATATCATGCTCTGTCAACTATATTCCTTAATAAATAATATTCTTTTTATTTTCTGTTAAGAGAAAATACTGATATTTGAACATTAAAAATGAATTTATTTTTTATCAGACTATCTATCAAAGATTTGATTTACATCATATTGAGATATGACATGCATAAATAACAAAAAATTTCATCATAATGTTGATAGTTTTTAAGTTATGTAAACGCTTCATCACTGCAAATGAACTGTATTTTGAAAAAAACTTAGTCACGGTTTAGGCCTTTCATTAGCCTGTTCTGGCTCCAAATTGTTGCTGCCTCCATCTTTTCTTAGGTCTTCCTAAGTTCCTTTTCCTCGTGGTGAGTAATTGTATGCTGCTTTTGGTATTCTATTGTTCGTCATCCTTGTTAGGTGGTTTTCCCAATTTGTTCTATATTTCACTATTGTTGTATTTAGTTCAAATGTCATATTTCTGTATTGTGTTTTTGTCTGTTCTTTGATATCCTGCTATTGGCCTGAGGAATTTCATTTCAGCAGCTTGTATTCTAGCTATTATTGTGCCGTCATTGTCCATGTTTCTCCATAAGTAATTGTAGGAACTGCCATCGTTTATATAATTTCATTAGAGAGTCTTTTCTGGCTTTATTTTTCATTTCTTTTTAGTGTCCCTGTTATATAGTTAAACTTGTTTAACTTGTTAAATATCTGTTTCTGTTGTGTATGATATTTCCCTAATAAATTGAATTTTGAGACTTGTTCTTTTTTATTTTCTAAAATTATCTTTGTCCGAACTGATAAGAGCCCTTGAAAGCCATTGCCTTTGTTTTTCCTGATGATATTTCCATGTTGTATTTTTATCAGATATTTCTTTAATTTATATATCATTCTCTGCATTTCGTCCTCTGAATTAAAATCTGATCATCTGCAAAGGCTAAATTTTTATTATCATATTTCCTAAAAATTCCTAATGATCTTATCAGAAAGTTGATAATGTTTTTAACTCCTCCTGTTATAGGTTCTCTTTGGTTTATTTTTATTTTTGTTTTTCCGTAAATCTTTAATTACTTCATCAAATGTAGAATAAATATTCCACAATTTTGGTCTATTTTTGAAAAAAATGTAAATATTTTTTTAATCGTAAAAATATGTTTTTCATATAGCAGAAGGATAGGGTTTTACACATACTAATTTTCATTATTGTATAAGATACAGTAATGGAGGAAAAAATGTTGAATATTTCCAAAATTTTACTGTTGTAAGCTGTACCTAACCCCTTGAAAGCTTCCTTTGCCATTGCTATCCTCCTTTTGACTTCCTGGCAGCAGCTCATGTTACTACTCAAGTTATAGTACACCCTAAATAAGCTTATTAGAAGCTGTATATTTGTACTACTGCCTCGTTTAGAATTCGCAAGTTTACCTTCTTTATTTTTCTTTACGGGCTTTATTCTTCTTCCTCCTACTATCGCCCCTCCTTTGTTCTGAAGACAGTTCTTCACTAAATTCTGCAAGTAAATGTTGAACAGGGTAGGAGATAAAGGGAATCCTTGTCGCAATGGTGATGATCATGATTATGATAAAAAGCAATCACACCCATGATTCTTTGAAGTATTTATTGATAAATAGCCTACTGGTGATGATTGTGATAGTGATGATACAGAAGGCCATGATAGTAATAATGATAACGCTTTTACAGGTATAGGAATCTGCAGAGCATGGGTTTGAACCCCTGTCGAGACATTCTCGCCCATCACTCTCTATTTCAACGCCCTTTCTTGCACTTTCCGACTTGGCCTAGTTCTGGACCACAACTCGCATTCCACAGCGTACCAACACAACAAAAGCTGAGCAAAGCCGTGCCAGAAGTCACCCACGCCTCTGATTTCACAGAAAGCTGTGCGTGTACACACAAAGTTCTGACTCATTAATAATTCATCAAGCACCATTTATATTCGTATAGAGTCGTTGAACTGCGACAGTTAAAAATCGCGTTCAGGAAAAGAAATGAACGAATTTCTATGTTCCTTGGCCGAGAGTAAGATTTTCTGGAAATATTCCATACCTTTTAAAGCTCTGCGCAACTGAAAGTGCATGCCGCGAAGCGGTGTGCTCGTAGTTTCTTATTCTGGAAATTAGAGGTTCGATATTGGATAAAGAGAATTATGAATTAGAACTCCGTTAATTTTGCTCATTTTTTCCTTCAAGAAAATGTCGTAGCAGTACTTTAAATTAGGCTAAAACTATTTCCAAATGTCATTGTCTTCATAAATATCTCATATAAGCTACAATACCTTGCAGCTTACTACATTAATATTTTATTGCCTGACCGCCTTCTTGTTGTTTACTTATTACATTTGCCATTTCTAACAGATCTGTATAGGGCTACAGCTCTGAACGATCAATACAATCTGTTTAAGAAAATAATATTTAATCACGTGTTACGCTTTACCACACTTAATGTAATGTAGTATATCATATCATATCATATCATATCATATCATATCATATCATATCATATCATATCATATCATATCATATCATATCGTATCGTATCGTATCATATCATAGGCCAATCATATCATATATCATATCATATCATATCATATCATATCGTATCGTATCATATCATAGGCCTATCATATCATATCATATTATATCATATCATATCATATCATATATCATATCATACCATATCATATCATACCATATCATATCATATCGTATCATATATCATATCACATCATATCATATCATATTGCCATATCATATCATATACCATATCATATCATATCATATCATATCATATCATATCATATCATATACCATATCATATATCATATCACATCACATCACATCACATCATATCATATCATATCGTATCGCATCATATCATAGGCCTATCATATCATATATCATATCATATCATATATCATATCATATCATATCATATCATATCGTATCATATATCATATCACATCATATCATACCATGCCATATCATATCATATACCATATCATATCATATCATATACCATATCATATCATATCATATATCATCATCATCACATCATATCATATCATATCATATATATCATATCATCATATATCATATCATATCATATCATATCATATCATATCATATCATAACATGTATCATATCGTATCGTATCGCATCATATCGTATCATATCATATCATAGGCCTATCATATCATATCATAGGCCTATCATATCATATCATATATCATATCATATCATATCATATATCATATCATATCATATATCATAACATATCATATATCATATCATATCGTATCATATCATATATCATATCATATCGTATCATACCATATCATATCATAGGCCTATCATATCATATCATATTACACCGTATCATATATCACATCATATCATATCATCACATCAGACCAGAATATTGTACGAAATGGAAACATAAAAATTGGAGATTTATCCTTCGAACAGGTGGAAAAATTCAAATATCTTGGAGCAACGGTAACAAATATAAATGACACTCGGAAGGAAATTAAACGCAGAATAAATATGGGGAATGCCTGTTATTATTCGGTTAAGAAGCTTTTATCATCTAGTCTGCTCTCAAAAATGCTGAAAGTTGGAATTTATAAAACAGTTATATTACCGGTTGTTCTGTATGGTTGTGAAACTTGGACTCTCGCTTTGAGAGAGGAACAGAGATTAAGGATGTTTAAGAATAAGATGCTTAGGAAAATATTTGGGGCTAAGAGGGATGAAGTTACAGGAGAATGGAGAAAGTTACACAACGCAGAACTGCACACATTGTATTTTTCACCTGACATAATTAGGAACATTAAATCCAGACGTTTGCGATGGGCAGGGCATGTAGCACGTATGGGCGAATCCAGAAATGCATGTAGAGTGTTAGTTGGAAGACCGGAGGGAAAGACCTTTGGGGAAGCCGAGACGTAGATGGGAGGATAATGTTAAAATGGATTTGAGGGAGGTGGGATATGATGATAGAGACTGGATTAATCTTGTACAGGATAGGGACCGATGGCGGGCTTATGTGAGATAGAAACTGGCCTATACGGACTCGCTGTACGTTTCACTGAGACACATTTTAATTAATCGAACTAGTTTTTTGGGAATACCAAATTCAATAAGAATATTATATAAAACTTCTCTCTTAACCGAGTCATATGCCTTTTTTGAAAAATTATTTTCAATATCAACTATTTCAAGGATTATGAAGTGTCTTACATTGAATCTCGATATCGCTGTTTCTCTTTCTCTTCTCCTTCACTCAACTCCGCCAAAAACGACCCCAAATTTATTTGAAAAGGAAAAAAATGCAAAAGGGCACAGATCGTAAAAAAAACTCTTGTGCTCGACTTATCCAGCCGATCGGCTAACCGCTAAGTGACAATTCGATGCTCCGATGCTAGCCTTCTCGACCCTCCTTCGAACAAAGGAAAACCAGAAAACCACTAACTCTTTCATTCATGCATCCATCTGTTCAACAACCATCAATTCTTTCATCATATGAAGATTGTGTATAGGTACGTCCTATCTATAGGGTGTTTCAAAAATACGGGGCATAATTTCAGGTATGTATTTCCCACATGTAGACAATCAAAATAGTTCATTACAACATGTGTCCGGAAATGCTTCATTTCCGAGTTATGGCCTTCACAACATTGAAATTCACCGGAACGTTTTTCTTTCCGCAGGTCGTTGTCATTACAGAAGATGTTCAAAATGTCCACCTCCTGCTTGAATACAGACCTCACATCGATGTCTCATTGATCTGCGAACACGATCCCAAATTCCAGGAGTATTGCGTATGTCCTCAGAACATGCCACGATTCGATTCCGAAGGGATTCCAAATCAGGCACCGGAGACGAATAAACCAATGATTTTAAATGGCCCCACACGTAGAAATCGAGAGGGTTCACATCAGGTGAGCGTGAAGGCCAAGCAATTGGGCCACCTCTACTATCCATCGATCAGTTAACCTTCGATCCAAGTACCGGCGAGCCGTACGACTGAAGTGTGCAGGAGCGCCATCATGCAAGAAGTGACTGTGTTGACGATTGATCAGTGGAGTGTCTTCTAAAACATGAGGTATGGTTCCGGTGAATTTCAATGTTGTGAAGGCCATAACTCGGAAATAAAGCATTTCCGGACACATGTTGTAATGAACTATTTTGATTGTCTATATGTGGGAAATACATACCTGAAATTACGCCCCGTATTTTTGAAACACCCTGTATACTAATAATAAATCAGTAGCCAAAATTTTTCTGGTAATTTTCGATTTTCAAAAATAATTGGTTTTAACATGTATAATTAACCATCCTGAAACCGAAAATCGCTTTTTTGATATTTTTGTTTCTATGTCTGTCTGGATGTTTGTTACCTTTTCACGCGATAATGGCTGAACCGATTTATATGAAAATTGGAATATAAATTAAGTTCGTTGTAACTTAGATTTCAGGCTATATGGCATTCAAAATACGTTATTTAAAAGGGAGGTTATAAGGGGGCCTGAATTAAATAAATCGAAATATCTCGCTTATTATTGATTTTCATAAAAAATATTACATAACAAAAGTTTGTTTGAAAATAATTTCCGATAAGTTTTATTCAATTCAAAATTTTGATAGAACTGATATTTAATGAGATAAATGAGTTTTAATATTACAATAACAACGCCATCTAAGGCGGTGTACTGAAATAAAAACAAATGACTTCGTCTATAAGGCGCCTAGGACAACAATCGAAAGCTATTAAACATAGCCTAAGAGAATGTTTCTGTGTTTGTATGAAGTAATATCGGAAGCTAATTAAGTTTAATTATTATTTCACCATTGGAAAGTGTAGTTTCTCTAGATGGACATAATTCTACAATGTTATTACAGTAACTTCTGAAACATAAGCAAGTAATATAAAGTATGCACATTAAAACTAAATGATATGTCAATCTTCATTAAACTATGGTTGCATGTAATAACAATTAAGAAACATGTTAAAGGAATTGTTATTGCACCAAATGATTGTTCTGTGGACCAAAATGACCGCATTTTAATTATTTAAATACAATTTAAATTAAGTAACATATTAAACGATTTATCCTTCTATCAAACACGAATGTTCCCTGGATCAAACGTCCTATTTTAATTATGTAATTCCTTTATATATATCTCTAACGGGTGCAGCGGAGCGCACGGGTACGGCTAGTATCTAAATAAATATGAATCCATTGCAGCTCGTTGCTAGGTTACTAGACCACATTACCATGACGCCAGAATACCGCTAAGCACAGAGTTTCCTCTTGCTTCCCGGAATTAAAAAACGAGGCAGAGAAGTGTGACTACGGTATTCTATTAACGTCCTTCACATGCCGTAAAGTGAGAGGTGGCGGCAGGCATATGGACTTGGTGATCACGTTTTCAGGAACTTGTCAAGACTCAATGAAAACAGTATTCCTACGATTAAGAAATTATTGTGCAAGTTACTAAGTAGATCTCAAGTTTAAGTAGGCCCATTAAGGACCATGACAAAAAATAATTTAATACAGCATTCGAAATATTTTTAACTTATTACTTATTTACATGTGACTCTTAAGAAATCCGGAAGTTCATTGCCGTCTTCAAGTAAGCCCGCCATCGATCCCTATCCTGAGCAAGATTAATCCAATCCCTACCACCATATCCCAACTCCCTCAAATCCATTTTAATATTATCCTCCCATCTACGTCTCGGCCTTCCCAAAGGTATTTTTCCAACTAACACTCTATATGCATTACTCGATTCACCCATACGTGCTACATGCCCTGTCTATCTCAAACGTCTGGATTTAAAGTTACTAATTATGTCAGGTGACATACTAGTGATTTTACATACTTATTTGTCACCAATTTTAAGTGCACGAAACAAGTTTAATAAATAGTTAAGAGACAAAAACGGGAGAATGGGTAAAGTTTCTATGCATTCACACGTAAAATTTAACGAAGATTCGGAATATGTAAATTTTAATATAGAGTGCCGTTTAAAAAATAGTTTACTGTCACATCCTGTATGAATAAATAACTGTTTTCGAACACTGGCATAATATTGTATGGTTTATCTCCGACAGTTTTTGTATAAAACCGTTTTTTTTTTGTAAAATTAAAAATAATGAAGTTATTAATATGAAGTTCAAATACAATTTGATCTTCAAATAATCAATATATTCTGAAATGAAGCCAAATTACAGTCCCAACTTCAGAATATCAGACTTTAAAACCTTCTTGAGGTGTTGCCAAATGTTACATTGCATTCATAATGACACTGAAGGAAACCAATTTTTGTTTATATAGGTGAAACCATTATTTCGATGAATAAATTTGCGAAATAACTGCCCGAACTCACTTAAAAATAGCGTGAGTAGCTTTCATTTGTTATTGTGTAGAAATAAACGTTGCCAAAGCAACAGAAATTAAACAAAAGAAGACAAGCGTCGTGACTCCTTTCGTGAATGAAATGATATTTTTATAGGCCTACAGACCTTATTTCAACAATGTTGCCGTGATTTCAAAAGTTCCAGACCAGGGTTGTCAGATTCTCTCGTCATGAATTCAGGACAAGTGAATGATGATACTGCGTACTTTAACGTGACTACACATTTGAATTAATTAAATTTACAAATACAATTGATTTTATTCGTTTTATATATGCCAAGTAATTATATGGGGCCTAAATTTTTAATTTTGTTACATTTTTACTAGATTATGAAATTTCCTTTGAATTAATGATAAAGTCAGGAAAAATAATTTCATATTACAGCCTGATTTATACAGAAAAAATGCATGATACAGTGTTTAGATCCTATCAATAATAAATTAACTTCCAAAGAGTTTAAAGAATAAAGATACTGTATGATACTCAATACATACTAGCCTATAGTACCACAGTCTAGTATATACAGTCACGAAGCTCAAATGCATCCATAGATAGTTGCTATCCACTAGGATCGCTACTATCGCCTCATTACAGACAATGCGAAATAGTACCGGCACAGTCTATTGTTCCTAGCACCCTCATAAACTCAAGCTTCGTGACTGTCTATACTAGACTGTGATAGTACTATCGTTTTAATTTCAATACAACCCGATATGAGGTACCAGGCGGCGTTGACAATGACGTTGAACAGAGTCTTGAAAAAATGAATAAGGAATTTTAAAAATAATTTTATAGAAGTGAGCAAAAAATTGTATTTTTCCAATTTCTTTGACATTCGGAGACAAATATAACTGGATCCAGGACATAGGACACATCATTAAAATCCAGAACGATCCTGGGAAATCCAAGAACGTCTGGCAACCCTGGTCCAGACGTTTAATCACCGTATATAATAATTAGTAATAATCGATCAATTACTGGTGTAAGTATAATCGATCAAAAATATTTAATCGAATAATCGAGTCGATTAAAATTATTCGGTTGTAGTTTATATTAATTATTATTTTGTTAATACAAACTCAAACTAAAAATTCCGACAATATTTCTCTCTCGGAAATTGCTTATTTAAAAGCACAATAGTTCTGCTATTTTTAAACTGTAAACCAGGTAGCGTAGAGAAAATTTTTGCACAAACACTTTAGAAAAAGATGGTATATGAGGACAGTGACCTAGTCTACCTCTATTGAAAGTCGAAACACAATGCGAAACCCTTATTAAGTTTTATGGTTTTCCAAGAAAACTTCCACCTTGTTGTCAGCTCATCTTCCTAGCATATGAAATACATACTTTTCTGGGACTCGTTCCCCTCATCCCTTATAAAATAGCCATGTCTACACTGTGTGCAAGTGAGAGAGTAACTATCTTCTTCTCTTTCTAAAATCTGGTAATTCGATTACAATAGGCCAGTCTTCTGTTTCGACCGCTGTTCTTTTGTAGAAGTTGCAGTTCCTGTACTGAGTTTGTATATGAAGGCTGTGTGTTTAGTTTGATAAAGAAAAAAAATCAGTTTTCTGTGGTCTGTGAAAAGTGTAAACTCCATTATGTCATATGAGAATTTGAGAGGTAAACTTGTTGAAACGTTTCGATTTAAATTGAACGATCGTGGAGAAGTGCTTGGCAGAAAAGAAGTTTTTTGTGTTTAGTGATGCAGGAAACATTGTTACTAAACGTAGAGCGGCACTTAATTCGTAGCATGTGAATGCACTCACATGTTTAAAATCATGGATGAAAGCAGTATTAACTAGGCGAGTCTTCATACTTTTTGTTATTTATGTTTGTCTCAAAAATTCCCGGAGAAATTGACACAATAAATTATAAGCCTCATAATAAATATGTTAGTAAGTACGGTAATTAAAATATTTGTTTTGTAATATAACGATACAATATATACAGATGTACAATATTTAATACTTGTGCTTATCACCGAATACAAGTTAAATTTAACAATAATTGTTATTACAGTATTATTAAAACATTTTTTCAAATCGGTCAAAACTCGATTAATCTATCGATTAAATTCAAATAGTTAATCGATTAAATATTTTGATCGATCAACAGTACTAATAATAATGTATCGCTTTTGGTCTTTTTAGGACATGGATATTTGTCAATTTTCAGTTGATTTCCTTTCTTGTGTTGATGAAAAAAACCTGTGTCGTGTCTACCTTATGTAACGAGAAACAAGCCGCATGTTCATTTAGTGGCACTTCGAGTTAAAAATCTAAATTTGAACTTAGGCCAACGATCTTCAAGGGATAAGAGATACAAACCAGTAGTGTCTACTTCTATTCTATCTTTGTTTGGATGCCTGGTTCTCACTAGTTATTGTTCCTCTCATTCTATTGTGTATTCATTGGTAATTTCAGGTCAATATTTGAATTGTGAAAGCAGTGCATAATGATAAGATTGTCTTTGCATCTTCAGCGTGATTGAGGCCGTGCAGGTGAGATGCAGCCCGTGACTCGTTCTCCTTCACCGGAACGAGATCAGAGCAAGTGGCCAGCGGCTCTCAGGGTCGTCTGCCCACACCGCCCAACACATCTCTGACCTTGGGCAGAGCGTCGGTGTCATTAGTTGCGAATTTAATCTTGTAGCACTATTCAGGCTATCTCTGCCTTCTAACTTCTTGCTCCCGCTGTGTACTTCAATTTGTACTATTTTATTCTCTATCACATTTTTTTTTCAACTTTGATTCCTTCGTTCACATTTTCATTTTTCTTCTATTTTTTTAGACCACCTTACCGAAATGTCAAGTTCCAAGATACTGTGGAATACCCGAAAGGCTAATTCTGATACGGTACTTTCTTTTCCAAATTCCACTCAGTAAACTACTTTTATATATTTAACTTCCACTCTTAGTCTACGTCTTCGTTATCAATTTCAAATTTTTCAATGTACATAGTCTATATTTTCTAACTTCCACACCTTAATCTACTTATTTTCATTTTCCACTCAGCCCACTTTTCCTTTTCAACTTCAACTTATTAGTCCACTTTTTCCTTTCAACTTCCACTCCTTAGTCTAATTTTCATCTTCAACTTCCACTTGACTATGCTGACATTTTACTGACTGACCTTTCCAGCGACAACAAAATGAAACTTCAACGTGCTCATAATTTGTGTGTACGTTTTGTAAGCAATGTTCGTAAATATGATCATATTACCCCATCCCTGAAAGCAATAGGTTGGCTTAAACTAGATAACAAAAGAAATTTACATTCACTTCTCCTTCTCTTCGAAATCTTGAACTCTTCTATTCCTTCGTACCTGTCGTCTCGCTTCACTTACCTTTCTTCCCACCACAATCTGAACACACGCTCTCGCCATGAAACAATACTAACAATACCATCCCATCGCACCTCCTCATACTCATCCTCTTTCACAATAGCCCTGCCAAGACTCTGGAATTCGTTACCTGCTAGCATCAGGGATTGTCGAAATAAAATTCAATTCAAAAGCAAACTTAATAGGCACTTGGTCAGTAATTGAGACTCGTTCAGACATGGTTTCTTGTAAATAGTTCTCTTAATCTATCGCAAAATATTTCAATATCCGGTAATTTCATCACTATAGATTTTTGTTATTGTAGGTTTAATTTGTAATTTAGTAAATACAAAAATATTCTTTGTTCTTAACTTCTATGATAAAATGTCTAGCTTTCATTAATCAGGTATTCTTGTCGTACTTTAATTTTTATTGTAATTGTAATTGTAAATTTAATATTAATTGTAATCTTATTGTTCATGTTATAGTTGTAAACCCCTGGTAGAGGGGCAGAGAAGGCCTGACGGCCTTATCTCTACCAGGTTAAATAAATAAATCTATACTAAATCTATACTATACTTCTTAGTCCACGTTTTCTTTTCAACTTTTACTTCGTGGTCTAATTTTCCTTTTCAATTTCCACTTATTAGTCTAATTTTCCTTTTCAACTTACACTTATTAGTCTAATTTTCCTTTTCACTTCAATTTCTTAGTCTAATTTTACTTTTCAACTTCCACTTCTTAGTTAATTTGCCTTTTCAACTTCCACTTCTTAATCTAATTTTCCTTTTCAACTTCCACTTCTTAGTTAATTTGCCTTTTCAACTTCCACTTCTTAATCTAATTTTCCTTTTCAACTTCCACTTCTTAGTTAATTTGCCTTTTCAACTTCCACTTCTTAATCTAATTTTCCTTTTCAACTTCCACTTCTTAGTCTAATTTTCCTTTTCAACTTCCACTTCTTAATCTAATTTTCCTTTTCAACTTCCACTTCTTAGTCTAACTTTCCTTTTTAAATTCCACTCTTAATTCTGGTTTTTGAATCTGCACTCCTTAGTCTACTTCTCATTTTTAAATTTCACTTCTTAGGATAGTTTGCATGTTTTAAAATTGTATTTCTTAAACTTCTTTTTCTTATTTTTTTTTTAATTTTACTCCTTAGTTCATTTTCCTTTTCTGCTTCCCCTACTTAGTCCAATTTCCTTTTTCAGCCCCCACTCCTTAGTCTACAGTTATACATTTCTCTAACCAACTTCCATTCTTAGTTCATTTTTCCCCTTTCATCCTATCTTTCTTATCTTATTCCCCTTAATCTACATTTTTCTTTTGTTAATTTCGAATTTTATTCTCTTAATATGCTCTGTCATGTACCCGTCTTCCTTTTATGCCCCACTCTTTTCATACTTTTTTTTTCAGATTTACTCGAAGACGGAGTTGTCTGTCCTCGTATATTTTCTTCAATTTCTTCTTTTTTCTTTCATTCTTCTTTATCCTGTTTTTGCTTCTATTTTTCATCTTCATTTCCTTCCTCATCTACTTATTTTCTCTTCACTATTTTCTAATTTCTTTCTTTACTACGTCTCTCCATTCGTTCCTCTTACCTGAACTTTTCTTGTAGTTACAAATCTCCGTCTTCTTTTTCTGTCTGTTTGTACTTAATATCTTTTAACTTCCAGTTGTATTCCTTTGCTCTTTTCTTTTTAACATTGTTCTATTGTACACCAGAGTAAATAAATAAATAAGTAAGTAAAAATAAATAAATAAATAAATAAATAAATAAATAAATAAATAAATAAATAAATAAATAAATAAATAAATCAATCACTCAAGCAAGCAAACAAATAAACAAGTAAACAAGTAAATAAATAAGTAAATGAGTAAATAAATAATTTATAATTTTCTTAACTTTCTTTCATCCTACCCCTCTTACTCTTCGTTGTCTTCCCTTCATATATTACTGTACTTCTTCGGTTAATAATTAGTATATTCGTTAACTATAGTTTATTAAAATATTGACAATTTTTAAATCTCTATTTAACGTCCCCTTTCATCTACGAATATTATTGAAATTATCTGATTATACGATAATAGACATATTGGTGGAACTCGAAAGGCAGAGAAGCCTAAGTATCCAGAAAAATACTTCTGGATAACCACAAATCTCAAGAACTGTCAGCAATCGAACCTTGGTCCTTTTGTAAAGAACTCGTCAGCTCAGAGAGCTACATCTGATCCTACGCATTTCACGTAGGGGCAGTCTATGACAGCGACTGATGGAAGACTTCAATGTAGCCTACTATAGTTAAGCAATTACGAGATATTCTAAATCTGGCTTTAAATTTTAAATTGATTCAGATCTACAAAAACAAAGTGTCACAAAAGCTGGATGAAGCTGTATTGGCTACAACCCACTCGACTCGTGTTGAAACAGTCTGACGAAATAAGGAACACATTCCAATTGCTGGGCGTGAAAATTCAAGTTATTGGATCGTATCACTCAGTGGGTACCATTATTATACGTGTACAAATGCAAGGAATGTCGGGTAATCTACAGAAATGTCGACATTCTTGTACGTGTCAAGATGAGCTCATAGAATGAAATTAGAGTAATTTCATCTGTGAAATCAGTTTCTCCATAATCGGTAAACCAAATTAAGGAGCATCGGATTACGTCATGCTGAATGAAACCAAACCGCAATTCAGCCAACTGATAGCTTCGCAACGAGCGAATTTGGTTCGATTACCGGTACAACCTTTGACCTGGTTAGTTGGTCGATCAATAGGTCGGTCAAACGATCTGTAGAGCTGGCCGAATGGTGAATTGGTCACTTTTCGTTAGATAATTTGTTTCTTAATTTATAGGTCGGTTAGTTTGTTGGTTAGTCAATCGATTGGTGTGTTGCTGATTGATTGCTTGATTTTCATTAAGTCAGTTCTTTGGCTGGTTGATTTGTAGGCCAGTACGTCGATTGATAGACTGATTAACTGGTTATCTACTTAGTTGACTGACAAGTTGAATATTTATTTATTTATTTATTTATTTATTTATTTATTTATTTATTTATTTATTTATTTATTTATTTATTTATTTATTTATTTATGTATTTACTCACTCACTTATTTATTTATTTATACATTTTTTCATTTATTTATTTATGTATGTATTTATTTATTTATTCATTTATTTATTTACTGACTCACTCATTTATTTATTTATTTATTTATTCATTTATTCATTCATTTATTTATTTATTCATTTATTTATTTCTTTATTTATTTATTTCTTCATTTATTCATTTATTTATTTATTCATTCATTTATTCATTTATTTATTTATTTAGTCATTCATTTATTTATTCATTTATTTATTTATTTATTTATTTCTTCATTTATTCGTTTATTTATTTAGTCATTCATTTATTCATTTATTTATTCATACATTTATTAATTTAATTATTTATTTATTCATTCATTTATTTATTTAGTCATTTATTTATTTATTTATTCATTTATTTATTTTTTCATTTATTCATTCATTCATTTATTTATTCATACATTTATTGATTTAATTATTTATTCATTCATTCATTTATTTAGTCATTTATTTATTCATTCATTCATTTATTGTATAATTTATTTACTTATTTATTTTATAATTTATTTATTTTATTATTTATTAATTTATTTATTTATTCACTCATTTATTTACGTATTTGTTTGTTTATTTGTTTATATCGGGTCGGCAATGAACCTCCGGGTTCTCTAAAAGCCGTAAGTAAGTAACGATAAACGCGAAAAGTGGTTTTCAGCTGTGGTTAGAGTTATGTACACGTTTAATGTTAAATATCTATGAGAATATATTTTACGCGATTTTTTTGGAATTTTAATTTTTCTTGTGAAAGTCTTAATTTGCGCGATAAACACGAAACATTGTGTATTTTTTTTAATTTTCTTTATTTTACAAGCAAATGACATAGGCTATAATTTTTCGTGAAAATACTTGGAGCATACTTAAACTTTATGGCTTTCGCTTATTTAGATACTGTGGACTAACTGTCATTAACAGACATTAATTTGCCTTTCAGTTAGTAGCTTCACTACCCCTTGAGAACATTGCTTTCGCTGTGTATAAACATAAAAGACTGCTTTAACAGTACGCCCTACTTCAGACAATGAGTGTTTATCAAACAACTCTGCATCTGAATTTTTAAAAATGATAGGCTACGCGAAATTTTAAGAAAATTGTCAACAGCAATCTCACTAGAGGTTTTGATTTATCTAGAGAAAATCAAAACTCGATTGGTATTTAATTGACTATTGCATGATTAGAAGAAAGTATATAAAGATTAGAAGTAACGAAGTACTCCAATACAATTAAATATTAACTGGCTTACGAAAATACAACTGCCTTCAAATGTATTATTGTACCATCTCAACATTACGCTAGATGGCAGTAGTGTTTTATGATTATGTTTTCTTGTTATCAGTTGTGCCAAGTATGGAATCTTCATTGAACTCTGTGGACGGTTACTAGTCAAGAAGGCTTTGTTGATTCAGTTTCATTTTTATTAAAACATTTGCATTCCACTTCAATCATCCGGATCCCAGTAATCAACGTCACTTGACAGATGATTTTCAATAAATCTTAGTATTAAACAATCTCTGATACGTGACTATCTATAATATCATATAGCAGAAGCTATAACAAACATAACCTAATTAATATAAACAAGTGTTAGAAAAGTTTTAATTAGGGATGATGAAATAAACAAGAAACGTTTTAATAAACGATGATGAAATAAAAAATAAACATGAATAATTTTCAAAGAAACAATTATTGAAAGTACAATTTTCAAATTTGAATGTTTTAGTGGTTGGTGGTTCAGTTGATGTTATATTGGACGTGTGCGTAAAAGAAGTGAACTCGTTGATGTACATGGTGTATCCCTCAACTTATTCAGGATTTCCGAATGGTGCTCTTCATATATGACCAGTGATCTTTATTAATTCTTGTTCTTGAATGCCAATGCGAGTCATATTTGAAAGTGCTGTGCATCGACTGGAGTGGTTTGTAATTTTCTGTTTTTTGACGTCCAGACCAGTGCAGTTTGAAATGTTGGCAAACAAAGAAACAAATGCTAGGGTAGTGATAAAAATAAACAAATGCTAGGGACGCGATAAAATTAAACAAATGCTAGGGTCGCGATAAAATTGTGCGATAAGCAGCCACGATTAGTTGAAAGACGTCCTTTCGTACCGTTTTATTGGTCAAAAGTAGAATAACTCTTCTCGGGTTCTCAGCCAGGTGAGTTGGAGATTAGCTTCCAAGCTTTCGACGGCTAGCTCTGCCATCTTCTTCAGGGACGAAGTGATGTGGGACCACGTCTAGCCGGTATATAAGCAAACGTACTTTCAAATATGACTCGCATTGGCAGTCAAGAACAAGAATTAATAAATATCACTGGTCATATATGAAGAGCACCATTCGGAAATCCTGAATAAGTTGAGGGATACACCATGTACATCGAGTTCACTTCTTTTACGCACACGTCCAATATAACTACTTTTGCTTATATACCGGCTAGACGTGGTCCCACATCACTTCATCCCTGAAGAAGATGGCAGAGCTAGCCGTCGAAAGCTTGGAAGCTAATCTCCAACTCACCTGGCCGAGAACCCGAGAAGAGTTATTCTACATCAAACGCCGGGAAAGCCTCAAGTCATACATTGGTCAAAAGTAGTTTGACGTAGTAAAAGTGTAATAGTCACCATAAAAACACGGCTTTGGCTCTCGTCAGTTTCATCGACGCTATGCTCTGTAATTGCTACACTATATCCAAGCTGCTCATGGTCTGTGTCGTCAAGGAATGCAGAGGAATCCTAACACTCACTGGCTGGAACCGACCACTAGAGGAAGCCAAGCCGATACTGTAGGGAATACTTAGCACCTGCCAATTCTATTTCCCAATCACTCTCATTTGCTCACTGTATGCTGCGTGCCATTCTTCAGATGCGCAGTCAAGCGTCGCAATCAGACCAAGCTGAAGAGCAACAGCTGACGAAACAGTTCACCTCAGTCACGTAGTCGTGCTGGCCACATAAAAACCACACCACTAATTTCTAGATCATACTTGCACAAACAGCGCTCAACGAGCGCGCGCGCTCCTTCGGAGCGGGAGAGCCGTATTTACCGTTCGCCGAAACGGAGAGGAAGATACGTCAGAATGACATAGACTTGCTATAGGTAGAGGAGAGGGAAACGACCACTCAGTTATCTAGTGGAGTGCAGTGTGTAGGCCTATTCTCAGTAACTGTTTCACGTTGCTTACCTACTGCTACAGTACAGTATGGAGGAATCTAAAAGACGTAACATAACATTTAACATTTAACGATTTACAGCTCGAACTTATTGATCTTCAGTGTGACCTAACGGCTAAAGCTCGTTTGAATAGGCTAACACTACTAGCCTGGTTGAGTTTTACAAGACTAAACATTAGCAATGATATCCACGACTACACAGGCTGGCTGTGAAAATGATTGCTATGTTTGGCTCAACATTTATATTTGTGAGCAATTGTTCTCTGTTATCAACTTCAATAAGGCAGGCATCGAACATCTGTAACTGATGTTTCATTACGATCAGTAGGCTACTGGTCCTATCAGCTGCCAACAGCATAAAACTTCGTGTTGATGTACTGATAAATAAAAAATATAACAAAATGATATTGTACATTTAAGTAGCTATAGAATTTCTATTATTTTTGTAAAATAAATATTTATTTATTAATTAATAATAGTCCAAGCTAGTTTTGCAAACACTGAACTGGAATTCATTTCATGAACACTCGTAATAGTGCTGTATTTCCTTTTGTGTATATTTTGTACGAGGTCACCCCTTCTTCCAGTCCACCCTTACACCGAGCGCAGCTAATATCTGCATTCTGCTCATGAGCTGTGAGCCGGCTCGGAGAGCGCAAACCTTGTGCAGGCCTGTTCTAGATGATGTACTGGTCTTCTTTTTCTCCTACTTTTCTTTCGTCCTGTTCTTCCTCTTTCCGTCTTATTTTTCTCTACTTTCTCTCTTCCCTTCTCTTCCTCCTCCAATTTTTTTTCATTATCTCTCTTCTTTCTTTTCGTCACTTATTTTTCTCCACCGCTTTTCTATCGGTTTTTCTAACTTTCTCCTTTCTCCCCTTTTTACTTCTTCTTTTTCACATTCCTTCTCATTATTCTTCAGCACATCTTCCTTTCTATTCTGCGCTTCTTTTTATGCTTTTCTCTACTTTTTCTTCTTCCTCTTTTCCGACATTTCTTCTTTGTGTTGTAGGCCTACTTCTTCCCAACATTTCTTTTTGTTCATTTTCTTCTAAATCCCTTCTTTTTTATCTCCTTTCATATTTGTATTGTTCGTCTCATCTTCTACTTTTTCTTTTCTACTTTAGAACTTCTCTGCCTCGCTCCTTTCTGATTCTACTTTTCTTCTACTGTAGTTATAAACTTACTCTCTTTTTTCTAATATTCTTCTCCTTCTATATTTTCTTTGTAAACTTAACTTTTAATTTATTCAGACAATTAGTGAAAGCTGGAAGCTGGTGTAAACACGTGAATAAGTTCTCCGAGCCTAATTTCCCCAAGAACAGAAATAAAATGAGTACACAGATCAGGAAGTGTACATTTAAAAAGAAAAGTGACTGAATGTCTCAAATTGTCGTAACAGATAGTTGTCCAAGTGATAACCAGCAAAATCCAGTTTCTCGTTTCTTCTAACAGATATTATTGCGCTTTCGGACCTAAGAGAAAACTATTTGTGTAGATTTACCACTAAAAAAAAAAAAAAAACGAAAGAATTTTGCTCCCGCCGAGGCTTTGATATAAAACTGTTACATGATATTGCAAATGCAACTTTAAGAGGGTCAATTTTCATAATAAGAAAACCTTTATACAAATTTCAAAATTTAGTCTCTCTTTTCGTTATAATCATCAGATCGTAGCCTATATCATAAGATATCATATATCATATCATATCGATGGTGTTTAGGCAAAAGGGCTTATCCCACAAAAGAAATTTTTTTTCAGAAACAGCTAAAATTAAATTTTAACACATTATTATTAGTTACTTTATATGAAGGAATGTAAACATAATTGTCAAAAAACATATCTTCAAGTTTTATAATCAAATTTTAACTAATTACAATAATTACAGCAAAAAAGTCACATTTAAAAAATGAGAGTTATGTCCTTTTACCTAAACACTATCGATATCATATCATATATCATATCATATCATATCATATCATAGGCCTATCATATCAGATAGCTATCATATTACATCAGATATATATCATATCACATCACATCACATCACATCACATCACATCACATCACATCACATCACATCACATCACATCACATCACATCACATCACATCACATCATATCATATCATATCATACCATACCATACCATATCATATCATATATCATACCATACCATATCATATATCATATCATATCATATCATATCATATCATATCATATATCATATCATACTATACCATACTATATCATATCATATATCATATACCATATCATATCATATATCATATCATACCATACCATATCATATCATATCTTATCATATCATATCATATCATACAGACGTGGACAAATTATTAGACTAAATTAATTATATGTGCAACGAAGCTGTATTTATCGGTAGAAATAATGAACAAAAATGTATTTTGCACAGAAATAATGAACAGAAAATTGAGTCTTGAGGTTACTAATATTTTGTGAATATTCCCTTAGTCTTTATTAACACGTTGATTTTGTCAGGGATGCTGGAAACCAAAGTTTGACATTTTCTTTGAATATCAGCATCATTTAACCAGCTATCAGACAGTGCTTAAATAAGTCCATATTTTGTTGTAAGCCTCTTTTTGTTCACTTTCTTCTTCAATATAGATAGCAGATTTTCAATTTCGTTCATGTCCGGTCTTCTTGCAGGCCATGGGAGAATATCTTCTGCAGTATATAATTAAAACACCAGTAGTACCAACACAGCCAGAAAAAATATACTTAACCATTGGAAAAATATACCACATGATGTAAGCAATCATATTTACAACAATAGAGATTCTGTGAATTATACTGACAGTTGAATGACGAATATTATGTTTCCAAGAAAAACATTTTAGTCTAATAATTTGTCCACGTCTGTATATTATATAAAATCATATCAGATATATATCATATCCTATGTCATGTCATATCATATATCATGCACACTATTTTATTATAACAGCCAGACAGTAATATCGCCGGAAAATCGTAAAAAAAAAAAGACAGAGAAAAAAGTCTGTGGCGCCCAAAATCAAGAATCAACAATTCTTAGAAGCTGGAATAAGCACAATTGCATAATTAATCCCTGTATGAAGAAGAAGAAGAAGAAGAAGAAGAAGAAGAAGAAGATGATGATGATGATGATGATGATGATGATTACATTATACTCATAATATTGAAGAACCCAGATCAATGTAAACAATGATGTAGCCTTTCTCACTGACATGGATCAAACCCGTGGATCTAAAGCAATATGGCTGCTGGTATAAGAAAGCGAAGGAGCGCAGTGGGACGGGTCATTGTTACGTGTGGTGTCGACAAGTGAACAGCAAGAGAGCGGCCGCCATGAGGTTACACTTCTTATTGGTACGTACAGATCTGCGGACTGGATACACCGCCTGTATGGAATCAAGACACTTCTACGTGCGATATGACTAGTAATGTTTGTGTGGTTAGGTATGCGCTACGTTCCCCTGTATTTCAGTGCAATTTCAAATTTATCCCAATACAAGTTTTACAATTTCTTCAACATCTCTTTTTGAAGTAAACGTTAACGAGAAAATACTCTGAGTGAATTTTAGATGTAGGTATCAATACATCTACAACTCCACGAAAAGGTAATAGGCCTAAAGATTCAGTTTGGGAAATAAGATGAAGCTGTTGCAGTTTTGAAGCTGCGTGAAAGTCAAAGTCGTGGGTTCGAATATAGCGTAAGTAATAAAAGTCTGTTTCGATATTAAGCTATGCGTTCTCGTAGGCATATGGACATCTGGTGTTTCGCTGTCCTAATATTATGGAAGTAGGCCTACCATCGCGTGTCTAATATGAAAGTTTATATAATTTCGAGGGAAAAATTGTTCCGGGGCCGGGTATCGAACCCGGGACCTTTGGTTAAACGTACAAACGCTCTCCCACTGAGCTACCCGGGAACTCTACCAGACACCGATCCAATTTTTTCCCTCTATATCCACAGACCTCAAAGTGGGCTGACAACAGTCAAGCAACCAACATTTGAGTGCACACTAACTCTGTGTGACTTTAAATTGTGGTTTTCTGTTACGTACAGTGACGTGTATTATGCAAATTACGCTTTCAGGAATAACTCCCTGTAAAGTTAATTTGAATAATTTCGAGGGAAAAATTGTTCCGGGGCCGGGTATCGAACCCGGGACCTTTGGTTAAACATACCCGGCTCCGGAATAATTTTTCCCTCGAAATTATTCAAATTAACTTTTGCAGGGAGTTACTCCTGAAAGCGTAATTTGCATGAAAGTTTATAATTAGGTGAAGGCAAAAAGAACAGCTTTTGATCAGGTTAGAGAACTATGAGTAGGTCTACTTATCAAAAAGTAATGCTAAAATCTTTTGTAGTGCTCTTAGAGTTCGAATAATGAAGTCGCATCAGATGCCGGGGTATGTTATCCTGGTAAAGTGACAAGATTAACAGCATCCGTGAATGTATATAATGGTTTATAAGTGGTGCCTGCTTCGAAGCCTGAAGAGAAAAAATAGTCACGTTATTCGACCCTGGATATCGAATGGCGGACCTACGATACGAAGCTATATTTCAAGGCCAGTCGGTTTTGTTGTCGGCATTGTGCGAAAGATTTTATAATGTTACATTTATGGAGTAAAATGGTAAAATTGTATTTATTCATAACTGGAACTTGTCTAAACTGGTATTTCTTTCACCGTGTTTAGCAATCTAAACAATGGATTTATTCACAATAGTGAATTACATTTTTTTAAATCGCTCTCTCCGTGATAACTAATACACTAGCAACCACAGTCTACTATATACAGTCACGAAGCTCGAGTTTTGAGGGTGCTAGAAACACTAGACTGTGCCGGTACTATTTCGCATTGTCTGTAATGAGGCGATATTAGCGATCTTAGTGGTGAGCAACTACCTAATGTTTGCATATTTACTACGTATTGAGCTTCGTGACTGTATATATTAGACTGTGCTAGCAACAATAAAATTCATACATTCATTCATTTATAACATCTTTAGAAACAACGCATTACAAAGGTAGATTTATTTATTTATTTATTTATTTATTCATTTAACGTTATGTTCTATATCAATGCTCTTCAACATCTTGAGATGATGAACGAAATTCTTCCAGAGTCGCTAAAAAAAAGCAAAATATCTTAAAGTAGGCCTAAATTCCTTTTCGGAAATTGAGCTCCGGATCTCCAGAGGGCGAAATACTACCCTCTAGTAACTGCGTTATGTTAGTATGACTATTACTTTTACTTTTGACCAATAAAACGGTACGAAAGGACATCTTTCAACCAATCATGGCTCCTTATCGCACAATTTTATCGTTTCCCTAGCATTTGTTTAATTTTATCGCTTCCCTAGCATTTGTTTGTTTTTATCACTACCCTAGCATTTGTTTCTTTTTTTTTTGCCAACATTTCAAACTGTAAATTCTTTACGGTACTATAAAACATGCTTTGCGATCGTAATTTGTTTCCCGCGTAGATAGTCGACTGAAAATGGCGGCTCCGTTCAAACATTTTGATGAAGGGAACATTAGTGAAATAGAATTTTAGTATATCAATTAGTCTAATATCTATTTTATTGTATTAGAGTACTTTATGTCTTCTAATCTTTATATACTTTCTTCTGTTTTTATCACCTCCCTACCATTTGTTTATTTGTTTGCCAACATTTCAAAGTGCAAATTGTTTACGATACTATAAAACATGCTTTGCGATCGTCATTTGTTTACAGCATAGACAGTCAAATGAAAATGGCGGCTTCGTTCTAATGTTTTGGTGAAGCTAACAATAGTGAAATAGAATTTCAGTAAATCAAATTAGTACATTATGCAACGAGCCTATAATGATAGTAATTAAGACGCGAGTATGTTTGTTTATCAAATGAGCGCAAGCGAGTTTCATAATTTTCATACGAGCGTCTTAATTACCATTATAGGCAAGTTTCATACGACTTTTTATGCTCGACCATATTTGTAACTTGAAATTATTCAGAAGTATTCATTTTATTCGTATCTGACTGAAGATCGGAAGTGACCTTGTGCATAGCTCGTAAATTGTGAGATGTGCGCAGACGCGAAAGTATTTATTTTTTCCGAGGAACAATAATGTCATTGACCTTGATGTAATCTAGAGAATAACATGAACTAATTTTGATATAACCTGGAAATTGTTTTAGAATATTGAAAAACGAGATAACAAATTAATTTATTTGAATATTATTTACAATTAACGCTAATTATTATAGTAACAGAACATAACCTTCTGCGACAGTATTGGATTTCCAGCCTCCGTGACGTTTCCCTCGTTGTCTTTCGATTGCATATCCGAGAATAATCGAAAACCTGAACTTTAATGAATAGGTGTACTTTAATGACATGCATTAAAGGACTGCTACCAGGTGTATAATTACTACATTTCGGCATGGTCGAGCATAAAATATTTTATTGCATTAGAGTGCTTTATTTCTTCTAATCTTTATATACTTTCTTTTACTCGTGTAATAGTCAAATCTCACTCGAGTTTTGATTTTCTCTAGATAAATCAAAACCTCTAGTGAGATTACTGTTGATAATTTCCAGAGTATTCAGTTTGTTTCAAAATACTTGTGTAAAAAGGGTTATAACTCTTTATTGCATACAAACAAATTCCAAGTATTACAAATGGCTTCCAACGTCACGCAATCTTCGGTGTTAATTATGGTAATTGAATAGCTATATGAAGAAACAACTAGCAACAGTTCTCTGTCCTCATTTTAAGTGAATTAAAAATGTTTTATCGTCGTCAAGCTACGAAATAGTTAAAACCAGCTAGAGTTCAGTACATAACAACAATTTGTGTGAATGCATCATACACAGATCCAACAAAACCATTAATTTCGCATACAATCTTTTTAAGAACTTTATAATTAAAAAACGCCCATTACTCGAGTGGAGTTCGGTTTGATTTCCTGTGAGAAAACTAAAATTGTACTGTTTCTACCAGAATTAAGAATTCTTGTCTTTACGTAGTTTGTTAGGTGAAGCGATGGCATCTGCTCCTGCTAACCATGTAACCAGAAAATTCCGCGTTTATTTTTACTTCCAGCGGTGAGATGTAACGGATCACACGACCAAAAATTCACAAAATACAATTACTGTTTATTATTTATTCTTCTATGGTATACAGGGTGGAAGTGAAATAATCCTGCAGATTTTCAGAGCGAATAGTTCAAAATGTATATGTTCAATGACAAATTTGCAAAACAAAAATATCTATCTTCAACATTGGTGTTTTGTGTGTTTAATACCATATTGGTTAAAACAAACGAAAGTTCATATTTTGGAGTTGTAGAGTTTACTCAGAAAAAATGTTTTTTTATAATTATTACCCAAAATAATATGTTAAAAGTGTCAACTATTGGATGTAGAATGTAATTTTAGAGTTTTTTGTCCATATCGATAGAAAATTGAATAAAGAATAATTTATCCTCTGGCGTATTTCAATAGCTTGATTTGGATAGTTTTCGTGTAAATTTAATTTTTCCATTAATTTGAAGCCATTTTTATACTGACTGATGTATTTCAATAGAACATCTTGCAACATTGTAGCCAGAGAGGGAGATGGGAGGTAGTTCACTAAGGAAGACAGATCTGAGTTCATTGACCTCTTACATCTGTATTACGAGAAGAAAGATTATGTTAGCGGCGATGTTGCCAGACTGCTGAAACTTCCAACTCAATTTTCTAATTAATCTTGTCATTTAATTCAACAAAACGTAAATATTCAGGTTTTTCCTCCATTCATTTGTACAATATTGAAAATTAATATTTGTATCTTTCTGCTATCGTTCCTTTTAATCTGCAAGATTATTTCCACATACCTCAAAAACTATCCAACATTATGTGATGAAATTTCTTGTCTATATTAATGCATGTCGCGATAGCATCTCTATGAAGATTGTCGATAAAAATAAATTCATTTTACAAAATTGTCAAAGTCGAAACATAAAATAAAAAATATATTATTTATTAAGGTGGCGGGTGATGTTGTAAACGATTCTCGGTAGAACATGAAAAAGGTTAACAAGTTTATGAGTTTCTCACTTCATTTATCTAAACTTTTTTTTAATAGTAAAAATATTTTTCTATGCAGAAGGACAGTTTTTACATTCAGCATTTTACAAGATACAAAATGAGTAACAAAAATGTTACTGCTGTAAGGGCTAACCCTTAAGTGTTTTCGTTTCTATTAATCTGAGGATTATTTCAAGGCAAAAAGCGCGCGATAGCACCATGTTACGTTCAACTGAAAGTCAGAAGTCAAAAGTGGCGATTCCCGATCCTGGATTCTACTAATCTTCCTGACTAATGCCGATTGTCCGTAAACAGATGGAAAAGGCGGCTTAACCCCTACCGCTACTAATGCCGGTCCGCGGGTTGACCTAGAACTCCGGGCGGAACCCACTGTCATAGGTTCGAGTCCCGCCCACTGCATATCGATGGTGTTCAGGTAAAAGGGCTTATCCAACAAAAGAAAAAGTTTTTAGAAACCGCTATAATTAAATTTTAACACATTACTTTTTTTATTTTTTGGGTTATTTTACGACGCTGCATCAACATCTAGGTTATTCAGCGTCTGAATGAAAGGAAGGTGATAATGCCGGTGAAATGAGTCCGGGGTCCAGCACCGAAAGTTACCCAGCATTTGCTCGTATTGGGTTGAGGGAAAACCCCGGAAAAAACTCAACCAGGTAACTTGCCCCGACCGAGATTCGAACCCGGGCCACCTGGTTTCGCGGCCAGACGCGCTGACTGTTACTCCACAGGTGTGGACAACACAATATTATTAGTTATTTTATATGAGGGAATGTAAACATAATTGTCATAAAACATATCTTCACGTTTTGTAATTAAATTTTAACTAATTATATTAATTACAATAAAAAGAAGTCAAATATGATTATGTCTCGTGACGAGAATATTGTACGAAATGGAAATATAAAAATTGGAAATTTATCCTTCGAAGAGGTGGAAAAATTCAAATACCTGGGAGCAACAGTAACAAATATAAATGATACTCGGGAGGAAATTAAACACAGAATAAATATGGGAAATGCCTGTTATTATTCGGTTGAGAAGCTTTTATCATCCAGTCTGCTGTCAAAAAAAAAGTCAGAATTTATAAAACAGTTATATTACCGGTTGTTCTTTATGGTTGTGAAACTTGGACTCTCACTTTGAGAGAGGAACATAGGTTAAGGGTGTTTGAGAATAAGGTGCTTAGGAAAATATTTGGGGCTAAGAGGGATGAAGTTACAGGATAATGGAAAAAGTTATACAACACAGAACTGCACGCATTGTATTCTTCACCTGACATAATTAGGAGCATTAAATCCAGACGTTTGAGATGGGCAGGAAATGTAGCACGTATGGGCGAATCCAGAAATGCATATAGAGTGTTAGTTGGGTGGCCGGAGGGAATAAGACCTTTGGGGAGGCCGAAACGTAGATGGGAAGATAATATTAAAATGGATTTGAGGGAGGTGGGATATGATGATAGAGAATGGATTAATCTTGCTCAGGATGGGGACCAATGGCGGGCTTATGTGAGGGCGGCAATGAACCTCCGGGTTCGTTAAAAGCCAGTAAGTAAGTGAGTAAGTAAGTAAGTAAGTAAAAGAAGTCACATTAAAAATTAGGGTTAAGCCCTTTTACCTAAACACCGTCGACATTATGTTTTGCATTTGTCTTACATCTTACGTAACGAAAATTTCATCGTCAGTCAGTCGAGTGTAGGTGAAGATTTCCGAAGATAATAGATTATGTTGAGCCAGAAAGGAACATGAAAAATCGTCGATAACTTGGATTACTTCTAATTGATTAGTTTCGACATTTCAGTATTTCATTACGATATTTAATGTCTTCATAGCTTGTCCACTTTCACAACATGATAAACAACTGGAAAGGAAAGGGCGGAGTGAAGTTATAGAAATTATAGGCTTCTTTTATTGATAACTGGCATAATTAGCCTACCGTGCAAGTATGTGAGGATCAGGGCATTAGCTTTGTAATTATAGTGTTACAGTACGTTATAACACTTTCATTTCCTTAAACACGACTATACACACGTGTACAAGTT